>CAWUER010000570.1:0-300308 GCA_963921195.1 Pegoplata infirma
CGTATCATTGTACCAGTAGTTTAAAAAAAATCGGTGATGCTTTTTTATATCAAGAAAATTTAATATGGTCCAAAAAATCTATAATCATCAAAATTTTTTAACCCGAAAAAAAAGCCCATCAAGTGGGCTTTCATTTAAAAAAAATTTCATCCGATTTCGTGTAAAGCCTTGGATGTGCCAGATCAAAACAGGTTTAGATAAAATCATCGCGCTTTCCGCTCAGAATGGCTTATAGTAAAAAGTCAAAAAGCACATCAGTTCTACTCGTTAAGGCACGTCTTTTGGTGTATAAAAATGCACATGATGCATTAATTGCTAATAAAAAAAAATAGGAAACAGATTTGCAAATTTCGCACAATTTTCAAAAATGCAATAAAATTTTTGCAATTTAATTTTTATTAACCTGCCAGTGATTTTTTTATGTAAACTCACAAAAAACTCGGTTTACGCAAGAGTCCACCAAATTTCGAATGAAACTGCGAATGTGCCTCGCGAAAAACTGGTATTTTAAAAAAATTACGTTTTTTCTTTCGAACTTTGATCTGCTGAAACTCCTTAACTATTCATGGCACATTAACGGGATTAATTCCAAAATGGTAAGAATTACAACAGTTACCAACTCTAGTTCAACTTTTTTTCATTTTATAGAGGGGGCCGAAATCCCTGATTAAAAAAACTCGAAAATTTAAAAACTCTTAATTTTTGGTTTCAAAACTTAACCGTCTTATAACTTCTTACCAAGCGATGAAGCATCTATCAAACCAACATTTAAATAATCTCTTATATTTACTGACTTTGTGTTATGCCGGAAACAATTGAAATATAAGGAGAACTTAAAAAAAAGCGAAAGAAGGAAAAAACTATGGATTATTTCAAGCCATTTTTATCGATTTTTCAAATTTAACCCTCTGTAGCTTTTACGGATAAAGTGGGGTAATCCTTAAACATTGCTCAGTGATGGCTCAAGGTCTTGTTTACATAACTGCATTTTCAGTTTTTAAAATTCCAAAAACTGACGGTTTTTTTAAACATTTATTTCAGTTTCACTGAGTTGAAATTTAAAAAAGATTTTGTGATATTTTTTTTTAAAGTCCTTTTTTTGCAAAAATCCCAATTTTGAGGATCAAAGTGGCGAAAGGAGATAAACTCCGATCGGAGTGTTATTTTTCATGTGAGTTATCCTTAGAGGACCGACACTTTTAGCGGGTATTAGAATTTGATCAGAGAGAAAAGCACAAAAACGAGCCACCCTAGTAGGTACTGCTATTCTGAAGACATTTCCATATCGATATTTTTGACGATATGTCCACACTCTTAAAACAAATATTCATTCATGATAATATTAGTACATTTCGTCAAGAAATGACTTTGATTTGTCAGAACCTGAATCACTCTTATCTGGTCACCCTATATATCGTCGAACTATATTCAATAAATGCCAACTCGAAAAAGCTTACTGTTCAGGAGAGCTAAAAATCTAGTTATTTCGCATATTATTGCAAAAATAAACAATGTACCTTCCACAAGATGGTTTAAATATTCTAAACAATTTTTACCTATGCAAAAATTTTCATATTTTGCACTTGTTTGCGTATTTTTCAGAGATGGCATTTATTACTATATCAAAAAACAAATATTTTTTTAGAGTTGGCATATTTTGTCGGAAAATAAAAATAATTTTTTTTTGGAAAATTTTTAAAATTTTTTTTTTTTTGGTTTTTGTTATCCTTAGTACGGTAATTGCAAAAACTGAACAAAAAATTAAAAATCTTTGCATATTTTTAAAAGTTACTAGCTCCGAAAGCCTTTTAATCTCAGGGTGGTCAACTTTGGCACTTTGTAACTCACGCTGTATTGCAATAGGGTCACTCCAAACCAGCTATTTTGAAAGCTTATATCATTGACTTTATTTGCCCCATTCATAATGTTTCAATCTGATAAATAGTTTGAAAGTTACATAAATATAAGCAATTTTTTTTTTTGCAAACACTTTTTTACCGATATTTTTAAAATGGCAATATCTCGAGAACCAGTCATTAGATATCAAAATCTTTACAAGATTCGTGTTTAGCATGGCAAATGCAATAAGATATGTGGTCTATTTTTTTTTTTAAAATTTTTTTGAAAAATTTTTGGAAATTTACAATGGGAGTTGGCATTTATTTCCACCAAAAAAATATGTACTTTGAGTTAGCAGAATAACAAAAAGGGATGTAAAACGACAACAAATTATTTTTTTGCTCTGAAATTTTTATGGCAGATAGGTATTACATAGGGGAGCTATTTGCCATCGGAAACTCATTTCCGTCAAATTTGAGTTGGCATATTTTGAATATAGGTTCACGATATATAAAACATAGAATATTTCAAGGCTGTAAAATTTCTCAAATTTAAAGCATACTTTTAGGATTTTAATAACAATAAAAAAAAAAAACAAAATTAATTAACTTCTTCTCTAGTTACCTATTTTAACCATCAAAAAGCGAAAATAATTAAAAATCATAAATTACGCATACACAATGTGTATTACACATGAATGCTAAAAAAAAAATTAAAATACTACACCTTCATATTTTGTCATTTTTACACACAAATACACTCTTTTACCTAAAACAAAAGTATGCTAATGGCTTATATTTTGATATGGGTAAGAACATTTTTGAGTTACGATCTGATGATGATTCAACCTTAAAAAAAAAGGTTTCTTCTGTTAATTTAAATTTATGTCAACATAAACAAAGTCATACAAATCAATGTCAACAATGTTTATATATACGTCTTAAACAAAAGCCTTTATTTGGAATACATACATATAAAAACCTACAAAAAAAAAAAAAAATAAACTATAATACACCAAGGCAGCAGAAAATATGCACATTAGATCGTTATTTTTTTTTTTTTTGTATGGCAAAAAATTGTTTCTTCCGATTTTTAACGCACGAGAAATTTTTTACTAGTCCTAAAACAAATGTAGTAAAAATTTGGGGCCAATTGGATTTAATTATGCGTATTTTTTTCTATGCGTTAACCGATTTTGTTTCTGTAAGTTTCCCACGAAAGTGGAGTTTGGTAACAATTTTTTTTATGTATATACGGTTTCTGTGTGTATTGGTTTATAAGCTACACTGTAAGACAAATTTCAATTTTTTTTTTAACACCAGAACGAGACCAAATATAGTTGATAGAAGAGTCTCTCTGGAGTAAAACTGCATTTACAGTTTTTCATTCGGTGATCATTTCGCTCCTTTACTTGTATAGTGTCATAACTTAAAAAAATTCGTTTTTTGAGTTAATGATGCAGAATTATTCGTTATATCGTGCTTTATATTGTGTCAAAAATTCGTATTAATATCTTTTAAACTCACCGTTTGAGAAGAGTACACGCCATTATTACATTTTCTATGCACCGGCCTTTTTCAATTAAAAACCATTTTCAATAGTAAACTTTAAATGAGTTTTCTGCAAAATCAAATATTTTGAGTTGTGACACTATACAAGTAAAGGAGCGATTTGTCCTTTTTAGAGGACTTTAATGTTTTGAAGGACATTTAAAGTAAAAAAAAAAAAATCTACTAATCCTACGATGCTGAAATAAAAAGAAAATGAAAGAGTAAAGTCTCCTCGATTTTTTAAATATGTTTGTTTTGTTATATCAGGTTTAAAGGATGGCAATAAGGTCCTTTCAAAAATGTATTCCTTTAATATTCAGTAGAATTGCTAAATTTCTAAATTTAACAATGTGTTGGTGCTTATCAAAGCCCTTATCATATATTTTTTCCGGAAGAAATGGCTTTAAATTCTAAAGGATATTAAAAGACAACGTTTTGCAAGGACCTTATTGATATCCTTTTAACATGATATGATAAATCAAACATATTTAAACAATCGGGGAGACTTAACTCTTTCATTTGCTTTTTATTTCAGCATCGTAGGATAAGTAGAAATATATTTTTTTTAATTTCATTTAATTTAAAGGTCCTTCAAATCTTTAAAGTCTTCTAAAAAGGACAAATGATCACCGAATGATAAACTTTAAATGCAGTTTTGCTCCAGAGGGGCTCTGCTATCAATTGTATAAGGTCTCGTTCTGATGTTAAAAGTAGTGTTGTACGGTGTTATATGTATTTAAATGCGCTAAATATAAAAATAAGTAGGATTGTGTTTGTAATGCGTGTTCTCTGTAATGTGTGAACCGATTTATTTCTGCAAATTTCTCAAGAAAGCTGATGTCAATGCCAAGCTTTTTTTATTAATATACGGTCTTTATATGTGTAGCGTTTCATGAAATACATGCATTTAAGTACACATAGCTGTAGGTTTACGTAAATGAAGGGTGAAGTAGGCTAAACACTTGTGCTTTAGTACTTTTCGAAGTTCAATTTTCAAACTTGAAATTTTGATTCTAAGGGGAAACAAGTAAGAAAGCTATATTCGGCTGTGCCGAATCTTTAAATACCCTCCACAATGTTAACCAATGCGCTATGGTTTCGCGGACGCCCTTTGTTGCCCAAAAATCAATTTTCTCAAAATTGATTTTATAGAAAGTCGTAAACACTTACAAACAACAGAAAACATATTTTATTTTTGTACAAACTCATTTACCGTTCAAAAACAAATTTAGCTAAAAATAAAAAAAAAAGTATTTTTTTAAATTTTTTCAATTAATTTTTTGAGTTTAAATACAAAAAATTTTTTATAATATTATACATGGAAAACAAAAAAATTATAACAATTTTTACCACAAAACCTATTTAAAACCAAAAATTTTTCCATTTTTTGTAATTTTAGCCAAGAAAAGTGATAATCGGAACTATAGTGCAATGCAAATATTTAAAAAACAAAAAAAATATTTTATAAATATGTATGTATGAAAATTATATAAAAGCAACCACGTGGCACGTGTATGACACATACTACGTATTTTTAACTTCTTTTGATACAAATAACAACAAGCCAAACAACCATCAACAACTACAAAAACGCGCTGCCACGCCATATCATAGAGGTTTATATTGAAACTCACCTCAATTGCTCATAGCTTCTTAACCCCTAGACTGATTTTGCCATAATTGGTACCAAAATAACCAGAAAAACGTTGAGAACAATAAAATATGAACCTATTTAAAATTTTATTTGAATATGTCAACCATGAGCCAAGATAAATCATTTTAAAATTTTGGGTTAAATTGCTGGTGCCTCGCCCCATTGTGCGATTCGGCCCAAATTTTTTGTGAGTGTTAGGAATGATAAAATTACATTAAATTCAAAGTTTCGTTTACATTCATTCAACAGGTGTCAAGTTATTGCATTTATTTTGTGTAAAATTCACATTTTCACTCATCAAAATTTACATTTTCACTCATAACTTTTAAAATACTTAACCGATTTAAAAAAAAAACCCATCAGATTCTGCCTAGGAGAATTACGCAACTTTTGGTACCCCAGGCGTTTAAATCGGTTCTGGATTATAGCCAAAAACGTGATTTCAACAGACAGACAGACAGACGGACGGACAGACAGACAGACAGACAGACAGACAGACAGACAGACAGACAGACAGATAGACAGACAGATAGACAGACAGACAGACAGACAGACAGACAGACAGACAGACAGACAGACAGACAGACAGACAGACAGACAGACAGACAGACAGACAGACAGACAGACAGACAGACAGACAGACAGACAGACAGACAGACAGACAGACAGACAGACAGACAGACAGACAGACAGACAGACAGACAGACAGACAGACAGACAGACAGACAGACAGACAGACAGACAGACAGACAGACAGACAGACAGACAGACAGACAGACAGACAGACAGACAGACAGACAGACAGACAGACAGACAGACAGACAGACAGACAGACAGACAGACAGACAGACAGACAGACAGACAGACAGACAGACAGACAGACAGACAGACAGACAGACAGACAGACAGACAGACAGACAGACAGACAGACAGACAGACAGACAGACAGACAGACAGACAGACAGACAGACAGACAGACAGACAGACAGACAGACAGACAGACAGACAGACAGACAGACAGACAGACAGACAGACAGACAGACAGACAGACAGACAGACAGACAGACAGACAGACAGACAGACAGACAGACAGACAGACAGACAGACAGACAGACAGACAGACAGACAGACAGACAGACAGACAGACAGACAGACAGACAGACAGACAGACAGACAGACAGACAGACAGACAGACAGACAGACAGACAGACAGACAGACAGACAGACAGACAGACAGACAGACAGACAGACAGACAGACAGACAGACAGACAGACAGACAGACAGACAGACAGACAGACAGACAGACAGACAGACAGACAGACAGACAGACAGACAGACAGACAGACAGACAGACAGACAGACAGACAGACAGACAGACAGACAGACAGACAGACAGACAGACAGACAGACAGACAGACAGACAGACAGACAGACAGACAGACAGACAGACAGACAGACAGACAGACAGACAGACAGACAGACAGACAGACAGACAGACAGACAGACAGACAGACAGACAGACAGACAGACAGACAGACAGACAGACAGACAGACAGACAGACAGACAGACAGACAGACAGACAGACAGACAGACAGACAGACAGACAGACAGACAGACAGACAGACAGACAGACAGACAGACAGACAGACAGACAGACAGACAGACAGACAGACAGACAGACAGACAGACAGACAGACAGACAGACAGACAGACAGACAGACAGACAGACAGACAGACAGACAGACAGACAGACAGACAGACAGACAGACAGACAGACAGACAGACAGACAGACAGACAGACAGACAGACAGACAGACAGACAGACAGACAGACAGACAGACAGACAGACAGACAGACAGACAGACAGACAGACAGACAGACAGACAGACAGACAGACAGACAGACAGACAGACAGACAGACAGACAGACAGACAGACAGACAGACAGACAGACAGACGGACATCGCTAGATCGACTTAGAATCAATCAAGGATCATGAATATATATACTTTATGGGGTCCTAAACCAATATTTCAATGTGTTACATACGGAATGACAAACTTATATATACCCTCTATCACTAGAGTGGAGGGTATAAAAAGGGGGTAAACGAGAAAAATGAGTACTATTGTTATAACTATTACACTAAAAATACCAAAATTAAAAAAAATTTAACGTGTAGGATCCTCCAGCATAATTAATATTCAATGGAAAGACATATTATGAAATGCTACCTGCGTCCCAAAATAATCTTAACATTTCTATATTTTGCCTGGGATTATGGAGAATTTTTTAAAAAAGCTTTGTTTTCTTTGTTAATACATATCGGGACATATCAATAATTTAGAAATTCTTTATAGCTTTGCAATTTTTCAATTCACGTGCAAAATGGATTCAACAAACTGCAAATGAGATAAATGAGACAACTTATTTTCGACGTTACAAACAGGCATGGGGTCCACTTTGGTCGAAAAGATGAAAGATGAAAATAATTTCGGGACGAAGCACATTGGTTTCAAATCAAAATCTAGCTGGAAAAAAGTCCAAAAATTAGTGTCCTTAAAATTGGGAATTAATAGTGCTAGGGACAAGCTAAGGGTGTGTTCTGATCAAACTAATAACCATTTTTTGGAATTAGGTCTTTCACTTTGTTAAATATGCGAATGAAATAACATTTTTGGTATCCAATATTTAAAAAAAAAAAGTATATATATAAGTGTTCAACTAATAACATCATATTATCCGTGTTACATCAAGGGTTTCAAAACCGTTTATGTACAAGAAAGCTACAGATTTATACTTATTCTGGACATTAATAAGAAATTTATTATCGATCTTCTTCTTACATTTTTTGTACTTTGAAGAATGGTCAATAATAACAATATTTTTGAGGACTTATGAAACTTCCGCAGCTTGCCAAAAACCGAATCCAGGCATATCATATCGAGTTACTACATACAACTTATAGGTAATTTATTACTGAACGTTGTCATGCAGTCATTTCTTGCAGGTTTTTACAGGTTTAAAATTAATCACAGTTTTTATGAAAATAGATTTTCGCCTAAAATTTTTTTTCTAAATAAAGTATCGAATTTTTGTAAGTTTTTGATAACTTTTAAGTATTATAATTATGCTTAGCTTAAATAAAGGATTAAAAGTGATGTTTTCTATTAAACCGTGGCCAACTACACACTTCGACTAAATTCAAAAATGTCCGTCCGTCTGTCCGTCTGTCCATCTGTAGAGGACTTGATACAGTCCAAAATAAAAGAGCTAGACTTCCGAAGTTTGGCACGAATATGTATTATATTCCTAGGCAGGTTATGTTCGGAAATGGATAAAAAGCTCCCCCTTGGAGAACTAAACCAACCTAAGACAAATCGCATTTTTTGCAGGGTTTTTGTACTTTTGCTAAGCAAATGCAACATTCTTCTCTCAGATGAAAGGTGCTCTCTAACGTCTCCACACCAACCCCATCCCCCACCCGGCCAAAAAAAGCTTTTTTTTTTATATATTTTTTTTTTACATTTTGGAAGGTATAAGAGATTTGGCTCAGCCGAATGTAACACTCTCACTGTTTTTTTATTTTTTTTACATTTTGGAGGGTATAAAAGATTCGAATTTAACACTCTCACTTGTTTTTTTCAATTACACTTCACGACAATTTTTTTTTTTTTTAGGTATTACAAAATTTTCAAAAAATAAGTTTTTGCATTTCATATTTCTGTTCTGCATATAAACCATTTTTGTCATTAATGAATTACTGAAATTAGAAAAAAATAAAAAGTTGTCGATTAGTGTAATCGACTTAGAAAAATTTAAACATGTCTTTTGAACTCAGCGACCCCAAAAACATATAAAACGGTGATAAACTATATAAAATATAAAATTTTGTATTTTAGTGTTTTTATCGGCGTATGTCATTTCTGTTTGTTATTAAGGGTTTGTGATTGAAGAAGAAAACATTGTATTTCTAAAGATTATTTTTAATCTGGATTTATTCCAGACCATGGTTTCTGTAGCCACCTCTACGTCTTCAGTGGAGCAAATTACTTTGGATTTAAATTGTTTGATTTTTGTAAGACAGTTTTTTCTAAATGTTTTTTCATCAACAGAATTAACTCTGATTGGAATCGAACCCACGTTCATGAAATTTTTCATCAGTTTGCAGAGCTAGCACTTAACTATCTATTCTATCGCTTTCGTTGACAAACTAACAGCAGAAGTTGGTTCGTATATCATTACAGATTTTTGTGTGTGTGTCAACTGAAGATTTTTATTTTACACAAACAATATTACGATCCTTAGGAACAACAACATTCCTTAATCTCTCTTTGTCTCGTTTTGTTCATACACGTTAAAGATACAGTGCATATATTTGAGACTACTTGCCCGTATGGCGACATATATTTTCATATATTTTTGTCAATTCTACATTTTAGTGTTTTTATCGGCGTATGCCATTTCTGTTTGTTATTAAGAGTTTGTGATTGAAGAAGAAAACATTGTATTTCTAAAGATTATTTTTAATGTGGATTTATTCCAGACCATGGTTCTGTACGTATGGTTTCTACATCTTCAGTGGAGAAAATACTAAAATACAGAATTGACAAAAATATATGAGAATATATGTCGCCCTACGGGCAAGTAGTCTCAAATATATGCACTCATATTTAACGTGTATGAACAAATAGTTCAGTGCTAAAATTGTGCAAAAACTCTGGTGGCTACAGAAACCATCGTCTGGAATAAATCCACATTAAAAATAATCTTTAGAAATTCAATGTTTTCTTCTTCAATCACAAACCCTTAATAAAATTTTTAAATTTTTAGAAAATGAATCCTTTTTTTGTTGTACTGTGTAATAGCTCTTATTGTTTAGCATAATTGTCACGCAATTGTGATAAATCTTTTTGTTTGTTTTATTATGCAAAAATAGAAAAAATTAAAACATTTAAAAAATTATACTTTAAGCTCAATATGACATGTTTATATTTTATGACGTTTTTTACCAAACAAAAATATATAAAATGACAATATATTTTTTCCTCAATGGTATTTGGCATAGGTACTTATGAAATATTCATATTTTTTTTTACCTACAGATATCGTTACTCCTGCTTAGTTCTGCTTTTGAAAGGTGGTTTATTTAAAATGTCAAACAAAATTTAATCACCCTAGAAGTTTAGTGTTGTTTTTTTGTACATCTAAAGGACATAAAATTCGCGGAGAACAAATTGGCAAAAAAGCAAAAAAACATATTTTCTGAAAAATATTTGTTCACGGAAATTATAATCACAACTATTTTGTACAAAAAAACAACAGCAACATCCAAACAAAATTGAAAATCATGATTTATTTGATACTTGCTTAACAGCTAACTTAGTGTATCGGTGTAGAGCTGAGGCGGATCTAGGGGGGGGGGAGGGTCATGGGATTTTTCCCCTCCATAACGTTTAAAAAAAGAAAGGAAAGGTAAAGAACAAGTAGAAAAGTTAGATTCCACTTGGGCGAATCTATGAATACCCACCACAGTGCTCTTTTTAAGTGATAGTAAATTTTCTAACGTGAAAAAATAAAATTTTTGTTTAGAAATATTTTATTTTGTGTAAAAAAAACTTTTTTTTTAACTAATTTTTGAAAAAAAAAAAAAATAATTTACAAAAATTTTTTTTGAGTGTAAAATTTTTTCGACAGTATTTTTTTTTAGTCTAAAAATATTTTTGAGTGACCCAAATACGTTGTAAAATATGTATTTTTGTGACATACCAATGTTTTTAAAACATGTTTAACACGTGAATTTAAGGTAAAACCAATCTGCAATTCACGGTTTTGCTAATAACTTTTGAACCACTGAACCGAATTAGCTGAAAATCAATACGCGCCAGACCAGGGGAACCGCAAATATATACTAAGCTTCAGCATCCTCAGAATTGATTTTCGAAAGTAAGCGTGTTTTTTATCTCCTAAATTCACGAAAAACCATTGCCGAAATTCAGTCGTTTGCTCAAAACTTTTGAACCACTGGACCGATGTCGCTGAATTGCACTACCAACCTCACCAGGTAAACGCCCAACATACATGCTAAACTTCAGGAGCATTCAAAAGTTAGCGTCTTTTCAACAGACAGACAGGCAGACGGACGGACGGACAGCGCTAGATCGCCTTAAAATCGATCGAGGATCATGAATATATATGGACTTTTGTCATTAACTTTTAACGCTTGTGATATTTTACTAATTTCGCAATAACATTTTTATTTGTAAACTAGGTGGTACCTGTGAATGTACATATGTTAAGGGAACCATAATGAGTAATTCTGCAAAGGCGCAGAGCAAATAGTCTCATTATCTCATGGTAAGGAACGTGCAAAGTTGAAAAATGTAAAAAAATCGCTTGATACTCTCATGAAATTTTTTGTTCAAAGTTCCATATTGTTGGGTGCGTTAAAGCTATTGCTCCAAATTTAATACCGTTTAATCAGTAGACTTGGGCAATTATTTGGTGTAGGTTCAGTGGATGTGCCATCAATAAGAAAAAAGTTACATGGACCAAAATCTTTGATACCAATTTTTTTCAATTTTCAATTTTTCGAGGTTTTTTGATTGTAGCTTTTGGTTCAAACTGTAATTTTAAAATTCAAATACACATGGTAAAAGCCCTTGTAAATATGCACAATCTGAGACTGATTCGAGTGATGTGCTCCCAATGGTTACGAAGCTGCAGCTCTCCAAAGATGGGAAGAAAAAACGTGAATTTTTTAAAAAGTCTGTTTTTTACGAGGCACACTCCCAGTTTTATTCCGAATGGTTCCGAATGCTTTGTGAACTTTATAATTTACCATTTCCCACTTGATTTACAAACGCACCCAAAAAATATTCAATTGCAAAAATTTTATGAACTTTTTAAATTTTTTGCAAAATTTCGATATTTTAGTTTTGCATTATTTGACAGCCAAATGTGCATGGTTGAAAGTTGAACATGTAGAAACAATGGTATGTGCAAATATAATAAATCATGGAAAGCAACATTGATCAAAAGTTAATATTGGCGAATTCCGCGGTGTTTTTCTGTTTTCCGTTTTTAGTAAGGCACATCCAGGCCGCTTATCGAAATTGGTCAGTGAAAATCGCGTTTGGTAGTATTTTTAATGCTTTATCTTCAATCCATTCGCACCCAAAAACAATTGACGTTTTAGTGGTTTTTTGGTGGTTTTAAATTTTTGATACTTTTAAATTTAATGGTTATATAAAATCTTGCATTACTTAAAATAAAGTAGAAAAAAAATGTATTTTGATAGATTTTGACATGTCTTATTAGTCCATTGATTTTTGCAGTCGCGAAAATCGCTAAAATTTTTTATAACCTTGATAAAATTAGTAATAACGTTAAAATATTTCGTAATAACCTTAATATTAGCATTATATATCATACTTTGAATAGTTTCAATATTCAGTGAAGGACAACACTGTAAAATCAGACATTTAATATTAAAAAAAAAAAAAAAAAAATTATTAATTTTTTTTTTCAAAAATGTTCCCTTTAAACCACTGCTGTTTCTTACCTATTAGAGATAGAACAATAGTGTTAACTAAGAATTTGTTGAGATTTTGTTAATGCATTTGGTAATATTTTTCTAAAAAAAAATAGAACCGCTGGAAACATTTTTATTTTTAAAATATTAAAAAATGTGGCGAAAAAAATTGGTTAAATGCAAATATCTCGATGTTTAGCAAAGATTTTATGCATGTTTGAATATGTATTTTAGCTCTGGGTAAGCATAATACAAAATGGTACGTTCGGTTAACTTCGGATAAAAAATGTAATTTTGACAATTTTTTTAAAAATTGTAACTTTAAACCGTCATAGTTTTGGGTGCGATCGCTCAAATTAATGCACGTTGACGGATTTGAATTACTTATTTATAATGTTATTTACCTACAAAGTTTTATCAATGTGCCACGAAAAAAAAATCGCAATTTTTTTTTGTTAAATATTAAAAGTTAATGACAATTGCTCATATACTTTATGAGGTTCTAGACCAATATTTCGAGGTGTTACAAACGAAATGACAAACTTATCTATCACTAGAGTGGAGGGTATAAAAGAGGTAAGAAAAGGAAAGGGCAATAGGGAAAGAAACATAAATAAAAAGAAAATTATGTTAAAGAATCAGAGAGATATATGGGGCATTCCACACCAAATGTGCAGCAAAAAAAAACACATGTCCCATAATTATTTAAATAAATGGTATTATATGCCTTTATGGAACTAAGAAAGTTGCGTTTTTTGTTTATAAATTTTTCAAAAACTAGGCTAAGGAGGCGTGGTTAAATATTGGAAAAATGGTAAAACTTGTGTCGAGTGCCCTTGATTAAATATTTATCACATTAAAACGGAATGCACCACAATCTCAAAAATTTACATTCTTATATAAAGTTTTGTATGGGCTATCGATTAAAATTTTATTTTGAAAATTTTCAGAACCCGTTCTGAAATTTCAAGTTCAAGTTTGAAAGTTCAAGAGAATTACAGAATTTTTATGAAATCCAATATTCAAATGCGAATTTTCTCAAAAAAATATGAAAAATGGCCTCAAGTTTAAAAAAAAACTTGAAAAAAAATGTGACCGGATTTTTGATTGCCATTTCAACAGACGGACAGATTCTGTGAGCTTATTTTCTTAAACTTTTATAGTTTTTTATTTTCACTGCTTGAAAATAATGTTGAAAATTGGAGATTTTTATTTTAATAATTCAAAAAAAGATTTTGAAATAAAAATTATATATTTTATTGCTTACAAACGCAGCGTAAATCACTACCGTTGCTATTTAATATTAAAATATAATATTCTTTTATTAAAAGTGTTAAATTTTGCTTTAAAGTCATTGTCTTTTTTTATACCCTTCAACTACGGTATTAGGGTAAACTTACTTTGTCATTTCGTATGTAACGCATATTATATAATCATAGCATAGTTAAGTTCTTGAAAAGAAAAAATTGATTCAGTGGGCAAAAGTTCTCCCTTGAAGTACTGAAACTACCCCAGAAATACGGTATTTACACACTGCGTTTTTTCATGCACGCCTTTTTTATCTGAGTTTTTTTTTGAAGGCAATCGGGGGTGAGAAGCATAGAAGAAGAAAAACAAAATTCGTGATTTTTTTTTCTACCCCGTTTTCTTTTCACCCCCGTTTGCCTACAAAAAACAAGTTGCAAGACTTTATTACAAGCAAAAAAAGGCTGTGGATAAATACCGTCAAAGCAAACAATTTTTTAACATGTTTTTTTTGTATATTTATACAAAAAACTAATAATTTTTATGCCACAGAAAGTTTATCGACCTACACTTAAACCAAGGGGATCAGGAAAATATATTTTTTGGGCCTGCCCCTTTTTGGGGGCGTGGTTATATAAATAAAATAATTTAAATATTGATAAAAATTGAAGTAATTAAGTGCAAAAACCATTATTAATTTATTTGTCACCATTTATTGCAAAAGGGATATTGACCCACAATGTCTCCCGTCGCCATTTTGGAGGGCATTAAAGATTCATTACAGCCGAATTAAACACTTTCGCTTGTTTAAATTGTTCTAGTCATTATTTTTTAAAATCTGTATGGTTTTTTCGCTGTAATCTTCATTTTGTGAAAATTTAGTCTCTACAAAATATTTATGAAAAAACTCAACTAAGCATGACTTCCAACAATTGTTGAACAATACAAACCCATCAAATAATTTTCAATTTTTATATTTATTTTCATGTTGCTGAAAAAAAAATAAAACAAATAGAAAAAAAACTCACCATGAAAATTCAAGAGGAAAACTAGCTTGTTTTAACAAGTAACAATAAATTGTTTGTTTTTATTTTAGATTCAACATGACAATGTTGGAATATAAAAATAAAAGTCAGGGTCACTTGAAAAAAAAATTTAACGATTACTCTTGTAATGGTTAGTATATATTAGGCTGGACGGCAATTAAACAAATTAAACAAATATTAGTATTTCAATTAACAAAAAAAATTGTTTTTCTAACAATAAGATAAGAGTTAAGCTTCAAAACTGACTTCAAAAGGAATAAATGAGGAAAACCCCGACGGACTTTAAATTATTTTTCGAAGTCAATTAAGAAGCTGAATGCTTTATTCCACTTAAATATTTTTTTTTATGTTTATAAATAAAATAATAACTAAAAATATAATTTAAAAAAATGTTTTTTTTGCTCTCTATAAAATTGTTTTTTTTTTTTCTAGGACTAACTGTAAAGAAATAGTTGCGTAACTGGTTAAAATTTCCAGGTAAAAATTGCTCGGTTTGGCTAAATTTTAAAAATATGGTTTTTAAACCAAAATAATGCATAATATGACTTGCAATCAATGAAATTCGACAAAAGTAATTTTTGAGCCACCCTAATATAGATAAGTCTATTTAAATAAAGCCGATCCCTGATTTTTCATTTAGCAAAATTCCTGATAGTTTGGCTTTTAGTAATTGTGTTTATATATTGTTGGACTGTATATTTTATAACTGAATTTTTATTTAGTTCGGTTTGAGTCCATATTAATTTTTTCTGAGAAATAATAATTATTGTACAATGAGAAAATCTGAAAAAAATCAAGTGACAACACTGGCTAAGTGGAGATGTCGACAACTTTCGGAAGATGCCACCCTTCCGTCATCAGCACTCCTTCGATTGCCACACACTTAATGTGTGTCAGATTAAAATTAGCCATTTAAATGAAACTTTTTGAAGAAATTAAGAATTGGAATTACTCCTCTTTGTGTTGAATAACCCATATTCACCATCAATTCGTGTTGTATTCATTTGGCAGAAACTTAATCCATCTTTACTTTTAACAGAGTTGTATTTTTCCCATTGTTAACCGTTAGTAGGACTTTTCAAGTCTTGAAAAATGTCCGTTAGGTTTCTGTTAAAAGTTAAGATGGATGAAGTTTCTGCCAAATGAATACAACACGAATTGATGGTGAATACGGGTTATTCAACACAAAGAGGAGTAATTCCAATTCTTAATTTCTTCAAAAAGTTTCGTTTAAATGGCTTATTTTAATCTGACACACATTAAGTGTGTGGCAATCGAAGGAGTGCTGATGATGTAAGGGTGGCATCTTCCGAAAGCTGTCGACATCTCCACTTAGCCTGTGTTGTCACTTGATTTTTTTCAGATTTTCTCATTGTACAACAATTATTATTTCTCAGAAATAATTAATATGGACTCAAACCGAACTAAATAAAAATTCAGATATAATATATACAGTCCATCAATATATAAACACAACTACTATACAACTCATAAGGTACATTGCAATTTAGTAATATTTCTAAGAATTAGAAATATGAAACAAAAACTCAAACCTAACGGACATTTTTCAAGACTTGAAAAGTCCTACTAAGGGTTAACAATGGGAAAAATACAACTCTGTTAAAAGTTAAGATGGATTAAGTTTCTTCCAAATGAATACAACACGAATTGATGGTGAATACGGGTTATTCAATACAAAGAGGAGTAATTCCAATTCTTAATTTCTTCAAAAAGTTTCATTTAAATGGCTAATTTTAATCTGACACACATTAAGTATGTGGCAATCGAAGGAGTGCTGATGAATGAAGGGTGGTATCTTCCGAAAGCTGTCGACATCTCCACTTAGCCTGTGTTGTCACTTGAATTTTTCCAGATTTTGTCATTGTACAAAAATTATTATTTCTCAGAAATAATTAATATGGACTCAAAAACCGAACTAACTAAAAATTCAATTTGGCTTTTATTCGAATTTTTCCGAGAGGCCATAGCTCTCATAAGGTGACAACCTTTTTCTAAATGTGAGATTGGGCAAACAAAGAGTTAAATCATATTTTTCTCCCCTTTTCCTTTTTTGTTGTATGTGGATATACAGAGTGATTCAGTCACGACCCGCCGAATTTTACCAGCGTATTACTTGGCACATTTCATGAAAATATGTCCATTACATACCACCCCCGAAAATGCAAGTGTGCGAAATGGCAGCGGTTTGAAAATTTTCGGATTGGTGGTCGGAGGGTAGTAGGGTAAAATTGATAACTTCTGAACCAAAAGCCCGATTTTTTTTGATTTTGAGCTTGTTGGAAAGTTTTTTGGGAGACCTTTCAGAATCAATAACAAAAAAATTGAAAAAAAGTGAAATCGTCGAGATAAAGAGCCTTAAAAAATAAAATTTGAAAAAAGACATAAGAATTTGTACATAACCTCAATTTTCTCAGCCAAATGGCAGGTAACTTATGTTTGTTTCCCCCTTGAAAGATAGCCCTACCTCTTACCTTTCCAAAATGAGTATTATTAATTGCATGAATATTACTCGTTCGCAACGTTAATACAAGAAAATACAAGCAAATAACAAAATTGTTATGAAATTTAAAATTAAAATGCGATTTTCTCGAAAAAAAACAAAAAATGTTTTTCTGATTTTTTTTGTGTTGATGGATAAATATCTAAACTTTAAAAAAAAAAAATTAAAAATAGAAAAAGAGTGGCCGGATTTTTAATAAATTTACTTTTTTAAAAAATGTAAAATTTCAGAACGGGTTCTGAAAATTTTCCAAAAAAAATTTAATCGATAGCCCATACAAAACTATATAAGAATGTAAATTTTTAAAATTGTGGTGCATTCCGTTTTAATGTGATAAATATTTAATCAAGGCAACTCGCCACAAATTTTACCATTTTTCCAAAATTTGACCATGCCTCCTAAGTTCCATATAAGTAGGCTGACCATTCGTACTGATTTGATCAGTACATGTACTGATTTTTGGTCACGTGTACTGATCAAAATCGTTATACTGATTTGTACTGATTTTTTTTAAATGTGTATATACTGATTGTACTGATTTTTGAACATTTCAATATAATTAATAGTTTTATTCGACATAATTAATAGTTTATTTTTATAACTTAAGTCCGACAATGAGATAATTTTTAATGAATTAGTTAACGTAAAAATGTAGGTCACTTTCATATTCGTAAAAAATACTCTAACAGAATTATTATTATGTCAAAGTCGTATGTTCTAGTTTTTAATATATCAAATTGTAAAATTGAATTTATGATGAAATAAAGAACAATAATAATACTCTAACAGAATTCATAAATTTACTATATAAAAACGAGCACAGAATTTTTGGGATAATTGATTTTCTGTTTTATTACAACGATTATGTAACTGCATCAGTCCAAAGGGAAAAAGTCCTTGTAGTATTCTTATCCTCCAAACCTGTGGGTTTTCGTTATATTTTCTGCACTGAAACGATCAGATCATTCAAATGAAGTTACATAAAGTCAACTAAATTTTCTGCAATATAACGACAAAAGTTCATGATAGTTGTTTTTACTGAAATATTAATTGACGCCAAGTTTGTTGGTTTAACTGAAATTGTTTGAGTCTTAAAAAAATCATAAGTGGTTTTTGATAGAAAATAGTTTTTAGAGAGTTATTTCTAAAAAAAAACTTAAACTTGGGCGTACTGATTTAAGTTCAGAAAAAAATGGTCAGCCTACATATAAGGCTATCCATACAAGCTATTCAGAAGTTTACGGTACACGTGTTTTTTTTCGCTGGATATTTGGTGTGGAATGCCTAATATACGAGTTTTTAGGTGTTTTTTATTTCTGTGCTCGTTTTGCTCTCAAAAAGTTGGCATTACTGCTGGTAAGCGAAAATACAGCGATGCCAATAATTCGTACGTTAAATAATACAAAAAAATTTATGAGGAAAATTGGAGGACAACCCCGGATACTTTCTAAAAAAGAAGTAGGACTGACCCCGGACGCCCTAAAAAAGAGGACGGTGTCCGGGGAAGAGAGAACGGATGGCAACCCTAGACCTGTAGGACAATGGCTTTGGGTTCCGTTTTTGACTTGAAAATCGGAAAGTTCGAAAAATTCTGTAATTCTCTTGTATTTTATTGTATCAACACCGCGTATGAGTAATGACTATTTTCTAAATCAACGAATTTTCGTTACTCATACGCGGTGTTGATACAATAACATACAAGACACTTGTACATTAGGGTGGATCGAATTTGGCTTTTGGGCGAATATCGTTCCGGCTCACCGACAGATGTGTTGGAATAGACCTAAAAACAATGTGGTTAAATTTTCATGCAGATCGGTGGTCATCTTCCGCTGCCGAAATTACGTTGAAAATCCGCGATTTCTTAAAAAATAGTATTTATTTCAAAAAATTGCCAAAATTACAAAAATCACTTAATCTTCTTTTTTATTTCAGTCAATCTTTTTAATTCGATCATATTTTCTTAGAAAAAAATTTCAGCTTAATAGGACATTGTTAACCCCTCTAAAACGGTTGCCGAAAATGACCCATTCATTTTGCCCTAAACTCAAAACCACCAAATTTAAAAAAGATTTTTTTTTTGATTTTAAGTTGCACAATATAAAGTTTTTATTGCATTTATTTCAAGTATATATAAGTTCGTTTAACAAAAAATTTTTTTGAAAAAATACGAGATTCTTAAACAGCGCGTGTAACGGTCTGTTTCCAGGACATTTTGGGAAAATTGCACTTTTTTTTTAAAACTCAACATTTTTAGTTAAAAACTTTTCATTTTACACTAGATTTATTATAAATTATAAAACTTAATATAGAAATGTTGGATTTAAGAAATTCTTTAACCCTAAACAGCTTTGGGCCCTAAATGACCCATGATGAACAAATGCATCTAGCAATAAACCGCTTTTGGCGGGCGACTAACCATTGGGATCATATTTTTTCCATTAAAAATGGGAGCGTGAGTAAAGATGGGAGCGTGAGTGGAGATAAGAGCGTGAGTGAATTTGAGCAACTCACGCTCACGAAGAAAAAAAAATTCGCTCAGGAAATTTTTTAAGTTTGCATACATTTTACGCAGGATCACGTGATTGCAACATATTAAACTCGTTCACGCTATAATCACGCTTACGAAAACTCAACATAACTATATTTTGACGTGTTTTATTTTTCTGTCACCATAAAAAATCATGCAATCTCTCGCAATTTCATTCACGCTTACGAGTGAATCACGTGAAATTTGTGTTACGTGTGCATTTGTACAAATTATATTTTTAATGCAAAATAAAAAAGTGATCCATATATTTTTTTTATACAAGTTTAAATATTATTTCCCATTTAAATGCTCCCACCCCGAAAGCATTATCCCCTTAAATGCCAGAATATAGCAAGTAAATAGTCTATTGAATTTATTCAGCAATATTCTTATTTAAATGTGAATTACTTTTTTTGTCAGATATAAATAAATGGTTAATGGTGGGTACGAAAAATGCTTAAAGGGTGGGTGCATTTAAGCGGGATACTATTTGAATGATATTTGAACTTTTTTGTTTCATTTGCATTAAAAATATTATTTTTAAAATTGCACTGTTAAGCGTGAGTAAAATTTCGTGAGTTTGCATGATTTTTATGGTGACGGAAAAATGAAACACGTCAAAATTCAGCTTGAGTGAGATTAACATGTGACACTCATGTAATCCTGCGTAAAATGTATGCAAAATTAAAAAATTTCTTGCGTGAGAATTTTTTTTTTTCTTCGTAAGCGTGAGGTGGTCGAATTCACTCACGCTCCCATCTCTACTCACGCTCCCATCCTTACTCACGCTCCCATTTTTAATTGAAAAATATGTTTCCAATGGTTTGTCGACCGCCAAAAGCGGTTTATTGCTAGATGCATGTTCATCATGGGTCATTTAGGACCCAAAGCTGTTTAGGGTTAAGGAGTTTCTTAAAATCCAACATTTCTATATTAAGTTTTATAATTTATAATAAATCTGGTGTAAAATGAAAAGTTCTTAACTAAAAATGTTGAGTTTAAAAAAAAAGTGAAATTTTCCCAAAAAATCCTGGAAACAGACCGTTACACGCGCTGTTTAAGAATCTCGTATTTTTTCAAAAAATTTTTTTGTCAAACGAACTTATATATACTTGATATAAATGCAATAAAAACTTTAGATTGTGAAACTTAAAATCAAAAAAAAAATTCTTTTTTAAATTTGGTGGTTTTGAGTTTAGGGCAAAATGAATGGGTAATTTTCGGCTACCGTTTTAGAGGGGTTAACAATGTCCTAATAAGCTGAAATTTTTTTCTAAGAAAATATGATCGAATTGAAAAGATTGACTGAAATAAAAAAGAAGATTAAGTGATTTTTGTAATTTTGGCAATATTTTGAAATAAATACTTTTTTTTAAGAAATCTCGGATTTTCAACGTCATTTCGGCAGCGGAAGATGACCACCGATCTGCATGAAAATTTAACCACATTGTTTTTAGGTCTATTCCAACACATCTGTCGGTGAGCCGGAACGAAATTCGCCAAAAAGCCAAATTCGATCCACCCTATTGTACATACACTGCGTAAGAGTAACGAAAATTCTTGGAATAAAATGCTGAAAATTGGTGTCCAAGTTTCATTTAATAAGTACTAAAACATATCCAAAAATAAAATAAATCGAAAGGGGTCGGGTTTAAAAGTGAGTGATTTGGCCTGAAATGCCCCATCTCATGTATAGTTTATGAGATTTAAATAATAATATGCTCCATTAATAAAAAATATTAAAAGAATTTTTTGTTTCACAATCTAAGCAACTCAAAAAGGTAGCACAGTTGGGTATAAAAGAAGGAACTCAACAGAAATTTAGTTAGTCAGCCAGTAGACGGCAAAGTGGTAAGACCTCTAGTACGGCGCATACCTTAGAAGTTCGTGGCAACACCCGACTTCTCATTAAAGGGAGCAAAGTAACTACAAGGAAATCGTGATCTCATCAGCTTCCCTTGTTTTGCAGAGTATGGTAGTAGAGTTCGTAGTCTCACTCGGCTCTCATCACGCTACAACTCACCGTCACCCTGCATTACAGCCGAGTTCGTGGTTTCACCAGACTCTCGTAGCTACCATTCACTCGTCTCACGTGATTTTAAAGAGTAAATGTTTTAAAATTGGTTTCACCCCTCTAAATTAATATTGCTACTCTCCGACGTTCACACCGTTCGGGAGTATAAAAGAGCCAGAGGTTCCACCCGTCTCATTGGTACTGCCGCCCATCATAAATCCTTGTCGTCTGGCTTCACCGACGTGATTTTGTGTCGTACCTAATTTTAAGTCGCATAAGTGGAAAATATTCAAATAAATGAACATTATAACGTTTTATGAAAAGAAATCAATTAAAACGTGTTTTCACTCTCTCTTGGACAAAAATAAATAAGTGTAGCGAACCCTGAACAGCCGCGAGTTTGTAATGTAACGTAACACAAAAAGATTGCAAAAATGAAAACTCACGAAAAGTTCCATATTTTTCTTATGGGAAAAATTACTTTTGAGAACAAAAGCAAAACCCATATTTAAAGAAATACGCAAGAAGACGAGGGAGCCATTAAGTCGCTAGCGATCAGTCGGTTTTGGGGGGGTTCGTGTCTACCATTGTAAAACTTCTGTCCCATTACAGATATTTATTATTATAGACTCCCTAAAACTACTAAACTACTATTAAAATCTCTACTTTAAACATGGACCTAGTTAACTAACCATAGACAAAACAAAACAACAAAAGCCCCATTCTATGATTAGTTTTGGAGTATAACTAAAAAAAAGGTACTGGTCTTAATCTACTCTAAATTGATCTCATAGTTGGTCAGAGATCCGCGCCTCATTACCCACACCTACCATATCCTAGTGACGACTTAATTTTGGTTTCTAGGAACCCACAGAGGAACTTACCCTAACACATTATCAGTCCATACAAGAAAACGTTTAATTAAGGTTTAGCAATTCATTTTTTGAATTCTATAAATTTTTATTTCAACCATTAAATTGGATTTTAATTTTTAACATGATAATTTAAAAAGACTAATTTTAATAGAAATAGTAAGATTTCATAGCTTATTGATAAAAAAAAATAAGTTTAATTTTAAGTATAAGCGAAAATTTAGATATACTTCATTACCATAGGTTTATATACTAAAATTCACTTTAATCGACAGAAGTATATAATTAATAAAAAAAAGAAGTGCCAATTGCTTTATATTTTAAATAGATTTTGCAACAAAAATTGTTACATAAAATTCACGTTTATATTTACGAAGTTATAAGTTTCATTATTTTGAATAAACCTAATAAATTATTTTTTTCTTCTAAACAAATTTTAACAACCGAATTAGTTTCACCGAACTAGAAACAACCGAAACCTAACGATTAAACGGTAACGTTTTGCGATAAAATTTAATTTTTACTTAAAGTACATTATGTATAATAATTGAACTTGCAAAAGTAAATAAAGGAGTAAAAAAAATGCATATATTATGTGGAGATTATTTATGAAACAATAAAATGTCAAAAAAAAATATAGTTAGCAACAATGTTTGTTGTTGATCTAAAATTGTCAATGTAATGTCGTCATAGATATATATTTTGTACTCCCTTTATTACAATTTTTTTGTTATTATTTTTTTCTCTCGATTTTATAAGGAATATGCAAGAATATTATCAATTTAATTAATATTTTTTTTGTTTGACTCACCAAACCATTTATTGAAGAAAGATGAGGCCTCAGCGATCTTGTTGTGGTTGATTAGTTATATGATGATAATGATGACGTTAATGATGTTGCTAAAAAAGATAATTATGTTCTTGCATATATAGATTTTGTTTCTTTTTCTTTTACACTACACCTAGTTCTAATGTTTTTGCATGATTTATTTTTTTATATTTAATTATTAGCTGTAGGTAATTTTATTTAATTTAAGTTTTTTTTTTTTTTTTTTTTTTTTTTTTTTTTTTTTTTTTTTTTTTAGAAAATTATGTAGGTTTTAATTCATTTTTCCGCGATTTTTACACTTTGGCACTTAAAGAAAAATAACTCAACTTAATTAACTTATGAATTATCATTATTATTAACTTCGGACTTTGTGCAATTTAGGATTTAAGACTTAAATATTTTGGGAATTTTAGATGTTTTTTTTGAAAAGTATTTTTAAATTAAGACGGACGGATGTTTTTATATGTTTGTATTTTTTAAAATTTCTATTTAAGTAAAACGGACATTGTGCAATATAGATGGTAAGATTTTAAATTTTTTTTTTTTAAATAATTTTTTTAGCTTTTAATTTTGGAACGGACGGACGTTTTTATAGTTATGTGTTAATTTCTAAATTTTCTATTTAGGTAAAACGGACATTGTGCTATATAGATGGTAAGATTTTAACATTTTTTAATAATTTTTTTAGCTTTTAATTTTGGAACGGACAGGCGGACTTTTCAAGTAACTTTAGTTAGGTTTTAATTAAAAAATTTCTTATTCAAGTAGGACGGACATCTTGCGATTAAGAATTTAAGATTTTAACATTTATAATATTTTATAATGTTATGTAATTTTTAAATTGACAGGGAAACATAGCAAAAGTTTATCACATTTTGATTTTAATTTTTTAGTTTCTAATAATTGGGTTTTTTCACAAAATTTCTATCACTACACTTTACTTATTTATTTAAATATTTCGATTTTACTTTCGGTTTAGTCTTTACGTTGCTAAAGAATTTCTTTTACTAACTATCAAATTTTTCCATTCACTTCTCTTAGCTACTTCATTCTTTGGGCATGATGACACCAATTTGGTGATTGATTCATTCCTGATGAATGGAGTAAATGAAATATATGCAAGAACACTTGACGATCTGTATATGCTAGACCTGACCCAGAGATTAGAAAAAAAAAATATATAAAAAATAGTGGGTATACGATTTGATTTAAACTACTTTCTTGATTCTTACCACAAGTGTTCTTTGGTATATCGTATGGTGTTTCCACAACTTTTTTAACCCTTTGTGCCCCGTTTGCAAAGGTACCATGTGAGGTTGATATGACTACAAATTTAGCACCGATAGAAACAATCTTTGAAAGATTTGTCTTTTGGACACCAATCTGGTAATTACTTTTCCAATTCCTTGTAAGATCCCTTGTTAGAAATTTTGTGACAAATGTCACACATTTGATTCCCTTTCAAGATGGTGCTACGCTTAACACTTTTATCAATGCAATCTTTCAACCGTGCAATTGCTCTTCCTGGTAACGTTGATAAAAAGGGATTTGTCTTCCCAAAAAAAATGTGGGTGAAAGTTTTCAATGGCAATAAAATCTAAGGGAATATGGTATTTTTTTGTAAAAGTTGGATTTTTACTAAAACTTTAAATAATACCTTCTTTTTCTGCTAAATCAGTATTTAAATTCACAAGATTTGATTAAAATTAAATTTCTTAAATGATGTTAAAAAAATAATCGGATTTAATTTTTTTATTTATTTTAATAATCACGTTGATTCACGTTCAAAGGTTGCAGAAAAAGGAAAAAGAAATTGTTTTTCTATTACCTCGAAAGGTATAGCAGAATCCAAATCTCAATTTAAATGAGAAAATTTAGCAAAAGTAATGTGTAACCAGTACCCGCATCTAATTTGATGGAATTTTTTTTTTTTTTACCCTCCTCTTTATATCTTTAAAAGGTACTTTTTAGCCAAAATAGTACTTTTTCCCCATTTTACCCTTTGAACAAACACTTTAATAAATTTCATTATTTGGTCGTTCCGTATGATAAATAATCGAAATAAATGTAAATAATTTAAAAAAATGTAAATTTAGCTATAAATTACCTATTTTCATGATTAATATTCAACAATTTATTTATCATCAAAACCCACTTGTGTGCTATCAGTCCATCACTGTTAATTACGTTAGAGAACTTAATTTAACAAAAAGGTTTGGAACTTGGATATAATGTTGCTAAACATTTGAATGCATGAGAGAACATTCATGCACATTTTGCATATAGATGTTGCGGAGTAAACGAAAAAAAATAATTGTTTTTGGTATACAAAAGAATGGTAAACAAAACTAAATTGAAATATTTTAGCAATATAAAAGCTACACCCGAGAAAAAATGTTTGTTAAACAAAAATCAAAACTTGTAAAAAAAATTAAGAAACCCAAAAATTTAAAAATTTTTCTAAATAAGGGTGAATAATAAAAATCGTACATTACAAATTTTGCCCCAGCAATCAAGTGGAAAAACACGTCGTTACAATATCGAAAAGTTTTTAAGTTTTGGTATTGTTCACTTAAAATGTTTTTCTTATATGTTGAAGAAATGTTTTACCAAACACTGCTTTCCACCTATAAAAAATATCATAAAAGGGGTTAAACTAAAACTAATATTGAGTTCGGAATAATTGGTTTTAAAATAAAGCATTTTTTGTTAAATTTTTTTATTAAAGCTTTTGACTTTATTTAAAACAATACCTATACGTATTTCTGAAATTTGAATTTCTCAAACGTATATTCAAAAACACTGATACCCTGTTGTGATCTATGTATGTCAAAAGATATCAATTGGATGTTTTTTTTTTTTTTTGATATTTTTACTAGCATCTTTCTTACTTTAAGCTTTTTCTTTGTATGGGGTTGTTATATTGTATATTTACCATGTAAACCAGGTTGATTTACCTTTTTTTTTCTTTTTATCTTATATATTTAATCTTTTCATTATACATATTCATACATACATTCATCTTGCTTACCTTGAGGGTTTAGTTTCTTTTTTTGTCTGGGGTTCTTTCAATAGCTACCTTGTTTTCTCTTGACACTTTTACTGTCTGGATGTTTTGTTTTTTTTTATTATTTTTCATAGAACCCTTATCAGTTTATTTGCAACCTCTGCAAATTGATTGTGGCCTTATTAACATTTTAGTTTAATTTTTTTTTTAAAGATTATTTTTTTTTTGCAAAAAAAAAAAACAACTTTTACAGGAGACAAGGAACTATGTTAAACAATTCTTTTAGATTGGTATTATTTTCACGTGTTAAAAACTCCGCATGACACGATTTGAAAAAATTTTTAAGACAAAAAATATTTTGCAGGGTTATTTCATGCATAAAAAAGTATAAAACTAGGTTGATAAAATGCTTTTAGATTTGAAAATTTTTTTACGTCTTGAAAACCCCACTTAAAACGCTTTAAAAACCATTTCAGACAAAACAAGTGAGAGGTGTATATTCGGCTGTGCCGAATCTTTAATACCCTTCAACATTTAAACCCAAATTCAGGGTCGTTTTTTGGGAAGGGGTTTGGGGGCATGGTGGAATACGTTGGGGGACACCTTTTCCTTGCGATAGATGCTACCAAATGTATTTATAATGATTCTTGCAATTATTTAATCCAATTATTCATTATTAAAATACAATTTTTATACCCACGCTCACAAAAGGGGCGTCTTATTTTTTTTTTATTCGTTGGTTTACCATGCAGGGTTTTGAACTTCCTCTGACATAAAAATGTTGGATTTGCTTAACAAAAGTGCAAAAAAGGCTGTAAAAAATGCCGTTTTTATAAGGTTGGTTTAGTTCTCTAAAGGGAAACTTTTTTCCCCTTAGTCCGGTTTTGCCCATTTCCGAACTTAACATGCCTAGGAGTATAAGACATATTTGTGCCAAACTTCGGAAGTATAGCTCTTTTATATTTGACTGTATCGTGTCCCTTACAGACGGACAGGCGGACGGAAGGACATCGCTAGAATGTCTTAGAACCGATCACTGATCAATAAAATATATACTTTATGGTAGAGTTTGCAAAACGATTAAAATCGTAATCGTAATCGCGATTAATCGCACCAATTAATCGTAATCGTAATCGACAAAAAAAAAATCATGCGATTACGATTAATCATTTTCTATAAAATACACTATTTTTATAACGATTTTAAAATATATTATGTTGGCCTACGATTATTTAACTTATTTGCAATTTCTCTTTCCTTTTTTCTCGTAAAAGTAATTTAAATTTAACGTAAAATTTAAATTTTTATCTTAGCAACCCCGCAATTTTGTTTTAAAAATAATCCAAAAGGATTTGGCTAGATTTAATAAAAAAAATTCTGTCATGAAGTTTTATCAAAAAACGTATTTTTTATGGTTGCAGACTGAAGACGCTCCTTCTAAATTTCCTTATAAATTTTCTAACAATCAGCTCTTCAGGCAGGTATTCTGATACGAAATTCGAAAGATTATAATTTTCGGGACGGCCAAATATATACACATAAAAGTAATTTTTGTGGAATGTTTTTTTATCAAATGATAACAAATTTCAAGAGTCTAAGATCGATATTTCATAAAATATGAGAAGGACAAAAAGTACACTTTTTTACCAATTTTACGACTCTTAGAAATTAAATTTAAAACAAGTACATTTCTTCAGACGGGTTTTTACCAAAGGATCCAAAAGTATTCCATATTTTACCCTTAACAATTTATCAAAAATCTGGCTACTTTTTTTAAATTTTTTTTAGCTTAGATGTTTGTCGATCCACATAAAAAATTCAGGAGGGAATTTTTCGTTTTTTCGAGAAATCGCATTTGAATATTGGATTTTAGAAAAATTCTATAATTCTCTTATATTTTATTGTGTCAACACTGCGTATGAGTAACGACTATTTGCGAAACCAATGAATTTTCGTTACTCATACGCGGTGTTGCCACAATAATATATGTACAAGAGAATTACAGAATTTTTATGAAATTTAATATTCAAATCAGGGTTCGAAAAAAAACACTAACGAACGGTACGTTAGTGTTCTGTACTGAACTATGTCAATGAAAATACGCAAACACATTCCCAACAAGAAATACAGAAACACTAAAAATTATTTAAAGTGGTTGTGTTCCTGTACGCAAACAGAATACCGAACGTTATGCTTGCGACTTGACGAACACAATCTTTACGGTTATGTACTGTGCTATGTACACAAACAAAATAAAGTACTTCTAGTGTACTGTTTGCGTACTCAGCCAATTGTTTTCAAAACCTTAAAATGGCGATATCTCGAAAACTAAGCAAGATAGGGCAAATCGGACCATTTTTTTGGTTCTTAGAATCACCATAGTATCGCCGGGCCTCTTCACATGTGTGGACTTTGTTTTGCTCTATCTTGCTTAGTTTTCGAGACATCGCCATTTTAAGTTTAAAACAAAAAATCTGCTAAGTTCGGAAACAGTACACTAAAAGTACTTTTTTTTTTGTTTGTGATCGTTCAAAAACACACAACCACTACGATGTAGCGTTTCTGTTTATAGTGCAGTACATTATCGTAAAGTTTGAGTTCGTAAATTCGCAAGCATAACTTTTGGTATTCTGTTCGCGTACACGAACATAATCACTAAAAAAAAATTTTTAGTTAATGTGTTCTTTGGAAAAACTCATACTTTACCCGTTTTTTTTCGAAAAATACAAAAACTTTTTTGTGTGAATAGACAAACATCTAAACTTAAAAAAATGTGGCTAGATTTTTGATAAATTCACTTTTTTAAAAAATTAGAACTTTCAGAACGGTTTCTGAGAATTTTTCAAAATAAAAAATTTTAGTAGACAGCCCATACAAAAATATACATGAATGTTAATTTTTGCGATTGTGGTGCATTTCTTAAATTTGATAAATATTTAATCAAGGGAACTCAACACAATTTTGACAATTTTTCCAATATTTAATCAAGCTCATTAGCCTAGTTTTTAAAAAATTTAAAAACCAAAAACAAAATTTTCTTAGTTTTATAAAGGGCTATCCATTTTCGTACATTCTTAAATGTAAAACTCGATTAATCGATAATCGCGATTAACGGCTATTTTTTTTAATCGTAATCGCGATTATGAAATATCTCGATTATTTGCAACCTCTACTTTATGGGGTCCTAGACCGATATTGCGATGCGTTAAACACGGAACGACAAAGTGAGTATATTCAAAGGTTGGAGGCTATAAAAATCTTTTACGAAGTGTTTTTGTCACTCATAAAAAACAAGTAAGAAAATTATAGTCGGTCAAGACCGACCATATAATACCCTACACCAGAGTTTCCCGAAAAATGGGTCCCAAGTTCAAACATGGATTGATTAGATCTATATTTTGTAAAATCTTTAATAAGAGTAAAGAGCACTCACAAATCAAATTTGAGTGGAAAAGGCTTCTTTTTGTTGACAATAAACCGCTTCAACTAAATATCAAATAATGTATAAAAATACAACTTATTTACAAAAATTTTTTTGAGTGTAAATTTTTTTTGAGTGTAAAATTTTTTTCGAGTGTATTTTTTTAGTGTAAAAATATTTTTGAGTGACAAAAATAGATTTTAAAATATTTTTTTGTGACTTATCAATGTTTTAAAATATGTTTACCGGGGTTTCAACAAGTGAATTTAAGGTGAAACTAATCTGAAATTCACGGTTTTGTTAACAACTTTTGAACTCGTTGACCGATTTGGCTAAAGTGCAACACGAAGCAAGCCAGGGGAACGCCAAATATATATGCCAAGCGTCAGCATTCCTGCCTTTCGAATGTTAGCTTGTTTTTTATCACGTAAATTCACGAAAAACCCTCGGCGAAATTCCGTCTTTTGCTCATAACTTTTTAACCACTGGATCAATTTCGCTGGATTGCAATACCAACTTGACCAGATTAATGACCAATATATATGCTAAACTTCAGGAGCCTCCGTAAAGTCTTTCGAAAGTTAACGTGTTTTCAACAGACAGACAGAAGGATGGATATCGCTAGATCTTCTTAAAAATTATCAAGGATGATGAGTATATGGGGCATTCCAGGCCAAATCACTCATTTTTAGCCCCGTGCCCTTTCGATTTATTTCATTTTTGGATATGTATTAATTCTTATTAAATGCAACTTGGACACCAATTTTCAGCCTTTTATTCCAAGATGGTGTTGAGTAATTAAATAATAATTTTTCAAAATGGCTACCCGAGTAAAAATTTTTATATGATGCAATATATAATGATATATAACACAATATTTATTTATACGCAATTTAATCCGAATAATGGTGGATGTTTTTGCATTAAAAAATATCAACTTGTACAAAATATGATTCGATTTCATCCGAGTTTTGACCAGACATTGCCATATTTCATTGGATCCAATTAGATCTAATTGCACAAAAACACAAAAAATCTTGGTGTGTTTTGGTTTGGGTGAGTTACACCACAGGTCAACGATACATTCACCAAACATATAATTTTCTAAAACAAAAAAAATGTTCGGGTACGCTTCGAACCAGATAGGTGATATACATAACCCTAACAAGGAAATGTTTAGGAACATTTTAAGTTTCTTATACTTTGCTTCAAAAAAATAAATAAATAAATAAGTGTAAAATAAGTGTAAAAACTTAGAACATTTTTGGTTAATTGGAAACATTTAAAGTTATATATGGAACAGAATAAGCTATATATAATTTAATATTAAATTATACAGAAAAACAAATTTTGTATTGGCTTTCATATTATTTCATATATTTATATCAACCGTATACCTTTTAATCCGAATCATGATTAAAATATATATTACTACATATGACTGCATTTAAAAAAATTAGAAAATACCTCACGGGATGTATACTCATATATGATTTATTATGTTTGTATCAAGTTATATATTGTTATATATGTTTATTTTTACTCGGGTATTCTTTAAAAAAATTATGAAATTGAATTTTTCTTTTAATTTTGACCAATTGAAAATATAGTTATCTTAAAAAAAGTTGGACAACGTTTTGTTGGTATTTAAATGTAGTTTTAGAAAAAAAATATTAAAAAATTATTCGAAGTAAATACCACTTATTTTGTAACGTTTAAAAATTAAAATCGACTTTTTTTATGAGCAAAAGACTGAATTTGGTTTTAGAAAAAAATATTAAAAAATTATTCGAAGTAATTATTACTTATTTTTTAACGTTTAAAAATTAAAATCAACTTTTTGAAAAAGTCCGAAAACTTCGATTAATTTTTTAGAAAGTCTAAAAGTTCAACTCTAAATAATGCAACTTTTAAGCCATAATTTGAGATGTAATCGCAATTCGATCTATTTTGTTCAAATTTTGAAAATTGCAGCTTTTATTTTTTGATTCTGATGTATTTTATATGGTGCTCCAACAAAATTAAATTGGTAAATACTGACCCGAACTTACCCTAGATATATTCATTTCGAGTTAAAAATACCCCAGGAAAATTTTTCAGAACCGATTCTGACAACACTTGTTCTAGAACAGATCCTTCGGTAACCATACTATTACACTTCAATTATTCAGAACAAGTTATGTGAAAATTATTGTGAAGCTTGTTCTCTGCAATCAAATTTTCATAACATTTTGGTTCTCAGGAATTTAAAAAAAATTATGTGTCAAAAAAATTAAAAAATAAATATCAATTTTTTTTGCCAACCAAGAAAAAACACAAATTCTATATTAAAATTGCAGGATATAATCGTGAAAATTGTTGAAACAAAGGTGAGTAAATTAAATTTTCATTGTCTGGGTCGGGTCAAATACTAATAATATTATGTTTTTTATTTTTGTTTGCAGAAAATCCATGTTCTGGTATTTCATTATCGTAAGGCCCTAAATGCAAACTTTGGAGGCGAAAAAGGATAAATCTGTGTTAAAAATGTAAATATTCCATGTTAAATCTGATTTTTTTATCTTTGTTTAATAAATTAATGCAATTCAAATTCTTTTTTTAATTCTCGTTTCTATTCCAAATTTCACTTCTAGAACCGATTCCGAGGAACAAAAATATGTTCTAATTTTGCTTACAAACACCTGTTGGTTTTGGGACAATCCCTTTGTAAAAAGAATCGGTGTTGCACAAGAATTAGAACAGGTTCTAGGGAAGAATAAGTTGTTCCACAATCGGTTCTTTGCAACCGAAAATTTTGCTGGGACGTCTCACAAAAATTAAGAACGATCGGAACGATCGTTCTTAAACACAAAACAGAAAACAGATTACAAAGAAAAATATGAATTTTTTCTGTTTTCTCAATTTATTTCTTGGTATTTTAAGTTAAGTTTAAATTCAAGTTTTAATTCAAGTGGCTACAGAATTATGATGTGGCCGTTCTAATAAGGTACATAAAACTAAAATTGGTTGAAAATCAGCCAAGTTATTACAACTTCCCCAGGCACCTAATGTGTGGCAGACCACTTGATTAAGCAATACATTCCGATTTTTGAAATTCATTAACATTTTTTACTATAATAACATTTTTTTATTATTCAAGTTCAAATGTAATTAGATGACAAGAATTTTTCATATTGTGATTTGCTATCATGTTTTAAATTAATACTAAAAATGCCTGCATTTTCAACTCCCTTTTGAAACCTCTATTTGAATTTTTTTGTTTGTTTTATAGTTTGGAAAAACCAAAAAAATATTACACTTACACATGAATAATGAAAAAATGTTATTACAGAAGATAATTTCAATAAATTTTAGAAAAGGGCCTCGTATTCTTTAATCAAGTGGTATGACACACGCTAGATACCTGGGGAAGTAACTTGGCTGATTTCCAACCGATTTTAATTTTAATTTAGAAAGGCATTTTACTCCATATCATAATTCTATAATCACTTGAATTAAAACTTAACTAAAATACCAAAAAAATTGCGAAAACAGAAAAAAGTTCATATTTTTCCTTGTAATCCGTGTTTTAAACTACAAGGACCATGCTGAACGCCTTACCCATGTCTGAGCGTTCTTAATTTTTGTGAGACGTATTTTTACCTCCAAATAAATATATCTAGGGTAAGTTAGGGTCAGTATCTATCAATTTATTTTTTTGGAGCACCATATAAAATAAATCAGAGCCAAAAAATTAAAGGTGCAATTTTAAAAATTTGAAAAAAAAAATAGAAAAAATTGTGATCACATCTCGACTTATAGCTTAAAAGTTGCGAAATTTGGAGTAGAATTTTTATAGTTTTTTACAAAAAAAAAAAAAAAATCGAAGGTTTCGGACTTTTTCAAAAAGACGATTTTAATTTTTAAATGTCAAAAAGTAAGTGATAATTACTTCGAATAATTTTTTCATATTTTTTTCTAAAACTACATTTAAATACCAACAAAACGTTGTCCAACTTTTTTAAGATATCTATATTTTTTAATGATCAAAATTAATAAAAAATTTTAATTTTTTAATTTTTTTGAGAAAATCGCCATTTTGAAAAATTGATTAATCAACACCATCTTGGAATAAAAGGCTGATTATTGGTGTCCAAATTGCGTTTAATAAGTACTAAACGTATCCAAAAAATTAAATCGAATGGGGTCGGGTCTAAGAGTGAGTGATTTGGCCTGGAATGCTCCGTATGTATTCATGATCCCCCATCGATTTTAAGACGATCTAGCGATTTCCGTCCGTCCATCTGTACTTCTGCCTGTCTGTTGAAAACACGCTAACTTTTGAAAGACTTTACGATATTTCGAGGTGTTACAAACGGAATGATAAACTTATATATACCCTCTATCACTAAATTGGAGGGTATAAAAAATATATTTTTTTCAGAATTAACGTTGTAATGTTTGTCTTAATATTTTATTTAGAACCCCCAACATGTTTAATTATAAATATTTATTTTTTTTTTTTTCAATATTAATGCTTTAAAATCTGTCTAATTATTCTCAAGTTATTTTTAGCAACCCTCAACACGTTTATTAATAAATAATAAAATTTATAATTTTAAAATCAATAAAATTCTAAAATAGATTAAAATATTAAGGTTAAACTTTAATATTTATAGCATTTGGAAAATTTTACATTTCTTTTTAATTTTAATTCTTACAAAATGGCACAACAAAGTAACATTCCATTTGAGGTCGTCTACCCTGGATGGCCAAAACTGTATTAAATCTATTATAAAAAGCTTAAAAGGACGACAATTTGAAAATGAAAAAAAAAATACTTGTTAATATTAATAACATTTGAAATTTCTTTGTAGACTTTTTGTTATGTTTTTTTTTTTGTTGTTTTTTGTTAGCTACAAGCGCTTGTGCAGGGAGAGTAAAACAGGTTGAGAGAGTTAGAAGGAGGATGGGGAGGGTGTGCGGGGAGACATACACAGTAGGTAGCAGACATATGACAGGCAGCAGGATACGACGGATAAGTTAGTACTTACGCAGCAATCGAAACGTGAACACGTTGTCTAAAATCGTTAAGGTTAAGGTTGTGTGTGCATGTATGTGTGTGTATAAAATTTTTGTTCGGTAATTGAAATTACGTGAAGCAAATACGCGCGAGGAAAAAAAAATATTCTAACAAATAATAAGGTGTGTTTAAGTAAATTATAAAATTGTTGTAAGAATGCAATATACCAACATAAAAATTATTTTTTAAATTAAATAAAAAATGTTTAATTTATAAATAAAATATAAATTTTAAAAGAAAGGAAAATCCTGATTAATAATTTTTCTTTACAAATAAAACAAAAGTGAAAGTTTTCGATGTAAAAAAAAAAAATATATTATAACATCATAATTGGTAAAATGTTAAGGTTAATTTGAAATCAACTTTTAAGTAGAAATTCATAAAAATTGATAATGTATTTAAAGTCAATTTAAAAGAGTATTATGAAAAAAATATAAAGTTGAAACAGATTTCTTTGTTAAAATATACTTAAAATAAGTCTGTTTGAAAAATATAAATTTAAAGAAAATTTGTAGTTAAAACAGATTAAATATTTTCTTATTATTCGGGCCATGAAGTTTATGAAATGACAGAAATATACAAAAAAAAAATTGTTATAAATAAATTTTGAAAAAAAATATTTAACAATAATTATCAACATAAGTATGATAATATCTTGATAAATCTGTAAAAAAAGTGTAAAAAATATAACAAAAAAAATTTATCAAAATATATAAAAAAAAATTAAATTTATATTCGAAACATTTTTAAATAACAGCAGGTTTTTGAGAATCAAAAAATAATAGTAATACCGTATACCGAATATAATGTTTTTAAATAAAGTGAAACAAATTGTTAACAAAAAAAAACAAAATAATTGTTATTTAAAAAAATTCACAGATATAAAAAAATCATTTCTACTTAAGGAACAGGAAAAAAAAATAATAGAAATTTAAAAAAAAAAATGGTTTTGTGTATGAATTGCTTTTAAAATCTTTGGAATATCCTGCATGTCATAATATAAATGATGTAAGTAAGAACATCTTAAATAACACTGTGTGACAGAAAAAAAACCTGGGATGTGATATTTTTTTCTAGAGGTGTTGTCGAGTACAACAAGACCCTGTACTTGAAATTTGCGAAACACCTCCAAAATCATGAGTTACGGGTAAAAAACGGTTTTTCGAACTTTTTACACTTATAAGCCAGTAATATAGTTTTGATCACATGACCAATTATTTTTATTTAATCTTACTATTAATTTACAACTCATTTTTAATAATTTCAACCTAACCGAGAACTGGTTGTAGCGAAAAAAAAACCAAGGGTTCTAGTGGGAATCGAACCCACGACCCCCACGTTCAAAGACTAGCACGCTACCAACTAGCCTACGGGGGCCCCCAGTATTTTTTTTGAATACCAACCGATTTTAAATTTATCGACGGTTTTAGAAAGAAAAAACTGAGACCTTCCGAAGATCTGAACATAATATTTAAGTAATATTGAAACAACTGAGCGTAGTTCTCCAGCAAACTCAACTTTTTAAAAAAATTTCTCTATATTTCAACTTTGGAGATGTTTTTACATAATTATTTTTTTTAAGGAACCGTATGTTTTATGAATTTATTAAAAAAAATATATTTATTTATAAGAAAAACTCAACTTTTAAAAATCGGTAAACAATTGACCGAGTTATTAAACTTTTAACAAAAACTAAATTTTGGAATAAATGCGAGGGTATATTCACTTTGTCATTCCGTGCGAAACGCATCAACATATCGGTCTAGACTCTAGAGTCTCACAGCGAATATAATTTTTTGATCAGTGACCGATTCTAAGACATTAAAGAGATGGCGAAATATCGGTCTATAGTCCCCTAAAGAATACATTTTTTTGATCAGTGATCGATTCTAAGACATTGAAGAGATGCGGATCTTGTATAAATGTAATAAATGTATAAGTCTTGTATAAATGACAATGGGACTCTAAAGCAAAAAAGTTTGGCGAAAGGTCTTGTTCTAAACAGTTGTTGAGAACGGGAACGGCGCGGATGAATGGATGTATGGATGTAGAAAAGTTAAATTCGACTTACAAGGGAAGTATCTCAACCCTTATGAACCGATTTGCCTGAAACTTAAAACATATATCAAAGAGACAATTCTAAGGTTGGGGTGTCTCGGCTTATCGGCCATATCGCGGATTTAGGGGTTCAAAACATGGATCAAAAAATGGCGAAAAAATCGTTTTGTGGATTTTTCAGCCATTTCTTTTTAAGAAACTATATGATGTTTTCATATGAGAAGAAAGTTTTTTTTAATGCCTATCCAATGGTGGCATAGCCTTGTAAAAATTCGGCTTCTTTAAATATTTTTTTCAGGAAAATGTGTAAATTTTGGGGGGTACTTGTGTGAAGACATAGACCTACGATATCCATATGGATAAGAAATAATCTTTATTAAATTTAAGTCGACCCGTATTTTTCCCTAGATGATATTCCTGTTAGTTCGGAAGTTATCAAAATTTTCCCGAAGGTCCACATGGTTTCATAAGGGGACAACGAAATTTTTAAACACCGATATGGCCGATAAGCCGAGACACCCCAACCTTAAAATCGTCTCTTTAATATATATTTTAAGTTTCAGGCAAATCGGTTCATAAGGGTTGAGATACTTCCCTTGTTAGCCGAATCTATTAATACCCTCAAAAATGCCCTTTTTAAGTGATCGTAAATTTTCTAACGTGAAAAAAAAAAACATTTTTGGTTAGAAATATTTTATTTTCTGTAAAAGATTTTTTTTTATTAATTTTTGAAAAAAAAAAAATTTACGATTTTTTTTTGAGTATAAAATTTTTTTTAAGTGTAAAATTTTTTTCGAGTGTACTTTTTTTTGCTTTGGTATAAAAATATTTTTGAGTGACAAAAATACGTTGTAAAATAATTTTGTGACTTGCCAATGTTTTTAAAACAGGTTTAACGGGTTTTCAACACTTGAATTTAAGTTGAAGCCAATCTGAAATTCACGGTTTCGCTAATAACTTTTGAACGACTAAACCGATTTGGGTGAAATTCAATATGAACTAGGCTGGAGGAACAAAAAATATATATGCCAAGCTTCAGCATCCTCAGAATTGCTTTTCGAAAGTTATAGGGCTTTTTATCTCATAAATTCAAGAAAATCCCTTGCCGAAATCCAGTCTTTTTCTCATAACTTTTGACCACTAGACCGATTTCGCTGGATTGCAATACCAACCTGACCAGGTAAATGCCCAACATATATGCCAAACTTCAGGAGCCTCCGAAAAGTCTTTCAAAAGTTAGAGTGTTTTCAACAGACAGACAAACATACAGACAGACGGACAGACGGACGGACGGACGGACGGACGGACATCGCTAGATCGTCTTAAAATCGATCGAGGATCATGAAAATATATACTTTATGGGGTCCTTGACCAATATTTCGAGGTGTTACAAACGGAATGACAAACTTATATATACCCTCTATCACTAGAGTGGAGGGTATAAAAAATATATAAATCATCTTGGTTAAAACAGTTAAGAAGCCACGCATAAAACTTGAAAGCAGATTTCTGATAGACTTTTTGAGCTTCCAGGATTCTGTATAATAAATGTGGTAAGAAAACGATTATATGTTTGAAAAGATTTGAATGCATATGGGTGTGAAAGAAGCGCCGCAGGCGAAAAATTTTTACAAGAGATTTGAACAAAAAATTAAAAAAAAATCGAGCGATTTTTTTCCTTCACACCCATATGCATTCAAATCTTTTCAAACATATAATCGTATTCCAACAACATATATTTCAAAATAAAGATAACAGTGAGTGGGTTGTAAAAGACGGAAAGTCCATTTCGCCTACACTTTAAATAATCTAATGTGCCCGCCAAACCAACAGGGTCCTAAAACTTCTTATAACACCGGTTGAGGATCTTTAGTTTGTCATGCAATACCTCTTAATTTTCATAAACCATTGTTGAAAGAACTCGAAATTTTTTACATTTTCTCGCAGCGTGCATTTCGCCTTAAAGCAAACGTATTATTTTTTATTTTGATTGACATTGATGCAATTCTGAGTGAATGGTTTTCTGAATTTATTTACAAGATAATTTAAAAAGCATTGAAAAAGAGACTGCTCTAGTTCGAGGTCATTAACTTTCCCCGTTATAAATTAACTTTTCCTGAAAATAACTAATTTTTATTATTATTAATTAAAATTAAAGAAACTTGAAAAGTCAAAAAGTTGAATTTTTATTTTCATAATTTACTCTCAAACTGTTAGGAGTTATTTCATTAAAATAATTTGGGAGTTATTGCATAATGAAATAACTCCCAAACTTAAAAATGAAATAACTTCCAAAAAAAATTAAATAATCCCCGCAGATTTGGGAGTTATTTCATTATGAAATAACTCCCAAATCGAATGGAAATTTTTGGGACTTATTGCATTATTTTTCTTGGGACTTATTTCATTGGGAGTTATTTCATGGCGCCGAAAAAAGCCCAAAAAAAAAATGAAAAATGGCCCAAAAATAAAAAAAAAAAAAATTTCCAAAAAACACATACTACAGAGAAAAGCTTTCTTTTGCGGAGAGGGTAGGTCTAAGGCATGTAGTTTGTAATCCCTTAGCCCGGCCGAAGGCCGGCTACGCAGAAGAACTTTAAGACAAAACACTTTTAAGATAAGACCATAGGTTACGTGGTTATTTTTTATTTTTATAGATCGTTGTTTTCAGAAAATATTAACAAAAAATCGCGCGAAAATTTGTTTTTAAAATTTTTCGCCTGCGGAGCTTTCATCGGAGTTGCATGCTGTTTTCAATTCATTACTTTTGATTTTCTACTGCGCTGCGATAGATTAATATATAGCGTGGTAACCTGCATGTAAGACCAGGGGTTTTGGGTTCGATTCCCACCAGAGCCTTTGTATGTTAGCAACAACGGAATGGTGCTTTAGCTTATTTTTGGTTAGTTAAATATATATACAGTGACGAGCAAAAGTGTAACAGGGTTCACATTGCTTAGATAATCTGCTCTATATTTTAAACTACACAAGATAAAGTATTGAAGTTTTTTGATAATTTTATTAGTTAATTGATCAGAATTTATAAACATTATCGAAATATGCTGTAAAATTTTTTATAAAAAAAATATAGTAAAATTTCCATAAAAAGGCAAGTGTTACATTATTGCACTCATGATTTTTCTACATAAATTTTTAGGACAACTTTTAAATTTCGCGCATATAGACCCGGATTGTGCAATTTTTTTATAAAACTTAATAAATAACATAAAAATAATTCATTTGTTGAAAAGAAATTTTGGCTAAACATTTTTTTTAACTCAAAAGTCCGTCCTTTTAACGATTTTAGGAGAGCCACACGTATTACTCAAGCTTAGAATATACAGACATTATTTTTTTGGAATGGCGTTTATATCCGGCGATAGTAGAGCCCATTTATAATCAAATTCATAAGTGGTTTGTTTCTTTTGCAATAAATACAATTTTTTTTTTTGGGTACTCAATTTGGGTTTTTGGTGGAATTTCAAATATTTTTGCAGATATTCAACATTTTTTGGGTGAATACGAGCCAATTCTGGCCGATGATGTTTTTTCTATACTCGGTCTTAAATATATCGTCAACTAAAATCATCAGTAGATTGACAATATTGTTATAAAGAATGTAGTTATTATTAAATCCCTATTTAAAATTATTGTTTGGGGTACCTAAATTGAATTAGTGAATTTCGTCCAATGATAAGAGCAGCAAGAGACTTTTATTTATTAAACATTATTTATTTTTGTTCTTTCTGAAAAAATTAACTCCAAAGATTGCGTTCTGATTCGATAATTTGACACTATGGCACTACCCCGAGGATAATGTCCAAAACCACGAAATGTGATAGTGGTTTTAAATGGCATAAACCCATTCTTAACAAAATTTATGATCAACTGGTGATATAACTTGTTGATTTATTTACGGCTGAATTAAGAAAACACTTCTTGAGGCAAAATTGGCCTTTATTCAGCCGAAAAATGTCGAATTTCGGCAAAAATATTTGAAATTCCTCCAGAAACCCAACCCCAGTACACAATAACTTTTTTTTTACTAGTTGCAAAAGCAACAATCCATTTACGAAATTTTTTATAATGGGTCTCTATTATCCCCTGATATAAACACCATTCAAAAAAAATAATTTCTGCAAATTCTTAGCTTGATAAATATGCGTGGTTCCCCAAAAAACGTAAAAAGGACGGACTTTTGAGTTAAAAATAATGTTTACCCAAAATTTCTTTTCAACAAATGAATTATTTTAATGTTATTTATTAAGTTTTATAAAAAAATTGCAAAATCCGGGTCTATATGCGCGAAATATAAAAGTTGTCCTAAAGATTTATGTAGAAAAATCATGAGTGCAATAATGTAACACTTGCCTTTTTATGGAATTTTTACTATATTTTTTTTATAAAAATTTTACAGCATATTTCGATAATGTTTATAAATTCTGATCAATTAACTAATAAAATTATCAAAAAACTTCAATACTTTATCTTGTGTAGTTTAAAATATAGAGCAGATTATGTAAGCAATTTGAACCCTGTTACACTTTTGCTCGTCACTGTATATATATTTTTTTTTTTTTTAAATCCCGATTTTATTTACACCTGTCTAAATGACAATAAGTAACTAGAGGTACATTTATTTTGGGAATTAATAAACTTAAGTCACTTAAGATTATTTGTTAAATATAAAAAAGAAAAAATATTGTAGTTATTAAAAGCGGAAGCACAATTCCGTTGGTGTAAACCGCCTATATAATTTATAAAAAAAACACTATATGCGTTTACTGTTTCTAAAAATAATAATATACTGATTTATTGTGACAAACATATTTCAGATTTGACATTTTAAGATTTTGACAAAAAATAAAACCAAAATAAAATTGTTAAATTTTTCATGTATAATTTTTGAATAATTTTTCGAAATGAAAAAACACCCAATTTTTAATTTCGAAATTTTGCGCAAAACTATGAAAATTTGCCCAAAAATGTTGGGTAACTTTTCATATGAAATATGACCCAAATTGGTATGAAAAATTTTTGTGCGAATTTTCGTTTTTGGGCCATTTTTCTTTGGGCTATTTTGCCTACAGCCTAATTTTTGAAATACAACTTTAACATACTGGCCCTCAAAGGGGATCAAGCCATAACCAAACGAAATTTTTTTATCCGCTTGGTTCAAGTCGAGAAGTTTGAACATCTTCTAATATAAAATTGTTTCATTTGTTTAACAAAAATACAAAAACCATGTTAAAAATATTGCGTTGTCTTACAAGGAAGGTCTTTCACAGGGCACCCAGCGATTAATTTTTTTGACGCATATTTTTTCCAATTCCTGAGAACCAAAATGTTTTGAAACTTTCATTGCAGAGAACAAGTTTTTCAATAATTTTCACTTAACTTTTAGAACCGAAGACCATGTTCTAGAAAAATTGTTGTCAGAATCGATTTTGAAAAAAAGTGTAACAATAAACAATAAATATGTTTATTGTTAAACATTTCAAGTTTTTCTAGTAAACAAAAAACAAATAGTTTAGAACTCGATAATACCTAAGTGGGCGATTTTGCCAACAAAAATTTTTCATAAAAATTTGGCCCATACTTCATATGAAAGATTGTCCAAAATTTTTGGGCACATTTTTATAGTTTTTGGGCAAAATTTCGAAAAAAAAATTGGGTGATTTTTCATTACGAAAAATTGCTCAAAAGTAATATATGAAATTTGCCCATTTTTAATTTGGTCTGAATATTTGTCAAAATCTTAAAATGTCAAAACCGAAAAAGGTTGCAATGAAACAGCCAATAGAAATATTTAATACCCCACATAGTAGAACAACCTGAAAAAATAGCTATATATGGGGCATTCCAGGACAAATCACTCACTTTTAGACCCGACCCCTTTCGATTTATTTTATTTTTGGATATGTTTTAGTACTTATTAAATGCAACTTGGACACCAAAATTTAGCCATTTATTCCAAGATGGTGTTGAGTAATCAATTTCTCAAAATGGTGATTTTTTCAAAAAAATGAAAAAATTAAAATTTTCAATTAATTTTGACCAGTTAAAAATATTGATATCTTAAAAAAAGTTGGACAATGTTTTGTTGGTATTTAAATTTAGTTTTAGAAAAAAATATTTAAAAAATTATTCGAAGTAGTTATCACTTATATTTTAAGGTTTAAAAATTAAAATCGACTTTTTGAAAAAGTCCGAAACCTTCGATTTTTTTTTAAGAACGTCTAAAAGTTCTACTCTAAATTTCGCAACTTTATAGCCATAATTCGAGATGTGATCGCAAATTGCTCTATTTTTTTTTTTAAATTTTGCAAATTGGACCTTTTATTTTTTGACTCTGATTTATTTTATATTGTGCTCTAAAAAAATTTAATTGGTAGACACTGACCCTAACAGACCCTAAATATATTTATTTCGAGGTAAAAATACGCCTCACAAAAATTAAGAACGATCGGACATGGGTAAGGCGTTCCGCTGGGGCCTTGAAGTTTAGAAAACGGATTACAAGGAAAAATATGCATTTTTTTCTCTTTTCTCAATTTTTTAAGTTAAGTTTAAATTCAAGTGGTTATAGAATTATAATACGGAGTAAAATGCCTCTCAAATAAGGTACCAAAAACTAAAATCGGTTGAAAAGCAGCCAAGTTATTACAACTTCCCCAGGCATCTAACGTATGGCAGACCACTTGATTAAGCAATACAATCCGATTTTTGAAATTCATTAAAATTTTCTACTGTAATAACATTTTTTTATTCTTCAAGTTCAAATGTATTTAGATGACAAGTATTTTTCATATTGTGTTTTGCTAACATGTTTTAAATTAATGCTAAAAATGCCTGCTTTTTCAACACCCTTTTGAAATCTCTATTTAACCCTGCTGTTAGGTTAAGCCCATTTGGTCCAATTTTTGGATTGTTTCCTTTGTAACTTTTGAACGGTGATATATACTGGCTTAGATGTTTTGCTCATGGGGTCTTTTTATAAAACAATGTTATTTACAAAAAATCTAGGTTCTGACTTAAACCAGGACTGAGAAAAATAAAAAGTTACGTATCTTAGGTTAAGGGACCATTTGGTCCATAGTATATTTTCTCCTGCGATTTCGATAGCCGGAGCCCATGAAACGTCGATTTTAGAAAATAGGATTCACGCTTTTAAAGCGGGTATTCCAGCAAAACTTTTAAAATTGTGACGGCCATGTAATGCATTACCATGTAATGCATAGCAAAAAAAAAAACAAAAATATCCATTAGGATAGGGAAACGCGATAGGGAAACGCTTACCATAGGCATAACTTTTTTGTATTTTTCACGCATTATGTAAAACTCATGCGCTACTTTGAGTCTTATCCCAAACAAAAATCAATAATCTAGTATAGAATAAGGCAACCTTACAATACCCTATACTGGATTGATGCTTTTTGTTTGGGATGTCACTAAAAGTAATGCATGAGTTTTACATAATGCATGAAAAATAAATAAAGTGAATGCCTATGGTAAGCACTAGGTGAAAATTAATGCACATTTTTAAATTTTTATTTGGCTATGCATTACATGGTAATGCATTTCATAACCGTTACCATGTTTAAGGCTTTGCTGGGATATCAAGTATGTTTGCAAATACAACGTTAGTCCATCGATTTCTTGCGCGTTTTGTGCTGTAGGAACCAACCATTTGATCAGCAATATCTACGCCACCTAAATGAGATGAATCATTAGAAATTATAGGAAAAAACAAAACTAACATATGAACCTTTTGATGAATTGTAATACAAAACAATCTCTAAAGTAAAGAATATGAAAAAAGGGAATCCCTCAACAAATGTTTACGTTAGCTGTGTTTAGTAGAGATGGGTGCTGGTCACGTGATTTGCGTGGTTCTCTTGAATCACGCGTGACTTACGCTCGAGCGAAAGTCTAGTTAATTACGAGAATCATGCTTGAGTGAGTGTGATTCCAAAACTTTTATGTGTGAGTGATTCGAAATCGAGAATAATTTTTGCGTGAGTGCCATTTTTCTTGCGTGATTCAATATAATTTTTTTGTATTGTTTTCAGTTTTATTTATAGTTTTATTTTTATTTTTCGTTTAGCAATCAGTTAAAATTCAAATTAACGGTCTGCTAATATATGAAAATTTTTTTTTTTTTAATTTCCTTAAAATTGTGTATTTGTAAGTGAATATTGCGTGAATTGGGGTGAGCGTAATAATGAATCACATGAGTCACGCATGATCGTAACTTATTTAAGTTTTACTGATGTGAGTAGTAAGGTAGCGTGAGTAAATAAAAAAATCGAGTGAGTGATTCATGAGCGATTATAATATTTCTTGCTTGAGCGTGACCCAAAATTCACTCACGCACCCATCTCTATCGTTGAGTTAAGCTTAAAATAATCGTATTTAGGTAGAAATGATCCAAAATATATACAAATATAATATTAAATTGTTATTTTGTTTGAATATTAAGTATGGACCAAATGGTCCACTAACCTAACATCCGTGAGTTTTTTCTAACCTAACAGCAGGGTTAAAAAAAAAAAAAATTTTTTTGTTTTTAAATTTGGAAAAACCAAAAAAATATTACACTGAAACATGAATAATGAAAAAATGTTATTACAGTAGAAAATTTCAATAAATTAAAAAAAAGGGACTCGTATTCTTTTATCAAGTGGTATGCCTGGGAAAGTTGTAATAACTTGGCTGATTTTCAACCGATTTTAGTTTTTAGTACCTTATTAGAAAGGCATTTTACTCCACATCATAATCACTTGAATAAAAACTTAACTTAAAATACCAAAACAATTGCGAAAACAGAAAAAAAAATCATATTTTTCCTTGTAATCCATTTTTTAAACTTCAAGGACCATGCTAAACGCCATACCCATTTCCGATCGTCCTAAATTTATGTGAGACGTATTTTTACCTCGAAGTGAATATATGTAGGGTAAGTTAGGGTCAATATCTACCAATTTTTTTTTTTTTTTGGAGCACCATATAAAGTAAATCAGAGCCAAAAAATTAAAGGTGCAATTTTAAAAATTTAAAAAAAAAAATAGAAAGAATTGTGATCACATATTAAATTATGGCTTAAAAGTTTCGCAATTTAGAGTAGAATTTTTGTATTTTTTTTAGAAAAAATCTAAGGTTTCGGACTTTTTCAAAAAGTCGATTTTAATTTTTAACCGTCAAAAAATAAGTGATAATTACTTCGAATAATTTTTTCATAGTTTTTTTCTAAAACTACATTTAAATACCAACAAAACGCTGTCCAACTTTTTTTAAAATATCTATATTTTTTAATGGTCAAAATTAATTAAAAATTTCAATTTTTAAATTTTTTTGAGAAAATAGTCATTTTGAAAAATTGATTACTCAACACCATCTTGAAATAAAAGGCTGAAAATTGGTGTACAAGTTGCATTTAATGAGTACTAAAAATGAAATAAATCGAAAGGGGTCGGGTCTAAAAGTGAGTGATTTGGCTTAGAATGCCCCATATATAAACTATAGTTTATAAATTTTTTAAAAACAATGCAACGATTTGTTTTGTTTTTCTATAGATTATATACTTAACTAACCAAAAAGGCTGTTGAACAACCTTCCCGTTGTGAAGTAACAGACAAAGGTTCTGATGGGAATCGAACTGACAACCCTTGCACTTACTTTTAGATTATCACATTTTATACAAATCTGCCGCTGGCAGTAGAAAATCAAAAGTAAGGATTTAAAAAAACAGAGCGGAGTTGCGATGGAAGCGCCGCAGCACAGTGCGACATTTGGCCAATCTAGGTGGACAAAAATCTTATTTAAAAGATCCTAGCTTGAAATTTGGTTTGATAATAATGTAGGATATAAATAATATTGACACAAAATTTGGAACAATCGAACAATTGCCACGCCCATTTTTGGGAAATTTACTATTATTTAAGAAATTGCTTAAATAATTTGAAGAATTTTTATAAAATTTTGTAAAAAAAATTATTATTTGTGTACCATTTTGTAAAAAAAATTGTACACAATAACCTCGAAGATAATTTTTGATGGGCGGTGTACGCCCACTTTTTTATAACAGATATTTAAGCTGTGTTGAACAACCTTGGGCTAGATTTCATTTTTTGACTTATGAACAGCCACGTACGCAGGGGGGGGGGGGGGTGGGCTGGGGGCCCGGGCCCTCCAAAAAGATTTGGCCAGATAAAAATTTTATGACATTGCACTACAAAATATACGTTTGTTAACAAAAAAGGCTGAGTATTATTTTTTTTATTTATCTCTTATCTAACGAAGGGTTTTTTTAGGAAAATTTCAAAATATTGAAAAATACAAAAAAAAATTTTTGATAGAAAAAAATTTAAAAAATTCGTAAACCTTTATGGTAGTGAATAGGACACCTTTAAAAGATAATTGCGACTGACCATAATTTTTGCATCATGGATGTTATTCCATTAGCTTTTCTTTCGACTTTATTTAAAGCCACATTTGACTTGATTTGTGATATAGAAAAATTTACTATCGATAATATTCTATAGAAAAATTTACTATCAAAAATTTTTTATAGAAAAATTTACTATCAAAAATTTTCTATAGAAAAATTTACTATCAAAAATTTTCTATAGAAAATTTTCTATAGAAAATTTTCTGTAGAAAAATTTACTTCCGAAAATTTTCTATAGAAAAATTTACTTTCGAAAATGGGCTATAGAAAAACTTACGGTCGAAAATTTTCTAAAGAAAAATTTACTATCGAAAATTTTCTATAAAAAAATTTATTTCCGAAAATTTTCTAAAGAAAAATTTACTATCGAAAATTTTCTATAAAAAAATTTACTATCGAAAATTTTCTATAGAAAAATTTACTATCAAAAATTTTCTACAAAAAAATTTAGAATCGAAAATTTTCTATCGAAAAATTTACTATCAAAAATTTTCTATAGAAAAATTTACTATCGAAAATTTTCGATAGTAAGTTTTTCGGAAAAATTTTTATATTAAAAAATATACCTTCTAAAATATAATTTAAAATGGTACAGTTTAGGTGAAAACGGATATTTTTTTACGAAATTTTTCAAATTTCTTTAAAATGGAAAATAATGTTTTAAAACATATGCATTGGAAATTGTGTCGTCTACACTAATTTGAACCATTTGTAATTCTAAGTTTAACAAAATTTGACATTTTTTTAATCGAAACATCTTCTCCTAATCTGGAACTTTTTTATAAAGAAAATTAATCAAAGTGTTAGTTTTTTTAAATATCTAAATGACACTGGAAAATTTTTATAGACAAAAAATATTGTGAATTTAAAACAATTTCCTTACAAAAATGTCTCAGAATCTGTAAATTTTCTCATTCAATAAATGGATAAGAGATTTTTTAGATTATTATAATTTTTTCCAGACTTTTTTTTATACAAAAAATATTTTACAACCAAAAAATTTGTCTATACAAAAAACGTCTTTTAGTCTGAGTTTTTTTTTACGAAAAATTACTCAGAATCGAAAAAATCTATAGTAGTATTCAGAATCTTACCAGCTGTGGTACTGGTGGTAAAATAGCCATTTTTAAACTTACCTTTCAAAATATATGTATTTTTGAAAGAAGTACTCTTTTGCGACATTGCTAGGGCTGGCAACAAGACTCTAAATACATCTTATACAAAAAATGTATCAGAATCTGTGAACTTTTCTATACCAATTTGAGATATTTTTCTTACAAGAAATTTTTCTGTACGAAAAATGTGTTAAATCTGAGAATTCTTCTATGGAAAAATGTTTCAGGATCTTAGAACTTTTTTATACAAATCTAAGATTTTCGTATAAAAAAATTCACTATACGAAAAATGTCTCAGAATCTGAGAATTTTTTAATACGTAAAATGTTTTCGAATCTGAGAACTTTTCAATACGAAAAATGTCTCAGAGAGTATCAGACTTTTTCAATACGAGTCTGAAATTTTTTTAATGAAAAGTGTCTCAAATGCTGAGAACTTTTTCTACACGATAAATGTCTTAGAATCTGAGAGTTTTTCTGTCCGAAAAACGACTCAGAATCTAAGAATTTTTCTGTAAGGATTTTTCTGTAAGAAAAATGTTTAAAAAATTGGGAATTTTTCTACTAGCAAAATGTCTCAAAATCAAACAACTTTTTCTTAGAACCTGAGAGTTTTTCTATACGAAAAATTTCTCAGAATACAAGAATTTATTAATTCGAAAAATGTCTTATAATCTGAGAATTTTTTTACACGAAAAGTTTCTCAGAGTTTTTGAGTTTTTCTGTTCAAAAAATGTCTCAAAATTTGAGAATTTTCTCTGCAAAAAATACTTTAAATCGTAAGTATAGTAAATCTTTCTTTGGTTAAAATATCTTGGAATCAAATTTTTTATTCAAAAACTGTAAAACTAAAAAAAAATTCAGAAATTTAAGGAGTCTTTCGTTTAAAAAATGTCTCAAAATCTTTGATTTTATTACTATGATATGTATCTAAGAAGTGGAGAATTTTCTATACAAAAATTTTCTTAGAAGTTTTCTGCATATATATAGCTTACACTCCAAAAACTTTGGAAAAATATATGAACAGTACAAAAATGTGTCCCACACATTTTTGTGGGCTTTGGTCAACTTTATTAAAATCTAAACATTTCAGATTTTTTTTTCCAAAATAGTTGTAAACCAGAATATAAAGTTTTAACAGCTGCAGCGGCTTATTTAAATTTGGTTTTTTGTATTAAAAAATTTGGAATGTTTTTATACCCTCCACTCTAGTGATAGAGGGTATATATAAGTTTGTCATTCCGTTTTTAACACATCGAAATATTGGTCTAGGACCCCATAATGTATATATATTCATGATCCTCGATCGATTTTAAGTCGATTTAGCGATGTTCGTCCGTCCGTCTGTCTGTCTGTCCGTTGAAAACACGCTAACTTTTGAAAGACTTTACAGAGGCTACTGAAGTTTAACATATACGTTGGACATTTACCTGGTCAGGTTGGTTTTGCAATCCAGCCAAATCGGTCCAGTGGTTCAAAAGTTATGAGCAAAAGAGTAAATTTCGGCAAGGGTGTTTCGCGAATTTACGAGATAAAAACAAGTGAGAGTGTTAAATTCGGCTGTGCCGAATCTTTTATACCCTCCAAAATGTAAAAAAAAAAAATTGTCAGGGGCGTTTGTTTTTTTTTTTGGGGGGGGGGGGGGGTGATGGGGGTCAGTGGGGGATGTTGACTGCACCTTCCCATCCCGATAAATATAACAAATGTTTCATTTATTTAACAAAAATACAAAAAAACAAGTAAAAAACGTGTATTTTTTCAGAGGTTGGTTTAGTTCTTCTAGGGGGAACTTTTTTCCCCCTGGTCCGATTGTGGTCATTTACGAACTTAACCTGCCTATTAACATAAGATATATTTGTGCCAAATGTCGGGAGTCTAGCTTTTTTATTTTGGACTGCATCGTGTTAACTACAGACGGACAGACGGACAGACGGACGGACAGACGGACAGACGGACAGACGGACGGACGGACGGACATCGCTAGAATGTCTTAGAATTGATCACTGATCATAAATATATATACTTTATGGGGTCCTAGACCGATATTTTGATGCGTTACACACGGAATGACAAAGTGAGTATACCCCCATACTGTAGTTGGAGGGTATAAAAACGATAACTTTCGAAAGACAATAATGAGACTGTTGAAGCTTGACATGTATCTTTGCCGTTCCTTAGGTCTGTTTAGTATTAAATTTCAGCTCAATCGGTCCAGTGGTTCAATTTATATATAAGCAAAACCCTGAATTTCAGCTTAGTTTCATCTTAAATGCCACGTGTTTAAACAAGTTTTAAATGCATTGATGGTGACTTAACAATGCTTTTCAAACTTGTTTAGTTTTAAAGCAATGCTTTTTAAACTTGTTTAGTTTTTAAAGCATTGGTAACTTAAAAATTATACTCGAAAAAAATTTTAAACTCAAAAAAAATTTTACACTCAAAAAAATTTTACGCTCAAAAAAAATTAGTTTTTTTTACAAAAATTACAATATTTTGTGTACATACGTACGTGCATTCACTCAGAAATATTATTACAGTAAAAAAACATAACACTCGAAAGAAATTTTACACTCAAAAAATAAAATTAGTATTTTTTTTTTATTTTTTTAAATAGATTTTTACTCAAAATAAAATATTTCTAATCAAAATTGTTAATGTTTTTACGTTAAAAAATGAACTATCCTTTAAAAAATGCATTGTGGAGGGTATTCATAGATTTTATCAAAGTCGAATTTAACTTTTCTACTTGTTTTCTGCTAGGGAGGATTCCCCATTATGTATTGTTCGATTGTGCATTTATTAATTTTTTTAATTTTTCAAATAACGTTATTAAAAAAATGCCTGCCAAATTCTTTAGTTACTTACATTAAAACAAATTGAACAAATTAAAAATTTCAATAAAATTTTATAAATACCGAATTAATAAACTATTTTATAAAATATGAAATTGGTATGAACTACAAAACAAATAGTAGGAACAAAAACAATAATTCCACAATTAAATAAAAAACTTTTAATGTATAAATGTAATACAATCGCAATTTTAAACACGTTAAATTCGACCTGGCCGAATCTATGAATACCCTCCACAGTGCTTTTTTTAAAGAAAAATTTATTTTTTAACTTGAAAAAAATTAAATTGTTAAAAATTAGAAATATTTTATTTTTAGTAAAAAATTTTTTTTGTCATTTTTGTAAAAAAAGAGGAAAATTATTATTTTTTTTTTTTGAGTGCAAAATTTTTTATGAATGTAAATTTTTTAGTGTACAAATATTTTTGAGTGACAAAAATACTTTGTAAAGTAATTTTGTGGCTTACTAATGTTTTTTAAACACGGTTTTTTTAACAAGTGAAACAAATATAAAATTTTGAAAATAACTTTTGAATCACAAAACCGATTTGGCTGAAATTCAATACGAACCAGACCAGGAGAATGAAAAATATATATTACAAGCTTCAGCATCCTAGTCTTTCGAAAGTTAGCGTGTTTTGTATCTAGTAAATCAGGCGCGGATGCAGGGGGGGGGAGAATGGGATTTCTCCCCCCCCAAAATAATTTCGAAAGAGAAAAAAAGAAAGGAAAGGAAAAAAAGAAAAAAAAGAAAAAAAAAAGAAAAAAAAAAGAAAAGGAAAGGAAAAAAGAAAGGAAAGAAAGATAGAAAGAAAATGACTATAATGTAAAAAATCTTTAGGGGATTCATATGTGTGCTGATCATTTACGTCAGCACACGAAGCCTTATGATACCAAATTCGGAATTAAAGAAATTGCAAATGAAAAACTTAGATGGCAATAGAGTCGTGGAGATTTTCTAACCGAATAACTTTCCTTATTATTTCATATTGAAAAAATATTTTCTTTTATAAAAAAATGTTTCAAAATTTCAGACTTTACCTTTAGAAAATATTTTGATACTTATTTGACTTCGAATGTAAGAATGTTTAAATTGAAAAATTATCTCAAATTTTATAAAAAAGTTCTTGTTACATTTCTATAAAAAAAATCCTTTAGCAACTGAGAATTTTTCCATAGAGAAAATGTTTCAGGATCTGACAAAAATTTTTCTGCAAACAAAAAACACCAGAATCAGATAACATTTCTACAAGAAAAACGTCTCAGAATTTGAGTTTTCTATATGTTTTTTTTACAGAAAACTTTTTGAGAATGAGAAATTCTCTATTTGAGAAATCTTTTAAATATTCGAATTTTTCTATAGGAAAAGTTTATCAAGATCAATTAATTTTTTTATAGCAAACATGTTTTATAACTTTTCTATAGAAAACCATATCAGAAGCTGAGATTTTTTTTTGTATGAGAAATCATTCAGAATCAGAACATTTTTCTGTTGAAAGATTCTGAGAATTTGTCTAGGAAATGTGTCTCTGAATATGTAAATATTTCTTTTGAAAAAGTGTCTAATAATAATTTTTCTATATGAAAAATGTTTCAAAATCTAAGAAATTTAAAACATTAGATCAGCGGTTACCAACCTTTTTGGCTCGCGTACCCCCAATTTTAAATTTTATCAGCCGCGTACCCCCCAACGAGTTTTTTGCTTTCGTTAAAAAAACTTCAGATATGAATATTAGAGTTAATTTTGAAATTTTTTTGAAGGATTTAGGGGATATCAAAATAATGGAGGTATTTTTTTAATAATGTTCGCTCCTTGGGGTGGTTCAATGCATCTGAAAACGCAAATTTTAAACTCTTAAAAAAGTTCCAAAAACTCATCACAGGTGGCGGAAAAATAATGTTTTTAATTTTTTGTAAATGTTTTTTTTTTTTTAATACGAGGGCAGATCAATAATTCCGTGACTTTTTGAGTTAAACACCCTCAAAAATTCCCAAAAACACGTTTTTTGAGAACTTTGACATAGATTTGCTCAAAAACCTGATGCCATAGAAAAATTTTGGAACCATATTCGGAATCAGCATCAGGGCAGATCTCAAAAATATCATCCAAAAATATCGCAAAAATGCTCTCAAAATTGCATAAAAATACGTTTTTTGTGAACTTTGGCCTCAACTTTCTTAAAAACCTGACGTTATGGAAAACTTTGCGAGCCAGATGCGGAACCAGCATTGAAAGTTTAAGGTAATTGTAAGTACTCTGTTTTTTACGGTGAAAATTTCACTTAAACATTAAACGCCTCAAATCGCAATAAAACATTTAAAAATCAACAACTTTTAACAATTACACGAAAGAAACGATCAAAACTGAAATGTCACTTGCCAAAAAATTTTTTTTTTATACGAAGTTTGACAAATTTTTTTCCCGTGAAATCGAACAGAATACTATGCCTTAATCTAAAACGAATATCCAAATTACTTAAATTTTGCGTACCCCCGCGGACAGTTTCGCGTACCCCCTAGTGGTACGCGTACCATAGGTTGGTAACCGCTGCATTAGATGGCATTAAAACCGCAAAATTTTTTTATGGAAAAATGCTACAAAAATTTAGGATTTAAGATTTAGAAAAGTCTATCAAAATTTCTTCATAAAATATTATAGAACTGGTAATTTTTTAGTATCTGATAATTTTCTTTTACTAAATATGGTCTAAGAATATTTTTATACGAAAAATATCCTAAAATCTGAGATTTATTTTAAAATATGAGCATTATTTCAGAGATTTTTTAGAAGAAAATAACATTAAAATTTGGAAATTTTTTATTTAAATAATGTCTCAAAATCTCAGATTATAGAAAAAAGTTTAAAAATTGGAGACATTTTCTATAAGTAAATTTTGAATCTGAGAGTTTTTCTACAGAAAATACGAATTTAAGAACTTTTTTATATCAAAGTTTTAGAATCTGAACATTTTTCTAAAAACAAATATCTCAGAAATGGGTTATTTTTCTATATGAAAACTATTTTAGAATCTAATAGTTTTTCTGTAGTAAAAATGTCTCAACATCTGAGAAATTTTGTACAGGAAACATTTATAAAAAACTAATAATATGTTAAATTTTTTTTCGAAATATTTCAGTTTTTTATATAGAATATTTATATAGCAGTTCACGGGCCTTTTCACATTTATGACTGGCTATGACTGAGTATAGGTCCGATCATTTGGCTATAAACGGTTTGTCTTAGGAAGTAAATCGGTTCGTCAGGATTCCCTCGTGAAAAATATTTATTGAATAAAAAACGAGCCTGATTTAAATACTATAGATTTAAGTTTATTATATTTTTTGGCTTTTAATTTGTTACTCAATATTAAAAATATTAACGAAAATTCATACTACACCCCCCCCCCCCCCCGCTTCCACACAAATTTTTTTGCCGTCCGATTGCATAAAATTAAAAAAAAAAAAAAATCTACCCCCCCAAATGAAATTCCTGGATCCGCGCCTGAGTAAATCCGCGAAAACCCTTGCCGAAATTCACTCTTTTGCTTATAACTTATGAACCACTAGGTCGATTTTGCTGAGTTGCAATACCAACCTGACAAGGTAAATGATCAAAATATATTCAGGAGCCTCCGTAAAGACGTTCAAAAGTAAGCGTGTTTTCAACAGACACACGGAAAGACGGACGGACATCGCTAGATCGTCTTAAAATCGAAAGAGAATCATGAAAAAATATACTTTATGGGGTCCTAGACCAATATTTTAAGATGTTACAAACGGAATGACAAACTTAAATATACCCTCTATCACTAGAGTGGAAGGTATAAAAAAAGCCGCAAAAATATTCAATTAATTTAATATTTTTAAAATTCTTCATCAGCCATTTTTAATAAATATCATCAATAAATTTTATATTAATTACTTTCAGAATTTTATAATAAAAAAAAAGTTAAATTTGTGTGACCAATAAATAATAAAATGTTCGAAATTTCCTGTATATCCTGTCAATACTAAAAAAAAATTTTTAAAAAAATATTTTCATTTGAAACATTCAACTGTTTTTTTTTTGAACAATGTCATATAAAAAATTGCAGCAATTTATATACATCTAGGATATAAGAAAAAAAAAAAGGAAAATATATTCCACGAAATATATTTTAAATTAAAAAAATTAGTATAAAGTGTCAGACACCTACCAATTTACTGATTTACTCCGAAAATGTGTTTTAAAACTAAAAAAAATTATTAAAAAATATCAGTCTTTTTTTTTAATATTTTTGTTTTAAATAACTTCCTTTGACTGTAATTATTTGACCTTAAATGATCAAATTTCTCCCTCGAGTTTTTCATACCACTACAACACTTTTAAATAAACAACAGAGAGTTGTTCATTTAAGTTAATTTTTTTTATGTTGTCGACACTTTTATTTAAGCTCAGTATGTTACACTGCGTGACAAAACTAACCACTATTTTAGAAAATAAGAGGTGCGACCAACATTTCTATACACTTCGAGCATGCTGAATCGACGTACTCCGTTTTTCGATGTATGGTACAGTTTTTTTGCAAAATGTCATTGAAGATTGTCTGACTTTCAGTTGATTTTTTAACAAAAAAATTTCCAAAGCTAATGATTTTTAAATTTTATGGCATGGAAAACAAATATATCATGAAATCTTTGTTTAAAAAAACCGGCAGTTTTTGGAATTTAGAAAAACTGTAAATGCAGTTGTGTAAAGAAGACCTTGAACCATCACTGAGCAATGTATAAGCATTACCCCACTTTATCCGTAAAAGTTACAGAGGGTTAAATTTGAAAAATCGATAAAAATGGCTTGAAATAATCCATAGTTTTTACCTTCTTTCGCATTTTTTTTTTAAGTTCTCTTTATATTTCAATCTTTTCCGGCATAACACAAAGTCAGTACATATAAAAGATTATTGTAATGTTGGCTTGATAGATGCTTCATCGCTTGGTAAGAAGTTATAAGACGGTTAAGTTTTGAAACCAAAAATTAAGAGTTTTTAAATTTTCGATGTTTTTTGATCAGGGATTTCGGCCCCCTCTATAAAATGAAAAAAGTTGAACTAGCGTTGGTAGCTATTGTAATTATTAACATTTTGAAATAAATCCCGTTAATGTGCCACGAATAGTTAAGGAGTTTCAGCAGATCAAATTTCGAAAGAAAAAACGTAATTTTTTTAAAATACCAGTTTTTCGCGAGGCACATTCGCGGTTTCATTCGAAATTTGGTGGACTCTTGCGTAAACCGAGTTTTTTGTGAGTTTACATAAAAAAATCACTGGCGGGTTTATGAAAAATAAATTGCAAAAATTTTATGGCATTTTTGAAAATTGAGCGAAATTTGCAAATCTGTTTCCAATTTTTTTTAGTAGCAATTGATGCATCATGTTCATTTTAATACACCAAAAGACGTGCCTTAACGAGTAGAACTGATTTGCTTTTTGACTTTTTACTTTAAGCAATTCTGAGCGGAAAGCGCGATGATTTTATCTAAACCTGTTTTGATCTGGCACATCCAAGGCTTTACACGAAATCGGATGAAATTTTTTTTAAATGAAAGCCCACTTGATGTGTCATCATAAAATCAGAGGCGGGTTAAAAAATTTTGATGATTATAGATTTTTTGGACCATTTTAAATTTTCTTGTTATAAAACAGCATCACTGATTTTTTTAAACACTGGTACAATGATACGATTTTCCGTGATTTTTTTTTTCAGTAAAACCAACGCGCATTACCTAAATATGTTATAAAAAATTGTGAAACTTTTCTTTTACCGCGAATTAATCGCGATTTTAGATACTTAGATATTTTTATACCCTCCACTTAGTGATAGAGGGTATATATAAGTTTGTCATTCTGTTTGTAACTCATCGAAATATCGATCTGGGACCCCATAAAGTATATATATTCATGATGCCCGATCGATTTTAAGACATTCTACACTCAAAATAATAACTCTGTTAAATTACAGAAAAACTCTGCTAATTTAACAGAGTACACCATACTTTTCCAGCTAGCAACATTTCTTGGTAATTTTACTAAAAAACTCTGTAAAATGATTTTGACAGAAAAAACTGTTAGTTTACAGAGTTTATAGTAAATTATTGGTTAAATATGAAAGCTTTTTTACAGAGAAAACTCTGTAATTTTACTATAAAACTCTGTAAAATGATTTGGACAAAAAAAAACTGTTAATTCATAGAGTTTCTAGTAAAATATTGGTTAAGTAAACCACCATTTAGCAAAGATAACTTGTAAATTTACATATATTTGTAAAATGCATTCAATGCAAAAAAAAAATACAGAAAAAACTCTGTAAATTTACAAAGTTTAGTTAAATGCATGTTATTTCGTAAAATTTTTATAAGAATTCTGAAAAAAAAAAAAATGATAACTTTTTTTTCTGCTTTTTCAACTTCTTCTCAAAAAAAAATATACAAATAAAATTTTGATGGTTGGTAACAAAAACTACTCAAAACAGAAAACTTTTTTGGATATAAAAAAATACGAAGTATTTTGCTTAGATCTGTATTTTAGCAGAAAACTCTGTTAATTATCTGTAAAATTAAGATTACAAAGTAAAAAGTAATATAACAGAGGAAACTTAGTTTTTTTGTCACAACAAAATACAAAGTATTTTCTTTAAATCTGTATTTTGACAGAAAACTCTGTCAAATATCTGTTGAATTGAGATTACAGTCATTTTACAGAGTGTTTTACAGAGTTATTATTTTGAGTGTAGCGATGTCCGTCTGTCCGTCTGTCTGTGGAAAATGCTGTCGCGGACAAAATATTGCACAGAGATGACTGAAACTTAACATATTTATTAGAAATTCTCCCGAGAAGTTTGGTATTGCATTTGAGCGATATCGGTTCAGCGGATCAAAAGTTATGAACGAAAATGTAAGCACACCTCAAAAATTTCAGTGCATTCAACATAACCTAAAAATACAAAATGCTTTAATTCGGCTTCTGGTTGACTTACGTGAACATAATTGAACATCAAATGGTATTTAAACAAGTACGAACATATTTTTTGACAAAAAAGGAAAAAAAATCGCGGATTTTTTTTTTACCAAAATTTTTTTTTCGCGGAAATTTTTTTTTCCAAAAAATTTTTTTTTTCAAAAGTAATTTCCTTTTAAATAAAGTTTTTTGCAATAATCTTTTTGAAATTGTGGAGGGTATCACTACATTCGGCAAGGCCGAATTTAACTTTTTTACTTGTTTTTAAATCGTTTGGTCATTAAAGGGTTACATTTATATCATATATTTTAGAAGAAATGATATATCCTGGCATGTTTTAATAACGCATGCAACAAATGTGTAGAAAAAAAATATTTAAAATATTTTTAAGATTTTTTAAAACCGCTAAATCTTAAAACCGCCATAACTTTTGACCCCCTTGCGCAATTTAATTGCCGCGAACGAATTTCTTATTCTTAAATAGCTTCTAATATTTATGCCAACTTTCATCGATGTGCCATCAAAACAAAAATCACATCTTTTTTACCTCAAAATTTAAGTCTTAGCCGGAACTCCTCATATAATTTGTAGCAATATTTCGAATGTATTTTTAGTTAAAAGTTTTTCATCTTAAGCCCTTAAATTCGCGGATTTCTTCATTTTTTTAAGTTTTCGCGAAATTAACCACCAAATTGTTCTCTGATTAAAAACTTGCATTTTGTGGATCAAAAGGGCATCGCTAACAATACCAATAGTGGACAAAAAACATCTATGTTATATGGACCATCATGATGAAAACCATGAAAAACCGTTTTTTTTTTTTTGTATATGGCAGCATCACTTTTGGACATGATTTGAGGCTTCATTTTTAGTATATAATGTGGGAACCTAAAACAATGAACTGACCCAAAATTTGTCCAAAAAAGTTTTCATTTACAAAATTTATCTTAACAAAAACTATAATTATTGTATGGCTAACACTGAAATAATAGTTTTTGTTAAGATAACTTTTGCAAATGAAAACTTTTTTGGACAAATTTTTGGTCAGTTAGTTGTTTAAGGTTCCCACATTATATACTTAAAGATGGAACCTTAAATCATCTCGTAAAGTGATGCTGCCATATACAAAAAAACGGATTTTCGCGATTTTTATCATGATGGTCCTCATAACATAGCTGTTTTTTGTCCACTATTCGTATTGTTAAGGATGCTTTTTTGATTCACTAAAAGCAAGTTTTTTATCAAACACAAATTTGGCTTTTAATTTCGCAAAAACCTTAAAAAATTAAGAAATTCGCGGATTTAAAGGCTTAATATAAAAACCTTTAAACCAAATTTGCATAAGAAATATTTCTAGAAGTCATATCTTTGTTTTCCATTCCATAAAATTTATTGATCATTAACTTTGCAAATTTTTTTGTTAAAAAACTGGATCAAAATCAGCAAATCTTAAACGACATTTTGCAAGAAAACTGTACCATACATCGAAAAACGGAGTACGCCATTCGAATCAGCATGTCCGAAATATATAGAAATGATGGTCGTCACTCTTGTTTATTTTTTAGTGTTCCGCAGTGTTATTTTTATAAACATTTACAATAACATTTCATATTGTTATTGTTTTAGGGTTTATTAAAAGTTTTTGCTGTCATTTAAATGGAAATTCACAATTTTTTGGTCAATATAATATTATTTTTTTTTTTACTTTTTTATGCAGTTTTTGTTTGTTATTATTTTTTATTTGACCATATGTAACTTAAATAACAAAAACTAGGTCAATCGAACAATTATTTATTTAACAAGAATTTTTTACAACAATCAATCATTTTTTTTTTTTTTGTTAACAGATATGAACCGGAAGAATTTCTTAGATCAGATTTACAAAAAAAATTCTTTCTTTTTTGGAAAAAAGGTACTTTTTTAGTGTAACTTCTTAGCTACATAAAATCTCAGAATCGGATCACATTTCTATAGGAAAAACATCTCAGAATCAGAGTTTTTCTATTGTTCTTTTAATTCCTAATCTTTGAATTTTTTTTTAATATGAGGATTTCTCTGTTTGAAAACACTTTTAGTTTATCAAAATCTATGCTTTTTTGTAGAAAAACTGTTTTTAACTCTTTAATAGAAAAATACATCAGAACCTTAGATTTTTTTTGCATGAAAAATCTCTCAGAATCTGAAAATTTTTGTGTTGGAACACTCCAAATAAATTCTCTGTCCAATCAGCAGAAAAATCTGCTGAAATTACACCCATTTTGAGCCATATGAGAAATCTCCTGATTTGAGCAGACTCGGTTTGCTGAAAATCTGTCATCATAATCAAGGTGAAATCAGCGGAGAAATCTGCAAAAACAGCAGAGAAATCTGCTAAGACATTTTAAAGAAAATTTTTGTTTTTAGAAATTTTGTTTTCGTGAATTTTTTTTTCATAAAAACTTTTAAAGTTTTTAATTTTTAATTTAATAAAATAAAAAAATTCTCTGTTAAATTAGAAATATAATCTACGGATTTTTTTAGTTTTGTCAATTATTAGTCTCAATCTTTTTAATTGAATAAAAACGAAAAAAATTAATACATTATAAAAAAAAAACTTAAGAAAGTTTTCTTGAAAAAAGGATGACATCAAACTATTTTCATTTATTGTCTCAATATTACAAATTTTAAATAATTTTTTGAAAAAAAATCCGTAATTTACATCTTATTATATAAAAACGTTTGTGCGGGGTACGTGTTACTAAAACTTAAGAACCGCTGAACCGATTGACACCAAACTTGGACAATACATTAGTTTAGTCTAGAGCCAGGTGCCTCTTAAGTTTAATCCCGATAGGTGGCGCTGTTGTCGCAATATTTGAATTTATGGAATTTTTGTTATGATTTGTATTTTTTAAACAAAAATAAGTTTCCTGATAAACTTTGGGCTCGGTAGATGGCGCTGGGGTAAAGTTATTAACAAAATTATTCATTTCAGTGAAATTTAGCAGCAGTTCAGAATGTATGAATGTTTCGTAATGAGAAAATTAGTTGTATGAATGGACCCTATAGATGGCGTCGGGGAGAAGCTACTTATATATTCATGTCTAAGTCAACCCGGGTAACGCCGGGCGCTTCAGCTAGTTATTTATATAAAAAATGTAAACAAGAAACTGCGCTCAAAAGTTATAAATACAGAATTCTATACTTTTTCTTATAGCATCCCTGCAAAAACCAAAAATATCAGTAAGTGGTTACTTCCCAATTTTAATTTTCATTACATAAACATGGATATGTCATTGGAGGTAATCAGTAAAGGTGTCCTAACGACTAAGGTAATTTTTCAAAATCACTTTTTAATACGTGGTAGGGTCCTAAATTGTAGTTTTGTATCTAAAAATGAGTGAGCCAAAATTTGGAGACAATCGGATAAAAATAACTCGTGCCGAAAATGGATTGAAGTTTTGGGACACTCTTATCTGATGAAAAAACACGTTTTTTCTAGTTTTTTGAAAAATATTGGTATATGCTATTTTTTGTTAAGTAATATGAAAATGGTAATAAATTACCTTTCCAAAAAGCTTAAAGGAATTCAAATCGGATGAAAAATAAGCATTTTACGCATACATGCCCCAGACCATTGCATGGTTTTTAAAGCCAAAATTTGAAAATTTTCAAAATTTTTAGGCAAAAAAATAAAAAAAATTAAATTTTACTTTATAATTATATTAAATACATGTTATAGATAAAAACTAACAGATATAGTAGTCTAACTTTTTTTTCATTTGGCGTGGGTAGTGATATAATTACCGCGGATTCCAAAGAAAATGAGTTTTTCTAAAATAATTTAGCAAATATGGGAAACAATTTTCTGTATTGTATTATACGAAGTGATATACATAAATTCTGTAAATTTTTTGAGAATTCGGGCATCTTTAACCCCTTTTCGTCGAGGTGAAATGACAAATTTGAGACGTTATACATTTGTATAATACAAAATATCTGCATATATCCGATTTCTCAAAAGTTACAGAATTTACGTTTTACACTTCGATCCGCACAATAGAGCACAAATTTTCAAAAATTTGCTTAATTATTGTAGAAAAACGCATTTTATTTGAAATCCGCGGAAATTTTATCACTACCCGCGCCAAATAAAAAAAAAGCTTGACTACCATATCTGCTATTTTTAATCTTAAACATGTTTTCAATTTGATCATTAAGTAAAATTAAATTTTAACTATGTTTTTGCCTAAAAATTTTGAAAATTTTGAAATTCTGGCTCTAAAAACCATACAATGGTCTGGGGCATGTATACGTAAAATGCTTATTTTTCATCCGATTTTAATTTTATTAGTCGTTTTGAAAAGGTAATTTAGTACCATTTTCATATTATTTCACAAAAAATTTAACAAAAAATATCAAATACCAATGTTTTTCCAAAAACTAGAAAAAACGAGTTTTTCGTTCTTATAATAATGTCCCCAAAACTTCAATCCATTTTCGGCACGAGTTATTTTTAGCCGATTGTCCCCAAATTTTGGCTCACTCATTTTTAGATACTAAAGAACAATATAGGACCTTACCAGGTATAAAAAGGTGATTTTCGTTTTTAAGGACTAGAGGTAGTAATCAGTTTTTCTCTTCTTCTAAAATTTTTCTAAACTTCTACTACTAAATGTTTCGTGATATCTCAAAAACTATAAAAAATCCCAATCCAAAATTTTCAGGGTGTTTGGAACACATAATTGGCTATTTTTATAAAAAATATGAAGAATCTAAAAAATATATTAAAAAAAAAATATTTTTAATTTTTTTTCCACAATTTTTTTCTCGTTTTCTTGCGTACATACTTCAACATTTTTTGTGATATCTCCAAAACTATTACGAATCGCGCTCTGAAATTTTCAGGGTGCTTAGACCATATTATTGGCAAATTTTTAAAAAATTTTAAAAATCTTAAAAATATTTTTTTTTTTTTAAACAATTTTTAATTTTTTTTCCAAAATCTTTTATAAAAAAAATATATTTAATTTTTTTAAATTAATTTATTAATCCCCCATAGTTTTACCTATGCAATGCAAAAAGAAGTTTATCAATATCTCTTACACAACAAAAGTTATGATCTTTAGAGTGGAGTCCCTGTGCCGCAAATTCCAATCCTCAAAGTTTAAGAGTTGCCATACTTAAAAAAAAAAACAAGTAGAAAAATTAAATTCGACTTGGCCGAATCCATGAATACCCTCCACAATGCCCATTTTAAGTGATAGTAAATTTTCTAACGTGAAAAAATAACAGTTTTGATTAGAAATATTTTATTTTGTGAATAAAAATTTGTTTTTAGTAATTTAAAAAAAAAAAAAAAAAAAATAATTTACTAATTTTTTTTTTTGAGTGTAAAATTTTTTTTGAGTGTATTTTTTTTTTTTTTGTTTTGGTGTAAAAATATTTTTGAGTGACAAAAATACGTTGTAAAATATTGTTGTGACTTACCAATGTTTTTAAAACAGGTTTAACGGGTTTTCAACACGTGAATTTAAGGTGAAGATAAACTGAAATTCACGGTTTTGCTAATAACTTTTGAACCACTGGACCGATTTGGATGAAATTCAACACGAACTAGGCTGGAGGAACGAAAAATATATATGCCAAACCTCAGCATTCTCAGAATTGCTTATCGAAAGTTTTAGTGCTTTTTATCGCATAAATTCACGAAAAACCCTTGCCGAAATTCAGTCTTTTGCTCATAACTTTTGAATCACTGGACCGATTTTGCTGGATTGCAATACCAACCTGACCAGGTAAATGCCAAATATATAAGCCTAACTTCAGGAACCTCCGTAAAGTCTTTCAAAAGTTAGCGTGTTTTCAACAGACAGACAGACGAAGAGACGGACGGACGGACATCGCTAGATCGTCTTAAAATCGATCGAGGATCATGAATATATATACTTTATGGGCTCCTAGACCAATATTTCGAGGTGTTACAAACGGAATGGCAAACTTATATATACCCTCTATCACTAGAGTGGAGGGTATAAAAAAAATCGCGGACCTTCGAAAAATTACTCGTTAATGTTAAATGTTTTTGCTGTATCCCAACAAACCAAAATATATTGCTTGTATATCATAATAATATAATATCAATGATAAGTTTGACCGAAAATAATATTATACATGATACAAATATAATAGGGGTAGCTGCTGAGAAGGTACCTATCGTAATAATATCGATATTCAAATAAAAAATTACAATATAATGATATCGAAAATTTTAAGCAGCGCAACAATAATTTCGATAAATTCCTGGAATTTTATCGTTATTTTATCATTATTCCATTAAAATATGATATCTTTTCGATATCAATATAAAACAAAAATATAATATTTTTTATGATATCTAAATGATATTAAAATTAATAAACACCCGGGTAAAAATGAAATATATATGATCATATATGAAGATATTTGGATCATATATGGATTTATATAACCATATATTATCATATATGCCTCCATATATGTTCATATATGATCTGATCCGAAAATTGGCCCGATATGAGGTAATATCAGGCCAATTTTCGGATCAGATCATATATGAACATATATGGAGGCATATATGATAATATATGATTATATAAATCCATATATAATCCATATATCTTCATATATGATCATATATATTTCATTTTTACCCGGGCAAGGTTTTTTTTAATTTTTTGCTTTTAATGCATTTTTTGACTTAAAATAATTTACATCAATAATAAATAACAATTAATTTAAATTACAAAAATTAAATAAATGAAGAACAATAAAACAGCTTGGAAATATTGACTTGTTCCTTTTACACGTTCATCGGCTTTGGATTTTCGTAAAATACTTCGAGCTTCTGAAAAAATATAAAGTTTAAAACTAAATTTTACTGCCGAAAATCTAAATTTTTTCATATAATTTTGTTATAAAATCTCAGAGTCTGAGACATTTTCCTATAGAAAAAGTCCCAGATCCTGAGACATTTTTCCTAAAGAAAAAGTCTCATACTCTTAGACATTTTTCAATAAAAAAGGTTTCATATTCTGGGATATTTTTCCTATAGAAAAAGTATCAGATTCTAAGACATTTTTCCTATAGAAAAAGTATCAGATTCTGAGACATTTTTTCTATAGAATCTAAGAAAAATTCTCAGATTCTGAGACATTTTGAGATTCTGAGACATTTTTTTTCTATAGAATCTGATAAAAAGTCTTAGATTTAGAGACATTTTTCATATAGAAAAAGTCTCAAATTCTGATACATTTTTCCTATAGAAAAAGTCTCAGATTCTGAGACACTTTTCCTATAGAAGAAGTCTCAGATTTTGAGACATTTTTCCTATAGAAAAAGTCTCAGATCCTGTGATTTTTCCTAAAATATATTAATTGGGGACTTACTCTGTGAAAGTAAAGCGTTTTTTTACTGCTAATGAAGCTCCAGCTAAGAATCCATATCCACAAAATAATCAAATTCGTGATGAAACCTAAAAACACACCATGATATATTAACAGAATACAATTATTAATATAGTTATGTAATCATACATACCTTGGGTTTAATTATTGCATTGTGGGAATGATGAGAATTGCTAGTATAACGAGCAATTTTCGCAATAGTGTCTCCAATAGAATACATTTTTAAAGAAATAAAAATATTTTGTGAAAAGTTTTGACTGCTTTCATAAATAAATAAAATTAAAAATTTCCAGCCAAACTATCAAAACAAACATACATAAATGATTTTATTTAGATATTTTCATGATACAATTTTTTTTATCATTATAATGATAATTTATAACTCACAATTTTTGTAAAAAATTATATTAGTTATGATAGAGTATTATTTTTTGGTTTGTTGGGATAATAAAAATTTAGTTACACCCACGCGTCATCAATCGTGATTGATGTAAATCATAAAATATTTTGCTTTTGTTCTCATTTCCAATTTATATTAGTTTGAAATTGAGATAAAAATGGTGTTTATGTGCGTATGATGAATATTAATTTATTTAAAGAAACACAATATCACTCATACGTCTCAGAGCTCCAAGTTATTAGGAAAATAAATAAATTTCTCAAAAGGAAAGTATTTAAACTCCTATGAACCGATTTGCCTGAAACTTAAAATTCATATCAAAGAGATGATATGAATCGATTTGCCTGAAACTTAAAATACATATCAAAGAGGCGATTTTAAGGTTAGGTTGTCTCGGCTTGTCGGTCATATCAGTGTTTCAAAATTTTGATGACCCCTAATGAAACAATGTGGACCTTCGGGAAAATTTCGATAAGTCCCGAACTAACAGGAATATCGTCTACACCATTTACAGATGTAATTCGAAAAAAAGATCAATTGTAATTCGAAGATTCTATTTGTAATTCGAAGATTCCATTTGTAATTCGAAGATTCTATTTATAATTCGAAGATTCCATTTGTAATTCGAAGATTCTATTTGTAATTCGAACACTCCAATTGTAATTCGAAGATTCCATTTGTAATTCGAAGATTCCAATTGTAATTCGAAAAAGATCAATTGTAATTCGAAAAAGATCAATTGTAATTCGAAAAAGATCAATTGTAATTCGTAAAAGATCAATTGTAATTCTCAAAAGATCAATTGTAATTCGAAGATTCCAATTGTAATTCGAAAAATATCAACTGTATTTCCATTGATATTTTTCGAATTACAATTGGAATCTTCGAATTATAATTGATCTTTTACGAATTACAATTGATCTTTTACGAATTACAATTGATCTTTTACGAATTACAATTGATCTTTTTTGAATTACAATTGTTTTTTTTTCGAATAACAATTGATCTTTTTTGAATTACAATTGATCTTTTTCGAATTACAATTGGAATCTTCGAATTACAAATGGAATCTTCGAATTACAATTGGAGTATTCGAATTACAAATGGAATCTTCGAATTAAAAATGGAATCTTCGAATTACAAATGGAATCTTCGAATTACAAATAGAATCTTCGAAATACAATTGATCTTTTTCGAATTACATCTGCGAATGGTGTAGATCAAAAATACGTGTCGACTTGAATTTAATAAAGATTATGTCGCATTCATATGGTATCGTAAGTCTATGTCTTCATATAAATACCCCCCAAAATTTACACATTTTTATGCAAAAAATATTTAACGAAGCCGAATTTTTACAAGGTTGTGCCCCTATTAGATGGGCATTAACAAAACTTTTGTCTTATATGTTAACATTATATAGTTAGAGAAAAATGGCTGAAAAATCCAAAAAAATGAAACGATAAAAAATCCATAATACCCGGTATGCCGAGACACTAAGATCTGTCTTCTTTACATACATTTAAAGTTTCATGCAAAGCGGTTCATAAGGATTTAGATTATTCCCTTGTCAGTTGAAGCGGAAAAAGCCATGCACTTCATATAGTATTACATATATTTTTCTGTCTGGAAAATGTGCAACATTCCCGTGGACATTTTAAAATTCCCTTTAAGCATTAAATGTATTAAAATTTAGTAAAAATATAAAAAAACATCATAATATACACTGAAATATTATTTTTTTCTCTCATCTAATGTTAACTGAAGTGTGATTTGAATTAACATAAAAGTTATTCACTTTAATGGAACATTTTTTTAAACATAATGTTTTTTATACCCTCCACTCTAGTGATAGAGGGTATATATAAGTTTGTCATTCCGTTTGTAACACCTCGAAATATTGGTCTAGGACCCCATAAAGTATATATATTCATGATCCTCGATCGATTTTAAGACGATCTAGCGATGTCCGTCCGTCCGTCCGTCCGTCTGTCCGTCTGTCTGTCTGTTGAAAACACGCTAACTTTTGAAAGACTTTACGGAGGCTCCTGAAGTTTGGCATATATGTTGGGCATTTACCTGGTCAGGTTGGTATTGCAATCCAATGAAATCGGTCCAGTGGTTCAAAAGTTATGAGCAAAAGACTGAATTGCGGCAAGGGTTTTTAGTGAATTTATGAGATAAAAAGCACTATAACTTTCGAAAAGCAATTCTGAGGATGCTGAAGCTTGGCATATATATTTTTCGTTCCTCCAGCCTAGTTCGTATTGAATTTTACCCAAATCGGTCCAGTGGTTCAAAAGTTATTAGCAAAACCGTGAATTTCAGATTAGCCTCACCTTAAATTCACGTGTTGAAAACCCGTTAAACCTGTTTTAAAAACATTGGTAAGTCAAAAAATATTTTGCAACGTATTTTTGTCACTCAAAAATAGTTTTATACCAAAACAAAAAAAAAAATACACTCGAAAAAAATTTTACACTCAAAAAAAATTTTACACTCAAAAAAAAAATTAGTAATTTTTTTTTTTCAAAAATTACTAAAAAAAAATTTGTTTACACAAAATAAAATATTTCTAATCAAAACTGTTATTTTTTCACGTAAGAAAATTTACTATTACTTAAAATGGGCATTGTGGAGGGTATTCATAGATTCGGCCAAGTCGAATTTAACTTTTCTACTTGTTTAACTTAAAAAACTATATGAGGCATTCCATGATAACTGACTCACTACAAAATCTTCATAATTTATAACTTTTCACTTTTTTTTAAAGATTTTAATATTTTTTGAAGTTTTGTCATAATTTTTTACAAAATTTACACAATTAGCTAACAGTTAATAGAAAATGATCATTTTTTGGAAATAGTGTGTTTTTTTTTAACTTAAGGGAGCGTACCTCAGACAATTTTGAAACAATAGTAAATTTTTTTGGTGTTGAATAAGAGATTAAACTCATGTATTTCATACAAAAAATAGAAAATACATTGTACAGTAGACCACCCAAATTTGCAAACGTATTTTTTTGTTCGTTCCACCGGCAGTTTGTGATAGATTGGCCATAAAAATTAATATCTGTGCAAGAAATGGATGAAACTTCAGAACGGGCTCTGAAAATTTTCGAAAAAAAAATTGTAATCGATAGCCCATAAAAAATTATACAAGAATGTACATTTTTGAGATTGTGGTGCATTCCGTTTTAATTTTAAAAATATTTAAACAAGGCAACTTGACACAAATTTGAGTATTTTTCCAATATTTGACCACGCCTCCTAAGCCCAGTTTTTGAAAAATTGAAAAAACCAAAAACGCAATTTTTTACAACCATACAACCTATTGCGAAATTCACTGTACACATGTTTTTTTGCAGGACATTTGGTGTGGAATGCCTCATATATAGCCATTAGAGTGCCTCGGCGTCTGGTTTGTGCCCGCAAATCTTTAGAACTACCCTAACTCGGGTTCAGGCAAATAAATTTTTACTTTATTTTAAATTAAAAACAACATCTTTCCACCCACCTCATCCTCCCTTCCCAAAACCATTAAGCTGCATTATAACAACTCTTTAAATTTATTATTGCACTACAAACCCCTTTGATTTTTTTTAAATTATAAAATAGTAAAAATACTATTTTGGGAATAAACAAGATTATTTTTAAAATGGGAATTATTATTTACATTACCAACTTTTTTTCGAGTCACTCTTATATCCATAATACTGGACAGCAGCTGTTTTATATGATCCTTCATATTTATACACAAATATAAATGACACAAAAACTACTAGTAAAAATTACTATACTGCAAATAAACAAGCTACACACACATACAAGTAAACAGATTTATAAAAAAAAACAAACGAAATATTAATATGTTACACTCACAGCTAGTACTTTTATATATATGTGTGTGTGAACCAGACATGTGCTTGAATGCATTTAAAAATCAATAAGAGATATTTAAAAAAATACATTTATTTAAAATTAATTTTTTCAAAAAAGTATCCAATTAAGTTTACTTACGACCACCAGAAACTGAATTATTGTATTTTGTATTTTTAAGTTATGTTAAATGTAAAAACTTTTTAAACCACAAAAACGATATCCCAGTCGGAAAATGTGTCACTGAGGAAATTTCCACAGTGATTCCTTGAGAAAATGTCTTCAGGTTCTGACAAATCATAGGTAATCCTTGATGACATGTCCTAACATTGTCCGCACTGAATGTTTGCTTTAAGAGTGTGGAAAATTCCTCTAAGACGTCTAAAAGGAAATGTCTTCAGAATAGCAGTTTATTAAATTAGAATTTTAAATCTGGACAACTCTTCAATTTCCAAGAAAAAGATGGCAATATTATCGATTTATTTAAAATAAAATCAAAATCTAACAAGTAGAATAAAAGTAATAAATAGACAAACAATTTTCAAAATAAAGTTTGGAACAAGTAGTTAGGTGTGGGACTAATAAACTGGAGGTTCCGAGTTCAAATCCAGTTGGGACTAAAAAAGGCGAAAAGTTTTTTCTAAATATGAGAAAGATAATTGATAAAGGAAAATGGATAAAAGTAAAAACTAAAGGGAATTCGAAATTTTTTTGTATTTTCGCATGACCTACGTCAGACATTTCCCCAAAGAAGTCCTAGGTGACATGTCCCCAGAAGGTCAGCCCTAACCACTCCTGACTTTGAGTGAGGACATTTTGAAAATTTTTATGAAACTGTCCTCAACCTAGTACATAGAGATGTCTTGTGGATGTCAGCAGTGACTCTGACATGTCACCGCTCCGTCACTGAGGATGGCTCGAGGACGTTGCCAACTGGGATAGCTTACATACACTAATAAACTGCTTAAGGCAACAACAAATAAATATGTTAACCTTCAGTCATAATTGCCATTTCAACTGACAGATGTACATCGCTATGTCTTAGAATTGATCCCGATCAGTATTATATCAATTTTAGTTGGGTTCCAAACCGAATGACAAACTTCTATAATTGGCATGAAGTTCACCAAAATCAAAAACACGTGTTCTTAAACTTAATAAATATTACACAGGCCAACAAATTTTTAACCCATAGAGCGGAGTATAATTTTCTAAGGTTAGGTTATGTGCATGGCATTGGCATAAACCAATTCCAATAGAGGCCGACTTGTGTCCCATTATGATTCTAGTTTCTCCTTCTTCTTAGATAAACAGCAATAGTTGCATCTATGCATTCCACTTCGATATTTTGATAAACGCTAGTAAGCTCCATGGGTTTATTCCTCGGATTTCATGTAAATTCTGAAAGAAGAAAAAAGTGCCAAATTATTATAAACGCGGATAGACAAATATCTAAACTTAAAAAAAAATGAAAAAAAACAACTGTTGCCGGATTTTTGATAAATTAACTTTTTTAAAAAATTAAAAATTCGAGAACGGATTCATAAATCGAAAGCCCATTCAAAAGTATACAAAAATGTAAATTTTTGGGATTGTTGGTATCGGATTGTTGGTATCGGACATAAACCCTTGCGGTTTATGTTTATAAATTCACTAATTATGCGTTTTGCACTTCAGTATTACAATCTTATCATTATTAGAATTATTTTTCAATTTCCACGCCCACAAAGGGGGCGGACCGAAAAGCTCACTTTTTAATCCCTGGGTTTCAAGGGCGGGATATAGAACTTTTTCCGACATTAAAATGTTTAAAAATTACATTTTTTAGAGGTTGGTTTAGTTCCTCAAGGGGGAACTTTTCCCCCTGCTTCAAATTTGTGAAAAAACTTCGGTGGTCTAGCTTTTGTCTTTTGGGCTGTATCGTTTCCTCCACTGACGGACGGATATTCTAGAATGTCTTAACATCTATCACTGATCAATAATATATATAATCTAGACCTATATTTGCGTTACACACGGAATTATAAAGTGAGTATACCCCCATAATGTGGTTGGAGGGTAAAAAAACCCCTGTTTTTTTTTTTTTTTTAAAGATTAGTCAAAGTCAAATTTAACACTCTCACTTGTTCTAAACGTCTAAACAATGGAAATGTTAAGTTGTGTAACATCATTATAAACATTGTAAACAGTGTAAACAAAGAAATGAATGCATCCATTTCCATATCTGGTGTGTACATAAAACTGCTATAATATTCTGTATAAATTTATGCAACAAATACATACACACACAGTTTCATTCAAATGCCTCATTTTATGCCTTTTACAAGACACACACACATTTAGTAACGTACATTCGTTTTTTTTTTCTTTTTTGGTGAGTTATTACAGAGAGTTGGCCCATTAATTACACAGTTAAAACTGTAGTAGTGTTGTTTTTTGTTTTTTTTTTGTTATTTTGACTGTGTATTTAACACACACACATATATACACAGACTTTGAATAAAACAAAAAAAAAAGAAAAACATAAAAAAATCACATATTCATATATAACTCAGTTTACTTATGAAAGTGTGTTTGTGTCTGCAAAAATGTGAGTGTGTGATTGTAAGAGTGTGCATAATAAATAGATGTATATATGTGTATAAGGGCTACCAATCGGAAAATCCTGGTCCCGGAAATACCGGGATTTTCGGGATTAGACAAATCTTGAATCTCGGGTTTTTTGATTTGCAATCCCACGATTTTCGAGATCCCGATTTTTTTTTTATTTTTAATATTTTTTAATAATTTATATTTTTTTTCAATTATTTTTATAATATATGAGGCATTCCATACCAAATGTCCCGCTACAGAAAAACATGAGTCCCGTGAATTTCTGAATAGGTTGTATGAATAGCCCTATATGAGGCATTCCACACCAAATGTCCACCGAAAACAAACATGTGTACCAAAAACTATATGGAACATAGAAAATTGCGTTTTTGGTTTTTCAATTTTTCAAAAACTCGGCTTAGGAGGCGTGGTCAAATATTGGAAAAATGGTCAAATTTGTGGCGAGTTGCCTTGATTAAATATTTATCACATTAAAACGGAATGCACCACAATCTCAAAAATTTACATTCTTATATAGTTTTGAATTGGCTATCGATTAAATTTTTTTTTTTTGAAAATTTTTAGAACCCGTTCTGAAATTTTCCATTTTTTAAAAAAAGTCAATTTATCTAAAGTCCGGCCCCTTTTTTTTATTTTTTTTTTTTTTAAGTTTAGATGTTTGTCCATCCACACTAAAAAATTCAGAAACACATACTTCGTTTTTTCGAGCAAATCGCATTTGAATTTTAAGTTTCATTACAATTTTGTAATTTGCTTGTATTTTCTCGTTTTAACGTTGCGAATGAGTATTGTTATTTGCATAAATATTTCTCATAGCTCTGTTGAAAAAAGAAAATACAAGCAAATTACAAAATTGTTATGAAATTTAAAATTCAAATGCGATCTCGAAAAAGCGAGAACGTGTTTCTGAATTTTTTTGTGTGGATGGACAAACATCTAAACTTAAAAAAAATATTAAAAAAAAGTGGCCGGATTTTTGATAAATTGACTTTTTTAAAAAATTGAAAATTTTAGAACGGGTTCAGAAAATTTTCCAAAAAAAAAAAAATTTAATCGATAATCGAGATTGTAGTGCATTCCGTTTTAATGTGATAAATATTTAATCAAGGCAACTCGTCACAAATTTGACAATTTTTCTAATATTTGACCACGCCTCCTAAGGCCAGTTTTTGAAAATTTGAAAAACCAAAAATGCAATTTTCTTAGTTTTATAAAGGGATATCCAAACAACCTATTTAGAAATTTACGGGACACATGTTTTTTTTTCGCTGGACATTTGGTGTGGAATGCCTCAAATGAATAAAAACAAGTTTGGGACCGATCGCATTTAATTAGCATTCAGGGCGCTGGCGATCAAATTTTTGGATTTTTTAAAATTTTATACCCTCCATAATGTAAAAAAAAACCTAAAAAAAAAATTTCAGGAGCGTCTTTTTTTTGGTGGGGGAGGGGAGGTAGTTTGGGGCTTTGGTGGGTGACATTAATAATTCAAATATAAATTACATTTTTTAAATCCACGCCCTCAAAAGGGTCAAACTTTATTTCTATTTTTTTTATCCGCTGGGTCTACATGCAGGGTAGCGCGTCCCGAATTCAAATTTTTCTAGCTTGCCCCCTTAAACGATGGGGATTTAGGACCCTTTTACGGGAAAAATAACAAAAAAATGTTTGGACAAAAAACCAGATGGCTACCAGCAGCGAAAGATTACAATCTTAGTGCATTTTGAAAAAACTTTTTTTTTTTGTTGTCCAAAATTTTGACGCCAAAAGTTGCGCAATACAGAGTACATTTGAGGAAAAATATTAATAAAATTTCCATGGAGTAATTTTGGTACAGCGTTGCATCTCAAAGATCAAAAGGTGTACTTAATTTTTACTTTTTCTTTCTTTTAAGCTTAATTAGTCTCAAAATCTGCTTTGACACAGTTTTAACGAATGTGATCAGTTTTGCGCAGGTTTTTAGACCAACTTAGCTTAAAAGAAAAAATAAAAAAATTTTAAGTTACACTTTTCATCTTTAAGATGCAACGCTGCACCAAAATTACTCCATGGAAATTTTATTAATATTTTTCCACGAATGTACTCTATATTGCGCAACTTTTGGCATACATTTTTTAAAAAACAAAAAATTTTTTTTTTTCAAAATGCACTAAGATTGCAATCTTTAGCCGCTGGTAGCCAACTGGTTTTTTGTCCAAAACTTTTTTTGTTATTTTTCCCGTTAAAGGGTCCTAAATTCCCATCTTTTGAGGGGGCAAGCATTTTCAAATTCGAAAAAGAGCCGAATTCGGGACGCGCTAATGCAGGGTTTTCAGCTTTCTCTGACATAAAAATGTTGCATCTGCTTAAAAAAAGTAGAAAAAACCCTGCAAAAGACAACGTTTTTCAAAGGTTGGGTTAATTCTCCCAGGGGGAACTTTTTTCCCCCTAATCCGATATTGCCCATTTCCGACCTTGACCTGCCAAGGAATATAAGATATATTTGTGCCAAACTTCGAAAGTCTAGCTCTTTTATGTTGGACTGTATCCTGTCCGCTACAGACGGACAGACGGACGGACGGACTGACAGACGTCTTAGAATCGATCACTGATCAATAATATATGTACTTTATGCGGTCCCAGACCGATATTTCTATGAGTTACACACGGAATGACAAAGTGAGTATACTCCTATACTGTGGTTGGAGGGTATAAAAATTCGACAAAAGTTCCGTCTGGTACCATTTTTTTGTGATAACAAAAAGTATGATTTCAAAAGGTTCGAAATGTACGTCTTGCACAAAATTTTAAATATTAATAGTAGTTTTTATCAAAAGGTTCGAAATGTACGTCTTGCACAAAATTTTAAATATTAATAGTGGTTTGACGAAAGAGCTTTTCACACATCTTGACGCCCTTGGTTGTTAACATTTTTTATTTTATGTTTTTTTAAAAGGTTTTTAAAGACGCAAGTGGAGAGTGACTCATACTCAGTCACTCTCACGCAAACAATAATTAAATTACTATGTGCAATTTTTTTTACTCACGCTCACTCACTTTTCGCGTACAACAAATGGTCATGTCACAGACTCAATTCCGTTCGGAAGTGGAATAAGTGGTTTACTTGTAAAATCCAAAGCAAATATTTTTTTCGGATTGAAGCCACTTTTATGCAATTCAATTCCACTTTGATTTTTGAAAGTGATTTCATTCCGATAAAAATAATAATAAGACGAGTTAAAGAGTTGCAATAGGGTAGAAGCTTGAAACATTCTGTGATATTAATTTTAAGCGAATTTAATCATAAAATTTTGTGTTTTTATGTTTGCTGTAATTTATATTGTTAATGTTGTAATGTGAAAAAATTTTAAAAATTCAAATTATTGTAGGTTTTATTATATATACATATTGGTGCAATTATTGTTGTTAATGTTATGATTCTTAATTTATTTGAATAGACAACCCTTAAAAAAGTAACCAAAAAAGTTACGAAACGTCGTTGCAATATGTGATAAAACTGAGTTTAATTTTACATTAATGGAGTTAGGCCTAATTAGCTTAAATAATAAATACGGAAAATTTACTTGGCCAAAAAAATAAATACGTGAAAAATAATATTTGTTTTTCGTTTTACGATTAAAATACTTTTTTCAAATTTGAACGGAATTGAGTGTGAGACATGAGACAAATTACAAACAAGTACACTCAAAAAAATACGTTAGTAGATTTACTATTTTTTTTTTTTTCTAACGCTAGTTAGCTAATTTTTAGTTGAGATTAGCTGTTAGCAAAAAATTCTTGTAAACTTCATTTAGCACATTAGCAATTTTAAACAAACTTTGAACTAATTTCTTTTGCTAAATTTGAAATCGAGTTGACAACATTTTTACAAGATTTTTTGCTAATATTAGCAAAATAAATGGTAAATTTTTTTTTATTTTCAGAAAACTTAAAATGGCGCTATCTCGGAAACTAAGCCAGATAGAGCAAAATGGAGGCCATTTTTGGTTCTTAGAATCTCCGTAGTATCGCCGGTCCTCTTCACATGTGTGGACCCTAATGGGCCCTAACTTTGGATCCAAAAAAGTTAGCATTCCCGAAAATTTTAAAATGCTCATATCTCGGTAAATATTGCCGACACAACAAAAAGTCCAAAAGCATTTTTGTAGCTCTCAACACATAGAACAAGACCGCAAAATAGTCAAAAGCTCTCCGAGTAATATTTTTTAAGTTATCGAGTTTTGTAATTCTCAAGACCCCAGTGGTCCCCTATAATCACGTATCTCAAAACCTAAGCAAGGTAGAGCGAAACGGACACAAATTTTGGATCAAAAACTATGACGATTTTAAAGGAACCCAACTAGGTCTGGGCCCATCGGGGTCTGGACCTATCGGGTCCGAACCCAATGGGGTTCTCAGATGTGTATGAACTAAGTTCAAAAAAAAAAAAAAAATTAGTTAACTAATTATTGGCAAAACATTTTTGCTAACTTTAGCAAAAAAATTGTGGGTTCAAAATCAGCAAATTTTCTTGTAGGTTTACAAGCTTTTTTTGCTAACATTACAGTTTTTTTTTTTTTTGAGTGTAAAACATTTTTTTTACCCACACGCCATTAGGCTCATGCGTGAGTCAAGCAAACTTTACTTACGCTATAAAATTATTTTAACAAAAAATTTCTAAAAAATATTTTTTTTTTTTTCAAGAAATAAAAAAAAAATCACGCTTTGAATATTTTTGGGATTTCTAAAAATGTTCAGTATTTTTTGTCACTTTGGCCAATTCAAGCGTCTATAAAGGTTAGCGAAGCGTGGTTGAAGTTGTGGAATTAAAAAAAGTAGAGACTCCGTTTGTTAAGTATAACCGTATTCGGTTATCTTACTTACCTTTCGTCGTGTCTCATCGTTATAAACTTTAAGTTCCTTTACCTTTTGAACTAGAGATGGGCGGTGGTTACATGCATGATTTAAAAAAAAAATCTCGCATGACTACACCGTCCGACAAAAATGAAAAAAATCGTTGAACACGATCTGGATAATATATGTTTGAAACTAGAGACTAAATGTAGTAAAACAGCATTTACAGTTTTTCATTTCGTGATCCTGTTTCCTTTTTAAAGGACTTCAAGCTTTTAGAGGATAACATTTTATAAAATATTTTTTTTTTAATATATGTACTTACCCTAGGATGCCACTATTGGCAGTAAATGAAAGAGGGGGATCTCCCCTAATTTTTCTATTCTCTAATTTTTACATATCAGGAAAAAGGAGGTAAGTTATGTTCTTTCAAACATATACCCTTTAATATCATTCAGAATTTTGAACAAATTTTTTTGATAAAGTTTTCAAATGACTTTATTTACATCCTTTTATATTGATATGGCAAAACAAAAAAATGGATAAATTAGGGAAAATCTTCCTTTTTCATTTTCCGTCACCAGCGTCATCCTAAGACAAATACAAAAATATTTTACAAAATGTATCCTTTAAAACTTTGAAGTCCTTTTCAAAGGAAACAGGATCACAAAATGAAAAACTGTCGTTTTACTCCATTTCATCTATACTTTTAGACGTATATCATCCGGTTTATATTTAATAATATTATCAATTACGTAATTGTTAGTTAGCATGAGTTAAAAAAAGTCCACGTGAGTGATTGGTAAGTGAGTAAAATTTTTTCGTCAGTGATTCAATTTCTTTGCGGGAACTTCAAACTCTCAAATGTGTGGATTTAAAATATCCCGAAAATCTTGTCATACCGAAAACATTTCTTAAGTCCCCAGTCACGGGATTCAGAAAAAACAATCCCGATTGGAAACCCTAAAGTATATATATTTTGTATAAAAAGAGAGTATTTAACTTATGGTCTTAACTTATGCGTTTGTTGTATGTTGTTGTAAAATAGTTTTGCAGTGATTCATTTATATTTTTTTTTTGTTTTTGTTTTAACTCCTGTATATGTTTTAAGCTTGAATAAATATATTTTGTTTTTACACTGTTTTCACGTATGCCATTTATGACTTTGTTATTGCAGTTGCATACATTAACACTCACATCATATACGTACGTATTACTTTAGTATAGTTTAGTTGTTTCCTTTTGAATATGTTTTTTTTATGTTTTTTTTTTTATTTTTTAAATAATGGGACTCTTTTCAAGAGTGGTATGAAAAAAAAAAAATGTTGTTTGTTGCAACAACATTTTATGTTCTGATAGTTTATCAAAGTGATTTTTTGTTTTTGTTTTATAAATTGCTAATGTGTTATGTATATTATATTTAACAAAGAAAAAACAACATTTTAACAAAAGTCTTTGAAATTTAAAATATACATATGATAGCAAAAAGGCGTCAGACTATGACTATGCCAAAATATTTAACAGTACTTAAAGCCAAAAAAAAATGAAAACAAAAATATGTTGATATTATTTACGGAATTTTGCAAATGTGTCTTTTACACTCAACTAGGGTTTGTATTCGGGAAAAATTTCCCGGGAATTCCCGGGAAATATTTTTCTTAAAATCCCGGGATTTTTTCTTCGGGAAATTTCGGGAATTCGTCGCTAATTTTTTAATAAAAATATATTTAATTTACACATTTTTACAAAATCTAAATTGATTTAATAAAAATGACATTAAAACTTTGAAAGAATTAAAATTTTTAAAGAAAAACTGGTGAGGATATGCTTCAGCTTGCATATTATTTAGGCCTAATAATTATTTTTCTTTAATCGATTGCGTGACAAAATACGGAATCAAACTAAATTTCTCTTCAAATGTTGTTTGCAAATTGGCAAAAGTTTTCTTAATCTAAAATTCCAATGATTTCTCTTTACGAAATTTAATATTTCATATTCAGAACAACAATCTTTATAGTGCTTAAACAAAAATATCGATATTTTAAAAAATATATAACAAATCTGGTTTTCAGCTTAAAATTTCATGTATGAAGTAAGAAAAGCCTGATATCTATCGGCCGTGAAAAAAAAAATATTTTGTAACGAACCTTGGCAAGCGTGAGTTTTATCCCAGCAACCAGTGAAAATACGTCGTAACAATGGCTATGTAGTACATTGGTGTTCTCATTTTGGCCGGAATGCCTTCAACCAATTAATTTTAATAATTCGAAAGTTTAATTAAATATATCTTCAAGTTATAATTTTCTTATGGTTGCCGTAGTCAAAATTAGAAAAATTTTCCAAAAAGTTATTAAAACCGCATTTGATGCAAAATCTGGTATTTCCGAATTGTGAACAATTTTCCATGGAGTGGAAATACGTCAATGCAAATACTAAATCTATGATAAGGTCCAATATTTCTACAAAAAATAGATTTTATGAACTTTCTATGTATATTTTAGAGGTTAGTAAAACTATTTTACAAAAGAATACATCTAAAATGGTTTTAAATAGGAAAATACGACTATAATTTGTAATATAACAATTTTTATATGGTAAAGTTCAAAATTTGTTTTAATTAAAAAATTCCCGGGAATTTCCGGGAATACGATTTTTTTAAAACGAATTCCCGGGAATTGAAAAAGTCCGGGAATTTAGAAACCCTACACTCAACACATAAACCAAAAAGGAAATGGGTTCTTTGCTTCTTGGTTTTTAAATTTGTAGGCCTGCCTTTTGTAAGGTAGAGTTGCTATGGTCACTAACAAGGGAAGTATCTCAACCCTAATGAACCGATTTGCCTGAAACTTAAAATATATATAATAGAGACAATTCTAAGGTTGGGGTGTCTCGGCTTATCGGCCATATCGGGGATTAAGGGGTTCAAAACATAGGTCAATGGCGAAAAAATCGTTTTTGGATTTTTCAGATTATGATGTTTTCATATGAGAAGAAAGGATTTTTTAATGCATATCCAATGGTGGCATAACCTTGTAAAAAATCGGCTTCTTTAAATATTTTTTTCAGGAAAATGTGTAAATTTTGGGGGGTACTTATGTGAAGACATATACCTACGATATCCATATGGATAAGAAATAATCTTTATTAAATTTAAGTCGACCCGTATTTTTGCCCTAGACGATATTCCTGTTAGTTCGGAAGTTATCAAAATTTTCCCGAAGGTCCACATGATTTCATAAGGGGACAATGAAATTTTTAAACACCGATATGGCCGATTCATAAGGGTTGAGATACTTCCCTTGTAAGTTATATTAGATTTTGAGATATTTTTTCCTACAGAAAAAGGATGTTGTTCTGGGACATTTTTTTCCTGAAGAGAATGTTTCAAAAAAGTCTCAGTTTCTAAGATTTTTTTTCTTAAAGAAATGTCTAAGATTCTGAGATTTTTTTTTACAGAAACTGTCTCAGATTCCTGTAGAAAAATTTCAAATTCTGAAATGTTTTTCATAATGAAAAATTCTTAGATTCTGCAACATTCTCAGACATTTTTCTCATTTAAATAGCCTCAGATATTGAGAAATTTTTCCTATGGAAAAAGCCTAAGATTCTGAAATATTTTTTCTTTAGAAAAAGTCTTAAATTCAGAGATGTTTTTTCTTTAAAAAAAGTCTCAGATTCTGAAATATTTTTCCTTTAGAAAAAGTCTCAGATTCTTAGAATCTAAGACATTTTTTCTATACACTAAAAAAAAAAAAACTCGCAAACTAACAAGAAAAACTTGTTACTTTAATTTTTTGATATCCCCTATTTGACAAGAATTCTAAGTAATTTTATAAGATTTTTACCAACATTTTTTAAATGAGTAATTCCAAAAATTTTCGCCCCACTGTTCGGAAACATGCCTTTGGACGCCACTGAGAATTTGGCTCATAGATATCCACGTTTATATGAGATATGTTGCATATTTGGATTTTCAAAATTTGCTGTAGTTTTCAAATTATCGCGGGTCAAAGTTCGACTTTTTTTAGCAAAAGTCAGAAAAATACATGACGTTTAACGTGCTCTAACTTTTTAACTAGTAATCCGATTATCACAAGTAATGGCTCATATGAAAGCTTAATTCTTCATCTTATAGGAAATATTTTCAAAAGCATACGATTTTTTTCAGAAGTGTTGCAACAATTCAAAAACATTTTTTTTTGCGAATATTTAAAAAAACACATCTTCGATTTTTTAAAAAAAAAGCTTGGTGATAGACAATACTGTTTTGTACAACATATCCAAAATTCAGAGTGGGATCCCAATGGGATCAAAAAATATTCTGGTTTTAGTACGAAGTTCTTAAATTTTACCTTAGAAAATTAAAATTTTATGTTTCTTCAATATAAAAATTAAAATTTTCAAAGAAAATTATACTATTAAAATTTTGAAAACATTCAAAACATTAGAAATTTAAATTTTTTAAGGGAAAAATATGAGAACCTCGTACTTAAAACAGAATATTTTTTGATCCCATGGAGATCCCACTCTGTATTTTGAATATGTTATACAAAACATTGTTATTTTTCACCAGAATTTTTTTAAAAAAAATCGAAGATGTGTTTTTTTAAATATTCGAAAAGAAAAAATGTTTTTGCATTTTTGCATCATTTCTGTAAAAAAAAAAAACTGTTATTTTGAAAATATTTTCTAAAAGAAGAACACCAGCTTTCACATGAGCCTAAATTTGTGAAAATCGGGTCATTGGTTAAGAAGTTACAGCTCTTTAAACGTGATGTATTTTTCTTACTTTTGCTTAAAAAGTCAATATTTGACCCGCCATAATTCGTTAAATACACCAAATGTAAAAAAACGATATATGGTACATATATCATATTTATGAGGGCTATCTATGTGTCAAGGTTCAAATTAATCTGAGACACCATTTCCAAAAATGACTAAAATTTTAGCTAAATTTTCTGGAATGGCCCAAATATTTTTGAAGTGGTAAAACTTACGAGCTGGATTAACTTTTTGCTACCTCCTATTTTACAAGAATTCCGAGCTTTCTTGTAATTTGATAAGTTTTTTACAAAGGAATTCTCGTAAATTTACTAATTTTTTTTGTAAAATAAAAATATTGAAATTAGTAATATTACAAAAAAATTCTAAATTAAAAAAAAAAAAATATAAATTTCGATAAAAAAATCTTTTGTTAAAAAACAAGGAAAACTGTAAAATATTAGTAAAATGGGTTTTTCTAGTAATTTGACAAGGTTTTTTTTGTGTAGAAAAAGTCACAAATTCTGAGATGTTTTTCTTACAGAAAAAGTCTTAGATTCTAAGACGTTTTCCTTAAAGAAAAAGTCTCAGATTCTGAGACATTTTTGCTATAGAAAAAGTCTTAGATTCTGCAAACATTTTTCCTATAGAAAAAGTCTCAGACTCTGAGACATTTTTCCTATTTTCAGATTCTGAGACTTTTTTCTTATAGAAAAATTCTCAGATACTGAGACATTTTTCCTATACCAAAAGTCTCAGATTCTTAGACATTTTTCCTATAGAAAAATTCTCAGATTCTGAGACATTTTTCCTATACCAAAAGTCTAAGATTCTTAGATATTTTTCCTATAGAAAAAGTCTCAGATTCTGAGACTTTTTTCCAATAGAAAAAGTCTCAGATTCTGAGACTTTTTTCCAATAGAAAAATTCTCAGATTCTGAGACTTTTTTCCAATAGAAAAAGTCTCAGATTCTTAGACATTTTTCCTATAGAAAAAGTCTCAGATTCTGAGACATTTTTCCTATAGAAAAAGTCTCAGATTCTAATACATTTTTCTTATAGAAAAAGTCTCAGATTCTGAGACATTTTTCCTTTAAAAAAAGTCCCAGATTCTGAGACATTTTTCCTATAGAAAAAGTCTCAAATTCTGAGATATTTTTCCTATAGAAAAAGTCTCAGATTCTGAGACATATTTCCTATAGAAAAAGTCATAGATTCTGAGACATTTTTCCTATAGAAAAAGTCTCAGATTCTAAGACATTTTTCCTATAGAAAAACTCTCAGATTCTGAGACATTTTTCATATAGAAGCAATATCAGATTCTGAAACATTTTTGCTATAGCCAATGTCTCAGATTCTGAGACATTTTTCCAATAGAAAAAGTCTTAGATTCTTAAAAATTTTTCTGAGACATTTTTTTACAGAAAAAACGATTCAGAATCTAAGACTTTTTCAATAGCATGTCTCAGAATCTGAGACTTTTTCTTAAGATAAGTCTCATATTTTGAGACATTTTTCTTATAGACAATGTTTCAGACTATGATAAAAATGTCTCAGATTCTAAGACATTTTCTTGTCGAAAAATCTTAGTTTCAAAGACATTTTTCCTGTAGAAAAAGTCTCAGATTCTGAGTCGATTTTCCTATTGAAAAATCTCAGATTCTAAGACAGTTTTCTATAGAAAAAGTTTCAGATTCGAAGATTCTGAGACATTTTTCCTTTAGAAAAAGTCTCAGATTCTGAGACATTTTTCCTATAGAAAAAGTCTCAGATTCTTAGACATTTTTCCTATAGAAAAAGTCTCAGATTCTGAGACATTTTTCCTATAGAAAAAGTCTCAGATTCTAATACATTTTTCTTATAGAAAAAGTCTCAGATTCTGAGACATTTTTCCTTTAAAAAAAGTCCCAGATTCTGAGACATTTTTCCTATAGAAAAAGTCTCAAATTCTGAGACATTTTTCCTATAGAAAAAGTCTCAGATTCTGAGACATATTTCCTATAGAAAAAGTCATAGATTCTGAGACATTTTTCCTATAGAAAAAGTCTCAGATTCTAAGACATTTTTCCTATAGAAAAACTCTCAGATTCTGAGACATTTTTCATATAGAAGCAATATCAGATTCTGAAACATTTTTGCTATAGCCAATGTCTCAGATTCTGAGACATTTTTCCAATAGAAAAAGTCTTAGATTCTTAAAAATTTTTCTGAGACATTTTTTTACAGAAAAAACGATTCAGAATCTAAGACTTTTTCAATAGCATGTCTCAGAATCTGAGACTTTTTCTTAAGATAAGTCTCATATTTTGAGACATTTTTCTTATAGACAATGTTTCAGACTATGATAAAAATGTCTCAGATTCTAAGACATTTTCTTGTCGAAAAAGTCTTAGTTTCAAAGACATTTTTCCTGTAGAAAAAGTCTCAGATTCTGAGTCGATTTTCCTATTGAAAAATCTCAGATTCTAAGACAGTTTTCTATAGAAAAAGTTTCAGATTCGAAGACATTTGTCTATGGAAAAGTGTTTGATTGTAAGACGTTTTTCTTTCGAAAAAGTCTCTGATTCTGAGACATTTTTCTATAAAAAAATCCTCAGATTCTGAGACAATTTTCTAGAGAAAGAGCATCAGATTCTGTGACGTTTTTCTAGAGAAAAAGTCTAAGATTCCTAAACATTTTTCTATAGAAAATGTTTCAGATTCTGAGTAATTTTTCTATGAAAAAAAAATTTCAGAACTATCAAGGTCAGAGACACTTTTTACTTTTGATAAAGTCTGAGATTTCTTTTCTAAGACCATTTTTCTATAGTAACGGTCTCAGATTTTCCTATTCTCTACGATTCTGCGACATATATCAAATAAAAATTATTACAGATTCTGAGACATTTTTCCTAAAGAAAAAAAATACAATAACAAGTCTTCTGTGAGAAAAAAACAACAGCAACAACCACACTCGAATTGAAAAAATCAGATTTAGTTGATACTTGCTTAACAGCCTACTTGGCGTATCGGTCTAGAGTGATTGTACGTTACAAGCAGTTAATAGCAAAGTATTACAGATGATGATGAGTTCAATCCTTGTCGGCTGCGATCTGTTAATAATTTTCACATATAGAGTTCTATTGACTATTAACTAAATAAATTTGACATTAAAAGTTTTTCTGAAGATTATTATAACTGGATAATATGAAACTAGTAAGAAACAAACCAGGATGTCTTAAATTTTTAGAAAAATTAAAAATTTTTCTTTCACACTTTTCTCAATTCAAAACCATATATAAGAAATAATTTTTGATTCTATGAACTTTTTTTAAATAGAAAAATTTCAGATTCCGAGATATTTTAATATTGAAAAGTCACAGATTCTGTGTAATTTTTCCAACAGAAAAAGTATCAGATTATAATACATTTTTTTTTTTGAAAAAAAATTCTTAATTTTTCCCTTATGAAAATTTTCTTATTTTTCCTATAGAAAATTTCTCAAATTTTCTTTAGAGATTTCTAAGATTAGGCATACTTGATTTTTTTTTCAAGAAAATGCGCACATAATTTCACTCCTTTTTTCATCCTTTTTAATCAACTTTTTCTCAGATTTTTTCGAAAGAAGAATTATTAGATTTCTCTACGGAAAATTCACAGATAGTTTCAACAAAAAAGTTATCAGATTTTTCCTATAGAAAAATACTCAGGTTTTTTTCCATTGAAAATTCTAAGAAAAATTCGCAAATTATTTCAATAGAAAAATTTTCTAATTTAAAAAAAAAAAAATAATATTCCGAGACTTTTTTGATATAGAACAATTCCAAAATTCCCAGACATTTTCCTTTAGCGAAGTTTAAAAATTGAAAATCATTTTTCATAAAAGAATTTCTTTAAAAAAATTTCTCCGATATAAGAATTCTCAGAGTTATATTTTGAGGATGTTTATTCTGGCTTGAGGTCATAATTTTCTTTACTAATTAAAACAATGATATTCGCATAGCATAATTTTCAAGAAAATTATGTTTTTTGTTTTAAATTTATTTATGTTGTTCATTTTTGCAAGACTTAAACGACACATGTTTCGGAATTTGTCAGATTCCTTTGTCAAGATTATTTAGCAAAAATAGAAACGATTTACTACAAAGTAGCAAACGTGTCTAATGACAAATCGTTTGTGCACAAACTAAAATATTAATACATATTCGATTCTATCCACAATGGGAATTAGAAAGACGAAGAAATTGTACTATACTAGTAAGGAAACGATTGTCAATAACGCAGCTCAACAAGAAAATGCGTATTGGATTCTGGTTAGTGTTTAGATAGTGTTTGTTGCGCTGATTCCAAATCCGGAGCCCAAATTTCTCTATCACGTCAGGAATTTGAGTAATTCGCGGTTAAAGTGCTGAAAAAGGGCATTTTTGCCCCATTTTAAAAGGTTATAAAATAATGTCCTGACATGCGAACGACTTGGTATCAAGCTCATTCGAAGTCTATAATTTTCTCTTAAAGATAAGATAAAATGTTCTAAAAATATAATTTTCTAAAATGGTAAAATAATTCTTAGCAAAAAACCTTCCATTTTTCAAATATTTAGTTTATTTACACAGTGTTTTTTAACAAATTTCCATACAAACTTATACGTAAATTTTAGATTTAAAGCACTTGTTGCTAATGATTTTTTTTCATTTTAGAAAATTAAATTCCATGGAAATTGATCTTGTCTGAAAGAGAAAATTACACACTTTCGAATGAGCTTGATACAAAGTCAGTTGCATGTCAGGATCTTATTTTATAGGCGTTCAAAAATGGTCAAAATGGGCATTTTTTGACACTTTAACCGCGATTTTCTCAAAATTGTGACGTGATAGAAAAATTTGAGTGGCCGTTTTGGAATTGGGGCACCAAACCCTATCAACTTTTTTTGGTTTCATCCAAAACGCAGCGACAAACCTCTGATTTGTAGAGCGGTGTAACCACATAAATATTTAAAATATTTTTATATATGATAGTCCATTGGACTACAACAATATGTTATTTGTTGTTGTGAGTGTAATAATACCACATTAGGGTTATGCATCACTATGGCGTGCCAACCATTATGTTGGTTTAATTAATTTTTATTAAACAATAAAAATTGTTTTACTCGACCTTTAAAGTATTATATTTTGAGGATGTTTATTTTCTTTACTAATTAAAACCATGATATTCTCATAGCATTATTTTCAAGAAAATTATTTTTTTTTTTTTTTGTTTTAAATTTATTTATGTTTGTCATTTTTGCAACACACGTGTTTCGGAATTTTTTTCAGAATTTTTCCTATAAAAAAATTGTTTTCCTCTGGAAAAAATCTAAAAATTTTTTATATAACAAAATTCTAATATTCCGAGACATTATTCCTTTTGAAAAATTTTATGATTCTCGAAATTTTTTGTAGACGAAAAATCTTAGATTATTTCCACTTCTATTTGCTTTCCCTTTTTCCCTCTCAATTGCTCTTCTTTCCATTCCTTTTTCTTTCGTTTTTATACCCTCCTTTCTAGTGATAGAGGGTATATATAAGTTTGTCATTCCGTTTGTAACACCTCGAAATATTGGTCTAGGACCCCATAAAGTATATATATTCGTGATCCTCGATCGATTTTAAGACGATTTAGCGATGTCCGTCCGTCCGTCCGTCCGTCTGTCTGTCTGTCTGTCTGTCTGTCTGTCTGTCTGTCTGTTGAAAACACGCTAACTTTTGAAAGACTTTACGGAGGCTCCTGAAGTTTGGCATATATGTTGGGCATTTACCTGGTCAGGTTGGCATTGCAATCCAGCGAAATCGGTCCAGTGGTTCAAAAGTTATAAGCAAATGAGTTAATTTCGGCAAGGGGTTTTCTGGAATTTACGAGATAAAACACACTGTAACTTTCGAACGGCAATTCTGAGGGTGCTAAAGTGTGGCATATATTTTTATTGTTCCTCTGGTCGGGTTCGTTATAAATTTCAGCCAAATCGGTCCAGTGGTTCAAAAGTTATTAGCAAAACCGTAAATTTCAGATTCGCCTCACCTTAAATTCACGTGCTGAAACCCCGTTAAACAGGTTTTAAATTTTACAACGCATTTTTGTCACTCAAAAATATTTTTACACTAAAAGAAAAAAAAATACACTCGAAAAAAATTTTACACTCAAAAAAAAATTTAGTAAACTATTTTTTTTTTATTCAAAAATTAATTAAAAAAAAAAGTTTTTTAAACAAAATAAAATATTTTTAATCAAAAATGTTATTTTTTCACTCTAGAAAATTTACTATAACTTAAAAAGGGCATTGTGGAGGGTATTCATAGATTCGGCCAAGTCGAATTTAACTTTTCTACTTGTTCCTCTTTCCTTTATTTTTTCTTCCGAATTTGGTTTGGGAGGTCCGCGTCTGTTAGTAGTAGAACCCCAACATAAACACCCAATATTAATTATTTACATATATTTTTCAAAGTGTTGTATTCACTCAAAATATGATAATGGGTTAATGGAAAATACGATATGATTATGGTATTTCAGACCTATATTTCCATTTAGTTTTAGGAACTCATTTGACAAATATCATCTGTTCTATTGTAGTAAACATTTTTTGTCTCTCGTATTATTTAGATTTCCAACTAATCGATGGCAAGTGCATTATATTTAATAATGCAAAATATTTTGTTATTTTATGTCTTTATTGTCATGGAAAACTTTTCGCTGCTCAATTAAAGAACACATTTTCCATCACCACCACAGTCACCAACACTAACCTAAAATAAAACCAACATAATAACTAGAATAACAACCTTCCAACTGAGCAACAACAAAGGTTTTTTAATGAATAATGAAAAGTAGAAAACAACAACAAAAAAACAAACATTTTCTACAGTTTTGCAATAACAAAAGTAAATGCCAGTAACAATAGAAAGTAACAGCAACAGCTGCCCGTAAATGTACTAGTAATTACTGCTCACAATATGCCACCTGTTTATGCGCTGTAAGTTGATAATGTTGTTGTTGCTGTTGATAATGATGATGGTGATGTTGTTGATGATGATAATGATGATGATGACGATGTTGCTAAACTTTTGCAACAGTAGCACATTTGTTAAACACTTCATAATTAAAACACCAGACAACATATTGTACACTCAAAAAAAAAAGTTTGTAAAATGACATAAAATCCCCGTGATTTTACGGGGCAGGTTTTGTAAAATATGTACTAGCAAGAATCCCCGTAATTTTACGGGGATAATTTGTAAATTGATTTAACAAAATAAAATGTAAATTTACAATTTTTTTTGTAAAATGTTAACTTCGAGGTGAACATATTTTTTGTAAAATTACAAAAAATTTGGTAAATTTACAAAACAAAATTGTATACTTACAGAAAAAGGTTGTTATTTTACAAAGAAAAAATATACAATGAAAAAAATAAATTGTAGATTAACAAATTATTTGGTGTAACGGCTGTTTTTTCGGAAAAAAAATATTGAAAAACACGTATATTTAAAATAAAAATTGTAAATTTGCAAAAAAAATTTTAAATTTACAAAAAAAATTGTAAACTTACAAAAAAAAGTTGTAAATTTACAAAATAAAGTAGAAAATCAAAAACCAAAATTGTAAATTTACAAATTGTTTGGTTAAACTACTGTTTTTTATGGCAAAAAACTTGTATATTTACAATAAAAAGTGGTAAATTTACAATTTTTATTGTATTTATACCATTTTTTCTTATTGAAAAAACTGTATTATAAAAACAGTAGTTTAACCAGAAAATTTGTAAATTCACAATGTGCTCGATTCTGGAATACGATTTCACCATTAACCTAATTTTTAAAAAATTGATATTCTTTGGAGTTTTCAGATTTTAAAATTTGTTCTTGCAATTATTAAAGATATTAACTAGATCTTTAGTTGTTACAAAAAAAAATTTTAAAATCTTAAAATTCAAAAGAATATCAAATTTTTAAAAATTGGGTGAATGGTGAAGTCGTATTCGAGAATCGAGCACAATATAGTTTTTGTATTTTCTACTTCATTTTTGTAAAATTACAACTTTTTTCGTAAGTATACAATTTTGTTTTTTAAATTTTCATATTTGTTTTGCAAATTTACAAAAAATTTGGTTTATTTACATATTTTTTTTTTTTTGTAAATTTAAAGGTTTTTTTCAATTGGTGAATCTTATTTTCCCTTCTTCGGCAGCTGGAGTAGCACTTCAACAACCTGAAATGATTTTTTTTTTTCACTTGAACACATTTAACAAACTTTTTAATGTATAAAACTGCACTTTTTTATTTTTTTCGACATTTCGTTTTTCTTAAGTAGAACATATGAGAATTGCGAAGGAGGCTACACAAGAAATTTCTTATTTTTTCAGGAAAAATTAGTCAAAAAATAAAAAAAAAAATTTTTAATTTTTAATTATTTTCACAAGTATTTTAAAAAAATCGCAAAATTTATTGTTGGATATTGTAGATTGGATGTTTAAGTACCTGTTAAAAAAAGAAAAACTTAATTTTTCATAATTGGGAGCTTTTTATTGACATTTTAGGTGCCAAATTCAAAAAAAAAATAACAAAAAAATATGGTAAAATTACCAAAAAAAATGGTAAAAATACAAAAAAAAATAAACTAGAACAATTATATAGTAGAAACACATAGAAATTGTGGTATTTTACTTAACGCAAATTACCAAAAAATGGTGTAAAAATTCATTTTTTTTGCTAAAGCTTACAATCAGTTCAAAAATTTTTGTGTCCGGAACTTACAAAATTTCCAAAAATTTTTTTCATGAAATTTTTTATTTATAAAAAATTATTTTTAACTAAAATTTTTACTTCAAAACGCAAAAAAAATCTGAACTTAGAAAATTTTTGTGTGTCCTATTGTTGAATAATTATTTTTTTTTTGTAAAACAACATTAATTCTAGTAATAAAATAAGTTTTGTAAAATTACATTGGAATTTTGTATTTTTCAATACATACATTTCAATCTGAAAACCTTGTAAACGATCTTAAAAAAAAACAATTGTTTGTAATAACACATTTTTTGGTAAAAAGACTAAATAACATCAACTAAAATTTTGTTGTACAATTACAGTTTTCTTGTGTAAAAAAACTAAACACCTTGTAATACTTTTTTAATTTGTAAAATCATTCACTTTTTTGAAAATTTACCTAAAAAATTTGTAAAATAAATTTACCAACATATAATAGTAAAATTACAAAGCAAACTGTAGTTTTCGTTTTATTAAATATACAACAATTTTTGTAAAAAGACAAAAATATTAGTAAAATAGAATTACAAGACCTTTTACTTGTAATTTTACAAACTTTTTTTTTTGAGTGTACACTCCGCATCATAACTATAGCCGCATTGCATTTTTCGGTTTGTTTAATATTTAAGAAGTATTTTTATGAAACCTATTATGGTTTATTACAGTGTTATAACAGTTCTCTTGTTTTTGTAAATTTGAGCCATCAGCTGTTTGAATTGAGAAAACGGCGACCTATAACTGTATTTCTCAGTGTTTCATAACTATAGCCGCATTTCAATAAAATCAGTTGAAATGAGTTCAAGTCAAAGTTTCGTGGCCAAATTAATTTTTTTTTTGGTAAAATTCGTTCCTCTATTAATTTTTAAATAAAATGCCACATGGTAAATTTTTAAATGAAGTCGAAAAAGGCAAAATTTTAGCCTTTTTAGAAAGTGGTTTAATTTATCGTGAAATTAGGCGAAAAATTAAGCGATCTGACCAAGTTATCCGAAATTTTGTAAAAAATATTTTTTTTTACATTTCGGAGGGTATAAAAGATTCGGCACAGCCGAATGTAACACTCTCACTTGTTCGACTTCATTTAAAAATTTACCACGTGGCATTTTGTTTAAAAATTAATAGAGGAACGAATTTTACCAAAAAAAAAATTAATTTGGTCACGAAACTTTGACTTGAACTCATTTCAACTGATTTTATTGAAATGCGGCTATAGTTATGAAACACTGACAAATACAGTTATTGGTCGCCGTTTTTTCAATTCAAACAGCTGATGGCTCAAATTTACAAAAACAAGAGAACTGTTATAACACTGTAATATACCATAATAGGTTTCATAAAAATACTTCTTGAACATTAAACAAACCGAAAAATGCAATGCGGCTATAGTTATGACGCGGAGTGTATAGCATGCATGTTTGTATCGGTGTTAGTGTTTATGTAATGAATGCTTTGCAACTGTTGTTAATGCATATTACCGTTAGCTAAAATTCAAAACGCCCTAACTAACAAAAAAGTTCAAAATCAGTATTTTGATTGATTCTGGTGTATTTTATTAACCTACACGTCCTTACAAAAAATTAGGGTCATATAACAAAAATTAGCGATTTTATAGCCAAAAATTAAAGACATGTTATTGTGACATCGCCGGTGGATGAAACTAGAAATTCACCTTTAAATTATTTTGTGATAAATTTTGATACATATTAACAAAACGAACGTCCTTACATAATTTTAGCCCAATTTAATCAAAACGAATAAAGTTATTAACAAATTAAAAATTGTATGCAATACAGATTTTTGCTTCTCCTGTAAAATAAATAAAATGTTAGTTAGGGCTTTTTGCATTTTAGGTGACGATACGAACTTTAGGTGGGAGAAGGGTAGTAGAGAAGGGTATGTTATGTATGTAAAAGTCGTACTTACAATAAGTAGCAGCATATATGATACTGTTCTCAAGTAAAAAAAAAAACTAAAAACACAAAACTCCTTTTAAAACTATAATTATCAATTTGACGAGCTAAATTGAGAAACTCACAGAGAGCTGATTAAAATAAACGTTGTGCTGGTATGTTTGCATACGGGAGATTTAGCTTTTTTTTTAGTTTTGAAGGTTTTAAGTTTTGTTTTGCATTAACGTGTACATTTGAAAGGGTAATGAGATGATAACGTTTTAAATATCCTTTATATCAATTTGTAGTCAAATTGCATTAACATAAAAATGTTGCAGATAATTAAAAAAAAAAAAATCTTAAGTTTTTTCATTGCACATTTTGAAATCAGCAGATTGCTATTTTTCTGCTGTCTTGACAAATTTTTTTACGAATTTCGCTTACAATTAGACAATCGAGACAGATATTTAGCAAATTGCGTCTGCTAAAACAACAGATTTCTCAAATGGCTGAAAATGGGTGTATTTTCACTAAATTTTTCTGTTGATTGGACAAAAAAATTTTTTTAGAGTGTATAAATGAAGTGTTTTTATCGCCTAAGATGCTGGTCAGCCTGTGTTGTAAATGGTATGACATTGCAAAAAATATCCCTTGTTTGATTCTCTACTAGGGTGCATATCTATAATAAAATATGCAAAACTATTTTCTATTACCATGCGCGGGTACAAGGGAGTGAGCGGGGAAGGGGAAAATTCCACCCAGACCAAAGTTCAAAAAGAAAAAAAGAGGAAAAGAAGAAAACAAGAAGACAAAATGTCTGCGAATTTTGTACTCTTGTCCAAAACAATAAATCAGGATAATGTTTTGTGGAAGATTTGGGTGTACTTGCCAAAGCAAAGTTTTTTAGAAAAAATGATATATTACTTTACTATTCCATGCACAACGAATTAAAATATCAGTTGAGGACCCCAATAAAAATGCCTGCGAATTTTGTACTCTTGCCCAAAACATTAAGTCTTGATAATGTTTTGCGGAAGATTTGGGTGTACTTGTCAAAGCAAAGTTTTTTTTAGAAAGAATAATGTTATATTATTTTGCTATTCCATGCAAAACGAATTGAAATATCAGTCGAGGATCCCATAAAAAAAACAAAACGAGCTGTACATTTCCTGAGTGCAAAAATAAGTGCAAAAAAGTGTTTTTACATTTTGGAGAGTATAAATGTACATTTGATAAACAAATGGAAAATTTTTATGCGAAAAGCTTAGACTTGGTGAAAAAGTAGTTTTGGTAAAATAAAATTATTTTTTTTCATGAAAAACAAAATTTGTTAAAAGAAATTTAATGAACCCAAAATTTTTGGTGAAAAATAATTTTGATAAAAAAAAAGAGTTTTTGATGAAAAGAAAATTGATGAAACAAAATTTTGGTGAGAAGAAAATTGATAATAAAAAATTTGATAAAAAAATTGATAAAAAAAATTTATGAAAAAAAAATTTTGATGAAAAAAAAAAATTGACAAAAAAAAAATTATGAAAAAAAAGTTTGATAAAAAAAAAATTCATGAAAAAAAAAAAAATCATGAAAAAAAGTTTGATAAAAAAAAAAATTATAAAAAAAAAATTTTGATGACAAAAAAAAATTTGATGAAAAGAAAAAATGAAGAAAAAAAATTTGATGCAAAAAAAAAATTTGATGACAAAAAAATTTTATAAAAAAAAATTGACAAAAAAATTTATGAAAAAAAAAAATTATGAAAAAAAAAATTTGTAAAAAGTTTGATGAAGAAAAATTTTATAAAAAAAAAATTTATGAAAAAAAAAATGAAAAAAAAAATAAAAAAAAAATTGATAGAAAAAAAATTGATGGAAAAAAAATTGATGAAAAAAAAAAATAAAAAATTTTGTTGAAAAATAATTATGTTACTTTTTATTCACAAGCTGGTGAAAAACGGGTTTATTCACCACAAGGTGAATTATTATCCAAAACCAAGTTATTAAAATTTTTGGTTTTTTGAAAATGAAAATAGTAATTGTTGTTTTCTTTTATGTTAATCGTTAGCTTATATAGTCAAACTGAGGTGGCGTCCTGCAACTTTTTTAAAATTAGACACTAGCCTAAAAACATTATCATGTTAAACAAGTGAAAGTGTTGAAATCGGCTGTGCCGAATCTGTTATACCCTCCAAAATGTAAAAAAAAAATTGTCAGGGGCGTGTATTTTTGTATTTTTTCAGATGTTGGTTCAGTTTTTCAGGGGGGAACTTTTTTCCCCCCGGCCCAATTTTGCCCATTCGCGAACTTAACCGGCCTATGAACATGAGACATATTTGTGCCAAACTTCAGGAGTCTAGCTGTTTTATTTTGGACTGCATTGTGTTATCTACAGACAGACAAACGGACGGACATTCACAGAATGTCTTGTCACCGACCGATATTTCGATGCGTTACAAACGGAATGACAAAGTGAGTATACCCCCATACAGTGGTTGGAGGGTATAAAAGGAAAAGTAGTAAGCAAGGAAGAAATTTCCAAACAAAATTTTCCAAAGGACAACGTTGCAGAATAGTACGAAATACCCGCTACAACATAACCTTTAACTGACGAGGTGAATTTTTAGAGCATAGTTTATGACGTGGTGGTAAATTTTACCCCTTTTTAATTTTTTAAACAAAAATTAATAAAAAATATTTTTTTATAATTATTTGTTTTTTAAAACTAACAAGGGAAGTCTCCCTGGTGTTACCCTCCGATCTTCATGAAATTTGGATATGTTGTTAAGAACGAAAATTAATTCGACACGTATTTTTTTTAGCGGCCCAAACTCATTTTTAGGGGGGGTCGATTTGTATGGGCGGAAATTGACCTTTTTCAGTTTTTTACGATTTACGCCTATTTAAACAAAATTAATATAAGCATGTGTAGTATCAGATTAAAGGTACTAAAAATACCTATCTCGTGGTGTTAACAATGGGCCAAAGAAATTAATATTTTTCGACTTATTAACAATAATGTCCTAAAATTTTGGTATTTCACTCAATATGACGAAAAGTTGTGCATGTTTGGACACGCTCATAGCACACGTAGATAGGTTTTCCAATGACCTTTCATTTGGTATGTAACATGACTAGGTTTCTTTGCATAATATAGGAGATAAACGAAAAAAACTAAAAAATTGCCTTGTCTTCCTCCCTCCTTTTTACCCCCTAAATATGAATTTGGGCCGCAAAAAAAATACGTGTCCCTTTATTTTTTCTGATCTACAAAATAAAACCAATTCCATAAAGATCCGCTGGTGACACTAGGGAGACTTCCCTTGTAAGTTACATCATTTATAATAACAAGAAATTTAAAACTTAAAAAAATATAAGCTACTTTCATCATAACAGTTACTTTATTTCACGAACCTTTTTTTATGTAAAAAAAAAACGTCACAAGGAAAACTTATAAAAAAATTATGAATAAAATATAAACCAAAATTTTTATGGATGTTAATTTACAGTCAAATGTATACATTTTAAGAAATATAAGAGATCGTAGAGAAAAAAAATTAATTGAAGAAACTACAGGTCAACCTTTTTGGAGGTTTTTAGACCCTCCACCACTCAGTGGTACAGGGTATAACAGAGTAAGTAAAAAAGGTAAGAAAAACTTACTACCCGAAATACAGGTCCTAACCAACCTTCAAGTATGCCGAACAACTCAGAATCGTTTTTTGCGTTGATTTAGTAATTTCCGTCTGACAGTATGTCTGTCTGTCCGTCCGACCATCTGTCCACGTACATAGTGTAAGCGCGATACACCGCAACTACACCCAAAAAAAAAACGTGGGTATTCAATACTAAAAATTTAACTAATTTTAGTCCAAAAGGACCTAGTGCAGAAATTGGTAACCAATACTAAAATTTTCAACTAATATTAGTCAAAATCAGTAAAAATTACTAATGTTAGTACTTTGAAGATACTAAAATTAGTAACGAATTAGTAGATTTTGGTACAATATCACTTACTAAACCTTTTACTGTAGAATTATTTTGAGTGTATCAATCGCTTTTGTTGAAATTCCAATTTATATCAAGTGGAAATCACCGGTTCGTGTTTAGATTTGTTCACCCATACAAAGTTCCCCTTTAATTTGGCTTTAATGACTCTTTTAAGTTTTTACTAACAACATATCCGAGGAGTGGTAATAATAATTCTATTAAAACCTAACGTTTATTTCGAGGTGTGGTCAATAATTTTCAACTGAATACTAGACCACCCAAAAAATGTATGGGATTTGCAAAAGTATTTTTTTGTTCGCTCCACCGGCAGTTTCTGATAGATTGGCCATAAAAAATAATATCTGTGCAAGAACTGGATCTCTCGGTTGCATACAGGCCAGTCGATTTGAACTTTTGACCCCAAAAGTGACCTAAAAGCACTACAAAGATTTTAAGAGCCATAACTCTTAAAATATGCGTTTTTCCAAAAAATACTATATAAGTTTTATTTTGCAGAATAAGAAAACAAACATTTCCTTCATACAAATTTTTGGCCTAAGTCTAAGACATCGTGGTGTTTTTGGCGGTTAAAATAAAAATTTATGTGAAGACTTCATTTAAAACGACCCTCGTTAAAATTTGGACGGAGACTCAAATAGTCGGTATCCATTATTTTGTAGAGTAAGATATGTAGTTTTCATAAACCAATTACATTTGGAATTTATATGGGTAATTTCATTGCAGAAGAGGCTAAAGCTGACTTTGAAGTTCAGATTTTTCAAATGCTGTATACAAATTTGTGAAATTACTTTATTTTAAACGACCCTCGTTAAAATTTTAGTGGATACAATCGGTTTCCATGATTTTGAAGAGTTAGATGTGTACTTTTTGGAAAATATTTGGGGAATTCCAGGCCAAATCACCCACTTTCAGACCCGACCCCCTTCGATTAATTTTTTTGGATATATTTTAGTACGTATTAAATGCAACTTTTACTCAAATTTTCAAACTTTTATACCAAGTTGGTGTTGAGTAATCAATTTTTTAAAATGGCGTTTTTTTTTCAAAAAAAAAAAAATAAAAAATGTAAATTTTCCATTAATTTTGACTAGTAAAAAATATAGATATCTTACAATAAGTTGGACGACGTTTTGTTGGTATTTAAATGTAGTTTTAGAAAAAAAATATTTAAAAATTATTCGAGTTAATTATCACTTATTTTTTAACGTATAAAATTAAAATCGAATTTTTGAAAAAGTGCGAAACCTTCGATTTTTTTTTTAAGTCTAAAAATTCTACTCTAAATTACACAATTTTTAATCCATAATTCGAGATGTGAGCACAATTAGTTCTATTTTTTTCAAATTTTGAAAATTGCAGTTTTTTTTTTAGACTGGTGTATTTTATATGGTGCTTTAAAATAATTAAATTGGAAGACATTAACCATAACTTACCCTAGATACATTCATTTGTTGGTAAAAATATGTCTCATAAAAATTTAGGTTTTTTGGACATGGGCAAGGCGTCCCGCATCGGCCTTGAATTTTAAAAAACGGATTACAAGGAAAAATATGATTTTTTTCTGTTTTCTCGTTTTTTTTTTTTTGTATTTTAAGTTAAATTTGAATTCAGGTGGTTAAAGAATTTTGATTTGGAGTAAAATGCCTCTCTAATAAGGTACTAAAAACTAAAATCGGTTGAAAATCAGCCAAGTTATTAAAACTTCCCCAGGCATCTAACGTGTGGCAGACCACTTGAATACAATCCGAATCATGAAATTCATTGAAATTTTCTACTGTAATAACATTTTTTTATTCTTCAAGGTCAAAAGTAATAAGATGCCAAGTATTTTTCATATAGTATTTTGCTAACATGTTTTCAATTAATGCTAAAAATGCCTGTACTTTTCAACACTTGTTTGAAATCTGCATTTTTAACTCTTCAAAATCATGGAAACCGATTGTAATCCATTAAAATTTTAACGAGGGTCGTTTAAAATAAAGTAATTTGTATACAGCATTTGGATAATCAAAACTTCAAAGTCAGCTTTGGGCTCTTCTGTAATGAAATTACCCATATAAATTCCAAATGTAATTGGTTTATGAAAACTACATATCTTACTCTACAAAATAATGGATACCGACTATTTGAGTCTCCGTCCAAATTTTAACGAGGGTCGTTTTAAATGAAGTCTTCACATAAATTTTTATTTTAACCGCCAAAAACACCACGATGTCTTAGACCTAGGCCAAAAATTTGTATGAAGGAAATGTTTGCTTTCTTATTCTGCAAAATAAAACTTGTATAGTATTTTTTGGAAAAACGCATATTTTAAGAGTTATGGCTCTTAAAAGCTTTGTAGTGCTTTGAGGTCACTTTTGGGGTCAAAAGTTCAAATCGACTGGCCTGTATGCAACCGAGAGATCCAGTTCTTGCACAGATATTATTTTTTATGGCCAATCTATCAGAAACTGCCGGTGGAGCGAACAAAAAAATACTTTTGCAAATTTGGGTGGTCTACTGAATACTTACGCTAATGCTGACATGCGGTAAAATATTTCCAAAGAAAAACTTACGTAAATGCCGACGAGTGGTAATTTTTACACCAGCATGTCCATTGCTCGGCTCATGCTAAGCCTGCTTCACCAAAACACAACTATATATTAAAGATTGCGATTTGTGAAGATACTAAGAAAATGAAAATAATAGAGTGCAATGGAAGAGAATAATTCAAAAAAATTTAAATAGAGGGTAAAATTTACCACCACCTCGACAGTTAAAGGTTAAAAAAGGTATTTTTTTAGATATATTGAGAAAACGTCAGAAAAATATCAGAAACAATTAAAAATTAAAAAAAAAATAATAATAAAATAAAAAAAATTTTATTTTATTTTTGAAAAAAAAATGATTTCAATTAAAACAAAGACAACAAAATTCTGATTTTGTTGTTTTTACTATTTTTTCATATTAACGGTATTTTTTTATATAAAAAACAAAAAAAAAATTGAAAAAACCTGAAAAATGTACTAAATATTAAAAAAATGTACTAAATGTTCACACGGTAGGGTCCAACATTTTACGTAGTAAACGTTGATTTGCTCTCCACGCTCTTTGGAAGCCAAATTTGGCAGCCAGAATTTGGCCACCTTCCACAACTTTTTGGTATCCTTATAAGCGCGGCGGCCTCTACGGTCCACATTGGGTTGAATGAGAGGCAAAGGGGCGCTTTATTCAGGGAAGCAGTAATTTTAACACATAATATTTTTTGATTGATGAATGATGAATAATGCATTAAAAAGCACCTTTGTAAAGAGAAAACATGTGTTTTTTATTTTTTTTAACCTGTCAAAATTTTTTTAGTGTTTCTTGAAAATTGAACTTGATTCATAATTTAAGCTGTAACTTTTAAACTAAAAGCGATAATTCAATGAATACAGTTGCAAATTAAAGTATTTGTAATGCGATAATAAAAATCTAAAACAATAAAAAATAAATATGTGTTAATACATGCATAAAATTTGTTTAAAATCTGATTTTTGTGTTTCACCAAATTTAAGATTTTTTTCAAATTTTTCATAAAAAAGTCAGGAAAGTTGTAATTTGGAACTATTAATTTTTTTATTGGCGTCTAATCATTAACAAGTAAAATACCACCATTTTTAAAAAAAAAATTAACATATTAGGCGCGTGGTTATGCTTTATTTCGGGAAAAAACTAAATTCACAATATTTATTGTATCTATGAAATTAAAAAACACAGTATTTTGAAACAAATAGCAAATTAAAGTTTATGTAAAGTGCTATTATAAACGTTTAACAAAAATTATTTGCTCTCATATAAGTACTAAATTTATTAAGAAACCTAATTTTTTCATAAAAATTCTTGAATGTTTAAATTTACCTTTTTTAACTTAAGCCGTGGAAATTGAAAAAAAAAATTATATCAGCTGCGTTATTCATAATAAATAAAGTTAACATCATGCATGTTTTTTGTCAGATATTATATCACACCACCCAGAGACATCTTACAAAGAAAATAAGAGGTTTTTTCATAAAATCCATCAAAAATTGCAGAAGTTACTTGCATTTGAACAAAAACGCATTAATTCACAACATAAATAAAACTGTTTTTGTATAAAACTGAAATAACGCGTTTTTGTTCATATGCATGTAACTTCTGCAATTTTTTACGGATTTTATTTAAAATATTCTTATTTTCTACGTAATAAATCAGACTTGGACCTTACATACAGAAATAAAATTAAAAAATTTTGTAACTTTGTCAAATTCACAAGGAAATTAGGTGGGTTCACTTTGCGGACTTTCCTTGTAAATCGCAGGAAACCCCAACTATAGAATTCAATTCTGATGGCAGAATCGTTTTTAGAAGGTCAAAATACATAAGGATAAGTGGGTCTAGTTTCTGGGTCGGAAACTTTTTTGTTTTTTTGTGATGAAGTGTTATTGAAGCCACCATATTTTTTTCATAAAATCTTAAATAAACACATAACGGCATTTAACGCGAACGTTTTTTTCTTTTATATTAAAGCTTCCACTATATGCTTTATTATCAATGTATAAGCAGTTACAACCTCTTACATTTTTTTTTATATTCCATCAAGTATTAAAAATACTCCAATTTTGGAAGATTTTATGAAAAAATTTCAAAAATATTTTTACAATAATTTTCAAAAAACAAAAAACAGAAATGTATTTGAAAATGCCTGAAGTTGATGGTTCCATAATAAAAAAAATTACCTTTGAATGAATAAATACAAAAAAAAAATTCTAGAAATAAGTTGATTTTCAATTTTTAGCACCATATTCAAAAACACAAAAATTTATTTGATTTTGACGGCGGATTGCATGAAAAGTAAACAACTCAGAATTATAGTTGTGACAGATTTTTTAGTGTAATTTTATAAACTTTAACCCTAAATTATTAATTTTTGTAAAAAAAAATTTTCAGTTTTGAATAAAGCGCCACTTTTGATCCATTTCAACCCAATGTGCGGTCGTTGCAAAGGAAAAAAAATCTTGAAATTCGAAAATTGTTCATACAAAAAAATTTGAAAGTTTTTAAAGGAAAAATCTGAAAAATTTTATACTGAAAATCTGATAATTGTTGAAGGAAAAATTTTATTTTACACATAAAAAAGGCGTTTCAAAAAAGACCAAGAATTCTCAGAATTTAAAATTGAAAAGTAAAGGTGTAGGAGTTTTTAAAAAAATGCATTTTAATTTTTAAACGTTTAAAATTAAGTGATAATTACTTCGAATATTTTTTTATTTCTTCCTAAAAATACATGTAAGTACCAACAAAATATTTTCCAATTTTTTGTTTAAATGTCGATGTTTAAAAGTCAAAATTCATCAAAAAAATTTTTTTTTTAATCGCAATTTAAAAAGTTTGTAAAATTACAAACATAGAATAAAATCCTGCAAATTATTATATTATAATTATAATTTCAAAAAATGAGCGAAATTGAAGGGAGTCGTGTACGAATATTTTTGATTTGGCATGGAATGCCCCAAAGTTTATAGAGTCTTAGATCGATATTTCTATGTTACAATCGGAATGGCAAACTAAATTATACATTCCACCACTTGAATTAAAACAAGTAAAAAAGTTAAATTCGGCCTTGTCGAATGTAGTGATACCCTCCACAATTTAAAAAAGATTAGAACATCTAATTTTAAAGGAAATTACTTTTGAAAAAAAAAAAAAATTGAAAAAAAAGAATTTCCGCAAAATATAAAATTTTGGTAAAAAAAAATCCGCGATTTTTATCCTTTTTTGTCAAAAAAAATATGTTTGTACTTGTTTAAATACCATTTTGTGTTCAATTACGTTCATTTTTTGGTTATGTTGAATGTACTAAAATTTTTGAGGTGTTCTTGCATTTTCGTTCATAACTTTTGAACCGCTGAACCGATATCGCTCAAATGCAATACCAAACTTCTCGGGAGAAGTTCCATATATGTTAAGTTTCAGTAATATCCGTGTAGTATTTTGGTCGTGATCACCATTTCCACAGACAGACAGATAGACAGGCGGACAGACGCACAGTGGAAAATTTTGGTCATTTCCGGATCAAAAATCTGTAACTTTTGATTGGATCAATATTTTTGTATGCCGTCTTTTTTGTTTAATAGGTGAGACTTTAGGCTTTAATTTGTGCTTTTAATCATAAAAATCGACTGACGAGAACTAAAGTTGTGAAGGGTTAAAAATACATTTTCGATATTTTTGTTGAATTTTACTATAAGACTAAAATGTTAGGACAATTTAAATAGTAGGTATTTTTTTATATTTTCTAATTATTTTCAATTGAATTTTGCAACAGATATTTATAATAAGTAATTTTGTAGATAAATTTTTCAGAAAAGGTCAACATTTAGCCCCATAGACTTTTAAGGGCCAAATGTTGCAATTTTTAAAAAAATTACCGAATTCATATAGATTTTCATTGGTGTCAAATATAAAATTTAACTGATATTTTATTGTAATACGACAAAAATAAGGAAGTTATAATAAAAAAATCAGATGTAAGTTGCCAAGATAAAAAAAAATAGTGTTAAATTCGTCTGTTGCCAAATCTTTCCAGAACCCTCCAAAAAGTAAAAAAAATAAATAAAGTGTCTTTTTTTGGGAAATGGTGTAAAGGGGGAGGGGAAGGGGTGGTCGACGGGGCACTACCTCTACCTTTATGCGATAAATGTCTACAAACTCATTAATTATAAAACGCATAAATAACACAATTTTAGCATTTATTTTTATAGCAACGCCTCCAAACGGGGGCGGACCAAAAAAAAATTACGTTTCTCAGTCTCTTTGACAAGCGCAGGTTTTTTAATTTTTATATTAATCAACATATTGTTTAATTGTTGAACAAATATGCTAAAAAATATTAAAAAAATGTTTTTTGGGGTTGTTTTTTTTTTTTTTTTTAAGGGGAAATTGTTTCCCCCGAGGTCCGATTTTGCCCATTTACAAACTTAGCCAGTAATAAGTAATTTTTTTTGTCAAACTTCCGGGGTCTAGCTCTTTTGGTTTGGACTACATCGTGCTTTCCACAGACAGACGGACGGACATCGCTAGAATATCCTAAAATTGATCATGGACCAATGTTATATGTAACTATATGTATCGGTCCTAGACCGATATTTCGTTGCGTTACACACGAAACGGCAAATTGAGTAGGGCATAATGAGCGAAATTAATGAATAATTAAATTTTTATTTATTATTAATTTGTGAGTTCTTCAACAGTTTTGCATGCCATTTGTTTAAAGGCACGAAAAGGCAGCTGGTTTTAGATATATCTTTTAGATAATAAGTTAAACTTTAATTCTATGTTATAACTATATTGGAGGAAAACGGCGCTTACAGTTAAAATCCTATTCAAAGTTGCGTACACTGAAAAAAAAGACATAACTAAATTTAAGGAAAAAATGTCTTTGAAAATTTATCATGAAATTTCCTAAAATTTAGTTAAATTTAACTTAAAAATGAGAAATTTTCTTAACTATGAGGAAAAAATTTTAGTTCATTTACTTATAATTAGTTCAAAGTTTTCTTTAAATGGATTTTTTAAATATTAGGAAAAAAATTCTGACTGCGAAAGAAATTTTCAACAAATCTAAGAATCGTATCTTTATTTTTAAGTCATATTTCTTAAAAAACAATTTAGTTCAAGTTTAGTTAAAATTTACTAAAAAAAACATCATCGTATTTCTCTTCTTTGAATTGAGGAAGTGTACTTCTTAGAATTTAGTTAATGACTTCTGAGAATTTAGTAAATAACTTCTTAGAATTTAGTTAAAAATTCAAAATGGCGATATCTCGAAAACTAAGCTAGATAGAGCGAAACGGATGAAATTTTCAAAAGAAAGACTACAAAGAAAAATATGGAACAGCCTAGCTCTGAATATCTGTCGGGGTCTCAAGACCCTAATTTTAGACCTAAAATTTGAAATTCCCGAGATTTTATATATACATATATCTCGGTAAATACTGCCAACACGAGAAAACGTCCAACAGCATCTGAAAGCCCTCCGATTAATAGTTTTTGAGTTATCCGGTTTTTAAGATTCTCAAGACCCTATCAGGCCCCTTATTCCCGTATCTCAAAAACTAAGCAAGTTAGAGCGAAACGGACACAAGTTTTGGTTCAAAATCTATGGGGACCCTTAAAGGACCCAACGGAGTCTCGAGTTAAATGTGGTCCGAACCATGGGTCCAGGGTCTAGACCCAATCTATTTCTAAAATGTGAAGTATAATTTTTCCCATTTTCTAGTTAAAATTGGCTTAAAATTAAATAACTTTGTTTTCCTTATTTTTATGAAAATTATGAACTAAAACCAAGAAAAAAAATCTTTGGAGCCAAATCATTCCCTCTTTTTCTCAAAATTGAGTTAATTTTCCCAGATTTTAGTTCACTTTTTTTTTGAGTGTAGGTTAGCAAAAAAATATTATATACTTCAAATGAATAAATTTCAAACCTGCTTACAATATATACAAAGCTCATAGCAAAAATAGAATCTGGACAAGTTACCCTTTCCAACATGGTATTACAATCCTAAAAAAAATAATTAGAAATATTTAAAATACGACTTGAATATGGTATAATCTTATCTCCCCAAATCTTTAAAGTCGAAATTAGTGTTTTCGGTCACCATTTTCGAATAGTTCTGTTGCCATAATAACTATAATTTCTGAAAATAATTATTGCTCGACATCTTAGCTTTACTATAGATCTTGTTTTATGGTTAATTTCAAACATTTTCAAAAATCAATTATGAGATGCATTCACCTTATATAATCCACTGTGAGACGGACAGACGGACATCGCTAGAATGTCATAAAATTGATCGGGGATCATGAATATATATACTTTATGGGGTCCCAGACCGATATTTCGATGAGTTACAAACGGAATGACATACTCTACCACTAAGTGGAGGGTATAATTAAATTACAAAAAGTTTATAAAATCAATGGGACTGTTTAAATGACTCCATAAAGTTATCTACACACAAAAAAAGACTTTTAGAACGACGAAAAAGTTTGTAACTTTTTTTACCTCCTATTTGACAACAATTCCTTGTAATTTTAAAAGCTTTTTAGCAATAATTTTGTAATTTTACAAACTTTTTACAAACAAAATTGTAAATTAACAAAATTATTTGTTTTTATCAGATTTTTTGCTGCCTCCTATTTTACGAGAATTCCTAGTAAAAATTACAATCTTTTTCGTAGTTTTACAAGATTTTTACCAATAATCTTTTTTTAGCACACTAAAACTTACAAAGAAATCTCGCAAATTAACCAGATTTTTTTTGGAAAAAAAATTTTGAAAATTTGTAAAATTACAAAAAAAAAAAATTTGTAAAATTACAAAAAAAAAAAAATTACAAAAAAAAAAATTAAATTTCGATCGAAAATTTGTTGTTAAAAAAAAAGGAAAACTCTCAGATATCGGTAAAATGGTATTACGAGACTTTTTCTAGTAATTTGACAAGGTTTTTTTTTGTGTGTATGAACGTAATATAAAGAAATCTAAACACCAAAAGTTTCAAAACTGGCACATTTTTACCCAAAGGTAAAACACAGAATAACTATATAAAACTTATGCTCATTTTTATTTGTTCTTTTTTTATAATATTTGTGTAGTATTTCAACTTCAGTTTCGGTTTCTACTATTTATGTACTGTATTTCATCTCCTTGAGGATATTACTCATTTACACTATTGGTTTTTTTCCACTTCTTTTGTTGTAAGAAAATTTAATTTCCTCAGGTGTCTTTGAACAATAACTAAAATAAATATCAAGTTCTTAGGAAGATACACATATATTTTTTGCTAGTTTCCCATGATGTTACATACATTAACTTTTAAGTTTCAAGTTTAATTTATAGAAGAGAGTGCATTAGTTCTCCCTATTTGCACATCTTAGCTCAGCAAAATAATATTAAAGCTGATGGTACCCAATTAGAGTTTCTGTTTCGGTTAAAACCGTAACCGAAACCGCGGTTATTGAAGCCGAAACCCGAAACCGACCCACAAAATAAAATAAAATAAAATAAAATAAAATAAAATAAAATAAAATAAAATAAAATAAAATAAAATAAAATAAAATAAAATAAAATAAAATAAAATAAAATAAAATAAAATAAAATAAAATAAAATAAAATAAAATAAAATAAAATAAAATAAAATAAAATAAAATAAAATAAAATAAAATAAAATAAAATAAAATAAAATAAAATAAAATAAAATAAAATAAAATAAAATAAAATAAAATAAAATAAAATAAAATAAAATAAAATAAAATACTACTAAATAAAAGCAAATAAAAAAATCAAATCTATTATTATTGTTTAAAAACTGTAGAATTGGACACCCTTTTTTTTTTTGTTCTCTTTAATATAGCTGGTGTTAAAGACAGCAAATATCGGTTCATTTTATTTTTTATATTCTCTATTGCAAATAAAATTCACATATAAATGCAATTTTTTATACGAACATTATATGATAATATGATAATATTAAAGGCTACGTCTACAAATATATACTATAAAATATGCTGGCATATATTTGAGGCATTCCACACCAAATGTTCAGCAAAAAAAAGTGATGTCGTGTCAATATGAAATCAATTGCAGAGTATTCGCCCTTAGGTCACTATTAAATAACACAAATAAAATTTCAGTTTTTTCAAAAAGTGGGCTTTGTAGGCATGGTCAAAAATTGAAAATATTTGAATTTTTTGCCTAATTACCTTTATTTAAATATTTATGCAAAATTAGTGAAACACAGTCAAGCCTTTAAAATATAAGTTTTTTATAGATTTTTGTATTGGCTATCGATTAAAAAACTAAAAATTGGAAAATTTTCAGAAGAAGTTCTGAATTTTTTAAATTTAAACTTTATTTATCAAAAAACATGCCAAAATTTTATTTCTTTTTTAAATGTTTAAAAATTATTTAAGGTGTACATCTATCTGTTCTGAAATTTTAAGAGATGTTTTTTCCTTGTTTTCGAGAAAAAAAATGTTGAACATTGCACTATGCTTATAATTTACAATAATGGGGTAGGTATATTACGTATGTGAATGAGTAATATTAACTCTAAAAAAACATTTAAAATAGAGATGTTCGATCACGCACGCTCACGAAGGAAAAGTTTTAATCACGCACGAATTTTAATTTTCCTCACGTTCACGTACGTGAGCGTGACTAAGCGTGAGCAAAATAAATGATCATGCGTGATTAAAATAATTTTCTTGGCGAGAGTGCGTGATGGTAAAAAAAACTTACCCACGATCACATCTCTATTTTAAATGCTTTCTAAGAGTTAATATTACTCATTCGCATATGAGGCATTCCACACCAAATGTTCAGCAAAAAAAAAGTGATGTCGTGTAAATATGAAATCAATTGCAGAGTATTCGCACTTAGGTCACTATTAAATAACACAAATAAAATTTCAGTTTTTTTTAAAAAGTGGGCTTTGTAGGCATGGTCAAATATTGAAAATATCTGATTTTTTTGCCTTAGTACCTTTATTTAAATATTTATGCAAAATTGGTGAAACACAGTGAAGCTTCTAAAAAAAAAGTTTTTTATAGATTTTTGTATGAACTATGTAGCATATAACGTGGATACTGGGTTGGCAGATGGTAGGGTGAAAAAATTAAATTTTAAATGCTCGAGCCCCACACGTTGGGAGCCAAAAATTTATATTGTAGCATATAACGTGGATACTGGGTTGGCAGATGGTAGGGTGAAGCATTACAAAAGGGCACACGTTTTCACCAGCCTTATTGCTCGTCAGAGGGGGAGGTTCTAAACTTTCGCTGCCTCTTTGCCAATTAGCCACAACAAATAAATTTATTTTTATTAGTGTGCATTGAAAGTTAAGAGAAATAAAGAAAATGGAAAGAAAAACAAACAGGGAAAATGAAAATAAAATAATGAAAAAAAAACTTGTCTACTAAAAGATTTTCCTTAAAGCTGCAAAAATTGAGTTATGACCAGATGGAATTGCCATAACTATTTTGCCCTCCCAGCCTTGATTATTATTATTGCTGAAAACCTGAAAAAATCTATATAATAATCCCACTTTGAACCACAACGATTTCCCAAAAAGTTTTTAAATCAAAACAGAATTATTTATATTTACTCAGAAATCATATTGATTTATTAAAAAGAAAAATTCATTTAAAAAAAAGATAAAAATAAAATTAAAAATTATAACAAAAACCGAATTTAATTTCATTAAATCTGAATTAGCACAATTCATTAAATAGAAAAAAATCAAATTTCGAAAAGAATTTAGAATTTGAAAATATTTTATAAATTCAATAAAAAAACTATTTTAAAAATTTAACATGTTAAAGAAAAATTAATTAAATTAATATTTAATAAAAAAAAATATTTTAATAATACATTTTATATGGGGACAAAAATAAAAGGTTCGTGTTTCATGGGTTAATTTTATATATTTAGGTCATTGACCCGAAGGAAAAGAATCAAAATATTTTAATCGTGAAAACTTAGAGTACCAGCTCAAAATTTAATAAAACAATAAATGATATGTATTTGAAATTAAATAAACTTCATTTTAAAATAAAAATTCAATTAAATTATTATTAATTTATGCGAAAAAAACTTAATTATTTAATTTTAATTTTCAAATTTTTAACTGGTCACTCTAATTTTTAATTTAAATAAATCCACAAAAAGAAATCAAACATATGTTCAAAAAAATAAAAAAAAACCCGAAAAGAGAGTTTAAAAAAAAACTATATAAAAAAAAAATTGCAAAAATAATTTAAACAAACTTACATTTATTTATATATGATGCTCCCACGACGAAAGTACTTTCGAAGAGATCTGCATTTGTTGATGTTGTTGACTTTTACTCTTTCTTAAATTCTCTTTACGTTGCAATGTTCCTAAGAGAATGTTGCAGTTAAATGTTTAGCAACATTATTAACATTAAGAGAGTTTAGTTTAAAAATGGGTTATTAAAATTTTTGTCTTAATGTAGGTAAATTATACCATGAAACACTTCACATATTCACTTGGGGCCAATTCGAATTAAAGGAACAGGATATTCTTATTTAAAAGGGCATAATTAATCCAATTAGAATTATTTAATTGAAATTATTAATTTTAACGATTAGTTCAAAGCGATTGCATCATTAAGAGAACCTTTATACACATTTATTCGAAGATCATTTATAGCATTGCCATGTAAACAACTACCAATGAGCAAATTCAGTTCAATATATGTATGTTTGAGCAAATGTGTATGGTTTGTTAAGCCTTAATGCAATTGCATTAAAAATTTTAAAAAGCAAAAGAATTTAAAACAAGTGTTTAACACAACGCGACACAAATTAAAAAAAAAAACTTATAAGAATATCTGTCCTTTAATTTGAACATTTAAAATAAAAAGAATTAATAAAAAAAAATTGAATAGAAAATAATTCTAATAAAAATTAAGGAAAAAAAAATATTTTTATAAAGTTTACACTATTCGATCATAATTCTGAACTTTAGCAAAAGACGATTTAAAGAAAAACCCGAACTAATAAAATATTTAAATTCACAATTTTTTTAATTTTACACTTTATATAGCAATTATTTCCTTTGTAGCTTTTTAAACAATTATCAGGATTAAAACGGAATTATGCAATTCTAGAAAAACCCGTCGAGTAGTGTAACTTTTTTTTCCTCTTTTAATCTTTGCAAAAATATTCAATGTTGTTGTTTTTTTTTTTTTATATTTCACTGACTCTAATTTTTTTTGCTACATAAAAGAAATTTTTGCAAAGATTTTAACTTGGAATTTGTTTGGAAATATTAATTTTTGACTATTTTTATAAAGAAAATTTTAGATCACTTTAAGGGACGTTTTTGATAGGGATTTTAGCACTTTTCTCTGGAATTTTTCATGAAGTTTTCAGCACTTTTTTTTATACAAATTACACCGCACTTAATTACCGCCGAATTCCGTCAGACAAACACACACCGCACTTTTGAGAGAAGAACTAAATTGAAGATCAACCACAGCGATTATGGATGAGAAACCAAAAGCTTTTTCTTTTTCCCTCTATGCACCTCTTTGTTAAAATTTTGTTGGTTTTATATTGCAAAACAAGTGCCAAATCTACATAAAAATATAAAAAAATTATATGTGATTTTGAAGAGTTTCGCTTGGTTTTTATATAAAAATAGTTACCTTATGATTCGACACTTGGTAGAAAAAAAAATAAAAATCCTAGCACCAAAACCAGCAAATTAGAAGTTTTAATACTTCAATTATTGGTTTTTGGATTATTGAAATATCCTTGCCAAATTTTAGACTCTGCCACAGGACCAAATTTCCGAATTTCGGTTTTGCACAGATTTGTTAAAATGTCCTTTTAAGGCCCCTCTTTGCCTTGCAAAAAAAAAAATCCTTTCAACAAAAGGTTTCTGTTTAAAAAAATAAAAGTACAAACAAAATTGTTTGTTAGTAAAAAAAAATTTATTCCGAATAGGAAATATTTTTTTTTTTTTTTAAAAAAAACTACTTACATTTTCAAATGAAAATTATTTAATTTATTTAAGGATTAAATCCTTCTTAATGACACCCTTAATTTTTTTGAACAAATAAAAAGGATCACAAAAAAAAAAACTTCCACTTAGAAAACTTTAAAAAAAAACTTTCACTTTCAAAAAGAGATAACTTTTCTCTATGACGGCTTGGCAGAACTATGGCTGAGAATTTCAAAATTGTCCAAACGAAAGCTTGGTTTTATGTGCGTGATTTTGCAAAATTAATAAATTAACGCTTTTATTCCAAAAACTACAAAATTTATGTATATGCAAATAACGATAAAAAGCATAAATGAAAATAATTGTAAGTTAGAGTGGTGTGTATGTTTGACATATAGATGGCAGTGTCTATCCATGTAAAATATAGAAAAATCATGTAAATAATTTAATAAAGAAAAAATAAAATAAATCAATGCAAGCGCCAGTACAACTATCGATTAAAAAAATAAAAAAATGGAAAATTTTCAGAAGAAGTTCTGAATTTCTTAAATTTAAACTTAAACTTTATTTATCAAAAAACATGCCAAAATTTTATTTCTTTTTTAAATGTTTAAAAATTATTTAAGGTGTATATCTATCTGTTCTGAAATTTTAAGATATGTTTTTTTCCTTGTTTTCGAGAAAAAAAATATTGAACATTGCACTATGCTTATAATTTACAATAATGGGGTATATTACGTATGTGAATGAGTAATATTAACTCTTAAAAAACATTTAAAATAGAGATATTTTCGTGGGTGAGTTTTTTTTGACGATCACGCACGCTCACGAAGGAAAAGTTTTAATCAAGCACGATTTTTAATTTTCCTCACGTTCACGTACGTGAGCGTGACTAAGCGTGAGCAAAATAAATGATCATTCGTGATTAAAATAATTTTCTTGGCAAGAGTGCGTGATGGTAAAAAAAAACTTACCCACGATCACATCTCTATTTTAAATGCTTTCTAAGAGTTAATATTACTCATTCGCATATGAGGCATTCCACACCAAATGTTCAGCAAAAAAAAAGTGATGTCGTGTAAATTTGAAAAAGTTGGCTTTGTAGGCATGGTCAAATATTGAAAATATCTGATTTTTTTGCCTTAGTACCTTTATTTAAATATTTATGCAAAATTGGTGAAACACAGTGAAGCCTCTAAAATAAAAGTTTTTTTATAGATTTTTGTATGGGCTATCGATTAAAAAAATAAAAATTGGAAAATTTTCAGAAGAAGTTCTGAATTTCTTAAATTTAAACTTAAACTTTATTTATCAAAAAACATGCCACAATTTTATTTCTTTTTTAAATGTTTAAAAATTAGTTAAGGTGTATATCTATCTGTTCTAAAATTTTCAGAGGTGTTTTTCTCCCTGTTTTTGAAAAAAAAAAAAAAAATGTCGAACATTGCACTATGCTTATAATTTACATTAATGGGGTGTATTACGTATGCGAAAGAATAATATTAACTCTTAAAAAACATTTAAAAGAGATGTTTTCGTGGGTGAGTTTTTTTGACGATCACGCACGCTCACGAAGGCAAAATTTTAATCACACACGATTTTTCATTTTCATCACGCTTACCTACGCTCACGTGAGTAGAAAAAAATGTTGTCACGGGCACGATACTCACGTGAGCGTGAATTGGCGTGAGCAAAATAAATAATCATGCGTGATTAAAATTATTTCCATGGTGAGAGTGCGTGATGGTAAAAAAAAAACTTACCCACCATCACATCTCTATTTTAAATGTTTTTTAAGAGTTAATATTACTTATTCGCGTACCTTATATACCCCATTATTGTAAATTACACTGTGCAACAAATTTTGGGTCATCGCTTTGAGCCTCAATGCCTTCAACGCCATATTAAAGTAGACTATCAAATGGACAAATTCACCAAAGGGTTTTGCTAAGTCAGTTCGTATTTCTTTTTTATATCCCACTGAAGTTTTCATTTTTTTATCAAAGGCGTTTCGAAAACGTTAAAAATACTATAATAAAAACTCTTCTGAGCTTCAAAATGTGGTTTGATGTCTTCAGTGAAATTGTATGGCAGTTCTTTTCTTAGAACATTTTAACCCTATAACTGCCATTTTAAGGGGTCATTTTAGTCCTTTTTCAAAAGCTAAACACAGAAGTCTAATAAAACGTCCATTTAGAGGGTTAAAATGTTCTACAAATATTTTCCTCATAAAATTTTACTAGGGGTTGTCAAGGGTTCAAAGTTTGTGCCACATGCGCAAAATGCTTAAAAAGGGTCAAGTATACACAATCAATGTTTGTTACTAAAGCAGTGTTAAAAAACATCGACAAAAAACAGTGCAAATATACTTCTGAGCTGAAAATTATTTTCTGATGTGTTTTATAAAATTTTATGATGATTCTTTTCTTTGACCAAATTAACCCTATAGCGCCCGTTTTAAGGGGTCATTTTTGTCCTTTTTTAAAAGAAATACAAAAAAGTCTTAAAAAAATGGCAGTTAGAGGGTTAAAATGTTCTACAAATATTTTTTGCATCAAATTTTACTAGGGGTCGCCAAAGCCAAAAAAGACATTTGGACTATGTAAAATGCTAAAAAAAGTATGTGCAAAAATTGTATGTGCAAATTTTACAAATTTACTTTTTTTTTAGCATTTTACATAGTCCAAATGTATTTTTTGTCTTTGACAATCCCTAGTAAAATTTGATGCAGAAAATATTTGCAGAACATTTTAACCCTCTAACAGTCTTTTTTTATAGACTTTTTTGTATTTCTTTTAAATAAGGACAAAAATGACCCTTTAAAACGGGAGCTAGAGGGTTAATTTGGTCAAAGAAAAGAATCACCATAAAATTTTATAAAACACATCAGAACATCATTTTTAGCTTAAAAGTATATTTGCACTGTTTTTTTGGCATAAATATTGAAATAAAGACATTTAGTCAAAAAATGCTGAAATTTTCCATTTTTGACCATGCCTCCAAGGCCCATTTTTGTGAAAAATCTTAAATTTTATTTTTGTTATTTAATAGTGCCTTAAGGGGAATACTTTGCAAATGATATCCTATTGAAACCACCATGGTTTTTCTGTAGTGGAACAGTTGGTGTGGAATGACTCATATGAGGCATTAAACACCAGCATTAACATCAAAGAAGGATGTTGCTCTTATTTCCTACACAAAAAAAACATACCCAAAAATATATATTTTTTTAAAAATTAAAAAAAAAATTTAATTAATAAATATTTTTTGTAATTTTTGTAAAAAAATGAGTGTTATTTAATTATTTTTGATTAAAGTTCTTTTTGTGAGGGCTTTTTATGTGAGTAAAAATTTTTCAAGTGACAAGCTGCTTTATAAAATATTTTTAAAACATTTAAATTCGCGAAAATCCCAATTTAAATGTCAAGGGTTTGCTCACAACTTTTGAATCTCTTGACCTATTTGACTGAAATTCAATATCAACTTGATCGGGAGAATCTCAAAAAAATATATGTTATGGGAACGGCAAATATATTCAAAATTTAGCGTGCTTTCAACAGACAGATAGGCGGACGAGCGAAAATCCCACCCCATACTGTGGTTAGAGGGTATTAAAACACAAAAATTAATAAACATTATTAAAAATATAAAAAAAAAGGTCGCATGGGAATAATTAATACGTTATGGCCGAATAGAGCTTTGTTGTTTGGTTTGCTGCACATTTAGTGTGGAATGTTGCATATTTTGTAGTAGCCTGTGGACAAATACATTGACCCAAAACACATCCTTACATACACACTCACTTGTATACATACAAAAGTCCTTAACACTCCCTTATACAAGCATAAAATCTAAATGGTTCATAGTAACTGGACCTACATTTGTTTTTTTTTATTTTATATGAATGTACTTGTAGTATGTCTATAGAAAGTGTGCGATGTCTGTGTTTGTAATTGCAAATGTCCTCCTATATGAACGTTAAGCTTTTACCTTAACAGTATATTTTATTGAACAAAATGAAAAAAAAAACTTCATCTACACATACACACTTTAACATATACAAATGCATGTATATTAGAGCACCCGTATGTGCATAATTGTTTTTTTTATCGCTCCCCGCTCATTTTCGGTTGAGTTGGGAGTAAAAAATAATATCTATCCAGAAATTGGACTTCTAGGTTGCAAACAGGCCAAGCAGTTTGAACTTTTGACCTCAAAAATGGGCTAAAAAACCTTTATAGATTAATTTGGCTGTAAATCTTAAAATAAAAGTTTTTCGCAATTAACTTTCATAACAATTTTTTTGTAGAATCAAAATGCAAAGATTTTTCTCTCATACTGTTTTGACCTAAATATGCCCGATCGCGGTGTTTTAAGCGGTTAAATTCGAAATTTGGGTCAGAACTTTTTTTAAAAAAATTCTCGTAAATTTTTAAATTGGGGAAAATTTGAGCTCTTTGCATAATTTAATAGGGTATTGAATGCAGTTTTCCAAAAAATTTTTTTTTGCAAAAATATATCGACTCTTCCATGAAAAATTGCCAAAATCATACCCTGAACCACAATTTTTTGACCTCCAACTATGTTATGAGGGTGTACTCACTTTGTCATTGCATGTTTTACGCATCGAAAGATGAGTCTAGGATTTCACATAGTATATATGGGGTATTCCATGCCAAATCGGACGCTTGGAAAATTTTTAATTTTATGTTTTTTCAATTTTTTAGTACCCTTTAAAAACCCATTCCAAGTAAATTTTTACATCTTTTTTGACAATCCGTTCAAAAAATATCGAATTAAAAAAAAAAACACGATTTTTTCTGTCTTCACTTCTTTAAAAATGGTCCAAATTCGAAATAATTTGTTGAAATTTTAGTATTTTCTTTAAAGTGTTTTAATAAAGATTGGAAAACAAAAAAAAAAAATTCAAAAACCGCTGAATATATCAATTACCAAAATCCCACGATCTACTTAAGCTTAAAATTTTAAGAAAATATTAAGTTTACCACGAAAAATTAAAATAAAAAAAATCAAATAAAAAATTTTAAGAAAAGATTGAAAACAACGAAACAAAGAGAGCAATCATTTAAAAATTGCATATTAGAACACTTTAAGAAATATTTAATAAAAAAACAAAAATTAAAAAAAAAAAAAAAAAAATGTTGACCATTTTTGAATTTGTTATGATAAAAATACGGAAAACGATAGTTTATTTTTGAAAATTCCATATCTTTGAAACGGGTAATTTAAAAAAATTTGAAAACAAACTTGGATGGGGGTTTTAAAAAAATTTAAAAATAATTAAAAAATGTAAAAAAAAAAATTTAAAAGTGTCCAATTTGGCACTGAATACCCCATATATATTTAGGGAAATCCTAGACAGATGTTTTGGTGCGAAACTCACGGAATTACAAAGTGAGTATTCGCCTATATTGAGGATGAATTGTAAAAAAATGAGATTCAGAGTAGCACTTTGGGATTTTTCATGGAACAGTCGATATATTTTTGCAAAAATTTTTTTTTTGGAAAACTACATTCAATACCCTAGTGAATTGTGCAAGGAGCTCAAATTTTCCCCAATTTAAAAATTTACGAGAATTTTTTTAAAAAAAGTTCAGACCCAAATTTCGACTTTAACCGCTTAAAACACCGCGATTGGACATATTTAGGTCAAAACAGTGTGAGAGAAAAATCTTTGCATTTTGATTCTACAAAAAAATTGTTATGAAAGTTAATTGCGAAAAACTTTTATTTTAAGAGTTACAGCCAAATTAATCTATAAAGGTTTTTTAGCCCATTTTTGAGGTCAAAAGTTCAAACTGCTTGGCCTGTTTGCAACTTAGAAGTCCAATTTCTGGATAGATATTATTTTTTAATCCCAACTCAACCGAAAATAAGCGGGGAGCGATAAAAAATACAATTTTGCACATCCCATACATTTTGTGGGTGCTCTAATGTATATTGACTCTGTATATCAGCACCTTACTATACGGTTTTTTTTTCGTTTTCTGAAAAATTGTACAGCGAAATGTCGTTAATCCAACCGAAGAACCGAATTTTGTATCCATTCCCGAGTAAAAATTGTCTGATATAATCATATATCATTTGATACAATCTTATATGAGGTAATATGCTTTCGTGTAAATTTATATAAAATTATATATATCACCTTTATACGGTTGATCCACTTTATATAGTTAGATATTGCTCAATATATGATTAGATTCGTATTTTGGTTTTGCTCATCAAATTATATAAACATAGATATTATAAGATCAATTTGATATAATTATATTTGACCAAATTCCGGATCAAACTGTATTAATTTTTATATTTTTTGATCTAAAGTAATACAATTAGATATTATTTGATACAACCATTTACGGATCAAATTAGATCTATTTGGTAAAATTAGCATAATATCTTTACTAGGATAAATTTAATTCTCGCTATAGTAAAGCACCATAAAACGAGGTCTTAGTGTGCTAAGAAAAAATACACACATTTACACCTATACTTGTTGGAATAAAATATTTAATAGGGAGGTCATTAAAAAATATGCAGAGTTTTCAATATCGGGAATTATACTCAAAACTTGCTAACTGCAATATAATACCATTGCAGATAGCAAGTTTTGAATATTATCCCTCAATATGTTAGTTTGTCAGTTTTTAAGAAAAACTTATTCGGCGTATTTTTAAAATGAAAATATTTTCCATCCTAATGCTGCAAATGGAAAATGCATTTAAGCAAACAAGTTCCACATCATTGATTGTGTGATTTTTAAAGTAGAAAATGAAATGAAATTGGCTTAAACGAAACCAAACAAAAAACGAAAAAAATAGGAAAATACAGGAATCTCTAAGATGACAAAATAAATTGGATTTCAATAAGTGGGTGAGAAAATAGAAATAGCTACATTTTTTTTATGTTAGTTTCTATACCTACATTTATTTTGTATGAATTAAATTTTTACAGAACTGGAAAATAAAAAAAAAATAATTTAAAAAATATTTTTGAATTTTAAATTTAAAAATTAAATGTTAAACCGCACAGAAAACTGTCATTTTCGGATTTTTCATCTCAGATATTAATGTAATTCGCCATAAATATTGTAAATGGGTAGTATTCATAAAATCATTAAACTTCAGACCCCAAAACATTTCGGTTTTCGAAATATGACGTCTTGAAAATTGGCAAAAACTTCAAAATTTCAAAAAGGTGACCACACAAAGTCGATCATAACTTTAAAAGTATACAACATAAACTTTTCATATTGGTACCATTTTAAAGGTGAGAATGTTACCTTCAAAATGGCGTCCCAAATTTTAATTTGTATTAAAAGGTCAAAGGTCATTTTTTTAAGTTCTCAAAATCCGTATTTTTTAAATTTCTGAAAAAATATATGTTAATAATTAAGGCTTTCCCTAAATTTGTATCCAAATTTTATGGTGGACACTCATTTGGTTCCAAAGTTTTGGAGGAAAACGTTGTCGTAGGCAAAATTTTCTCGTTGAGTTCATATGCAAAAGCTTACACACAAAACAATATGTATACTATACATGAGGCTGGGTCGTTCAAAATAAGTTTTGCCTGTCACCCCCTAGAATTAAAGATTAGTTGACGATTCAAAAAAAAAATAAAAAAAATTTGCCACGCCCCTGTAATTCGCCATTTTTGTTTTTTATTTACTGCGTCGGCATTTTAAGTCCGATCTTAACAATATGCATATCGTTGTTCATGGTTTGACAACAGCTACATTTTTGACATGGATAATCTTTGACTCCGACGTCAAATTTTTGTTGTGACTTTCGGTATGTCGGTTTCTACCTACCTTGCGACCACTTTTTCCCAACACAAAGAAAGACGAGTACAGGGATTTGAAAAATGAGCAATTTTATTTGCAAAAATTCAAAAGAAGAAAAACTAAAATCGGTTAAGAATTGCGACCAGTAGGCAAAATTGGAAAAAAAGTCAATTTATCCCCACTGTTCTACGGCCAGGGGTGTGGCAATTTTTCTTTTTTTGAGTCGACTTTAACTTAATATTAATCCTAGGGGGTGACTAGTTTAAGTTTTGTTATGTTTGTGTGAAGTTTGAACCAATTTAGTTGTAATTAGTCAAATTTGACGCATGATGATAATTTTGATTTTTTAAATACCTGTAACTTTTTTGTTTATGCAAAAAAGCTAGAGTTAAATGAAATTTTATTATTTTTTTTTCCGTTTGGAAAAGAGTCGGCGTTAGGTGGGTAAAAAATTGAGATACCGAAAATCACAAAAAAATTTGATGTTGGAGTCAAAAATGATCAAGGTCAAAAATGTAGCTGTTGTCAAACCATGAACAACGATATGCATAATGTTAATAGCGGACTTAAAATGGCGACGCAGTGAACAAAAAACTAAAAGGGGGACGGCCAGAGGCGTGAAAAAAAATATTTTTTTTTTAATCGTCTTCAGCTAGTCGTTAATTCTAGAGGGGGCAACTGGCAAAAAAAAATTTTAACCACACACCCTCATGTATAGTATGCATATGAACTCAACGAGAAAAATTTGCCTACGACCACGTTTTCCTCCATAACTTTGTAACCAAATGAGTGTCCACCAAAAAATTTAGGTACAAATGTGGGGGAAGCCCTAATTATTAACATATATTTTTTTCAGAATTTTAAAAAATTTTGAGATATGGGTCCTAGAACATTTAACTTAAAAAATTGACCTTTGACCTTTAAATACAAAAAAAAAATTTAAGGACGCCATTTTGAAGGTAATATTCTTACATTTAAAATGGTACCAATATGAAAATTTTATGCTGTATACTTTAAAAGTTATGAGCGACTTTGTATAGTCACTTTTTTGAAATTTTAATGTTTTGAAAACCGAAAGGTTTTGGGGTCGGAAGGTTAATGATTATAGACACACTTCCCATTTACACTATTTTTGGCGAATTTCATTAAAATCGGAGATGAAGAATCCGAATGCTGTGCGGTTTGACCTGGATTTGCCCAAAATGGTTTTAAAATCTGAAAATGGTCTACGCTTTCTTGCATGTTAAACACCTGGTCCGATTTAATCATTTAAAACTGAACCTGCCTATAAATATACCATAAAAAAACTTTAGCGAAAGAGAAGAATCACTCCAAATACCTACAATCGTACAATTTTTAATTCATAAGATAAAAGTACACCCAAAATAATTATACAGTAAAAGATTTAGTAAGTATTTTTATACTTAAATCTTCTAATAAGTTACTAATTACTAGTAGAACAGGGGGGTAATTATGTAACTTGATAGTCGTCAATCGTATCGTTTCCATCATTATTCCATTACCATATAGTGTCATTTTATGGTAATAGAATAATGAACTAACGATGACGATTGACGATTATCAAGTTACATAATTAGCCCCCAGTAGTAATTATACCCTCCAACCACAGTATGGGGGTATACTCACTTTGTCATTCCGTGTGTAACGCATCGAAATATCGGTCTAGGACCCCATAAAGTATATATTTTATTGATCAGTGATCGATTCTAAGACATTCTAGCGATGTCCGTCCGTCCGTCCGTCTGTCCGTCTGTCCGTCTGTAGAAGACACGATACAGTCCAAAATAAAAGAGCTAGACTTCCGAAGTTTGGCACGAATATGTCTTATATTCCTAGGCAGGTTAAGTTCGGAGTTGGGCAAAATCTTACCAAGGGGGAAAAAGTTCCCCATTGGAGAACTAAACCAACCTAAGAAAAAACGCATTTTTTGCAGGGTTTTTTGTACTTTTGCTAAGCAAATGCAACTTTCTTATCTCAGAAGAAGTTTAAAATCGCAAGGGGGATGTGCTTCTAACGTCACCCACCGACCCCCCCCCCCCCCAAAAAAAAAAAAAAAGACGCCCCTGATTTTTATTTTTTTTTTATTTTTTTTACATTTTGGAGGGTATAAAAGATTCGGCACAGCCGAATGTAACACTCTCACTTGTTTTTTACTGGTTTTGAATAATTTTAGTAAAAAAAATAGTATAGATTACCAATTCCTGCACTAGGTCCGTTTCAACTAAAAAATTAGTAATTTAGTTAAATTTTTTGTAATGAATACCAATGTTTTTTTTTAGTGTAATCAATAACACTGTAAGTATGTGAAATTGACACACCAAAACGCCGATACGCAAAAACTTAATTTTGGGTCGTAGAACCTAAAATTCTATGTTCCTTCAAAATAGTAATGGTGATAATGGTCTCTGATTCTGAAACATTTTTCAAAAAAAATCTCAGACTCTGAAATATTTTTATACTAAAAAATGTCTCACAATAAGACAATTTTCCTATAGAAAAATTTCAGATTCTGCAATATCTATACATTTAAAAATAAGTTTTATTTTCTTTGTAATGCGTTTTCTCTGGAATGAGTAGACCGATTTTATTTCAGCAAACTTCCCATGGGGTAATAAGGGTTCAAGTTGAAAAAATGCAGAAGAAAAATTGAATTTCTAAAAATTATAGACATTTCTGGCATTTCCTATACCGGTTTCAAACACCCCAGTTAGTGTCATCATCAGTAGGATTTTAAATGTCGGTTTGTCTTGTTAAAGAAAACTGTTTTTTAAAGTTTCCTATAGAAAAGTCTCAGATTATGATACATTTTTCCTTATAAAAAGTCTCAGATTCCGGGACATTTTTCTATAGAAGTAGCCTCAGATTCTTATACATTTTTTTCTATAGAAAAATTCTCAGATTCTGATACATTTTTCGTTAGAAAAAGCCTGAGATTCTAAAACACTTTTTTGAGACTTTTTTACCTATAGTGAATGTGTCAGATTTTTAGGCATTTTTCCTATAGAAAAAGTCTTAGGTTCTGAGTCTCAGCTTTTGAGACATTTTTCCCATAGAAAAAGTCTTAGATTCTCTGTATCAGATTTTGAGACAGTTTTAATATAGAAAAATTTTTTTTTACGCGAATCCTTTGAAAAATCTTGCCCCTTAAGGTATAGTCGCAAGAAACCCCAACCTCCGTGGTGGTCTAGAGAACTATCAAACGCTCGTAGTTTAGTGCAGGACTTATTTAAGCACGCTAGACGGGGCAACACAGATGACAGATGGGCGCAATATAGAAGTGAACTAAAAAGCTTCAAAAAGCTAATACGGAAATCGAAAAAAATTAGCTGGGAAAACCTGTGTAGCAATATTGAACATACCACTGAGGCTGCAAGGCTAAGAAAAATTTTATCGAAGAAGAACATTCCACCAATCCTACTGAAAAAAAGTGATGATACATGGACAGAAAGTGCAGATGAAACACTTGATGTTCTACTTACGACACACTTTCCGGGATGTAGGATAAATCCAATTGCAGTGAATGTAATCCGCGATAATCCCTCAATTATTCCAGAAAATTGTTTAACTGCGGACCGAATAAAATGGGCTCTAGCTTCATTCAAACCATACAAATCACCTGGACCTGACGGCATTATTCCGGCAATGCTTCAGAACGTCTCCAGTATTTTAATTCCGCATCTATTATCGATTTTTACTGCATGCCTGAAATTTTGCTATATACCAAAAGGATGGAGGAAAGCAAGTATTATATACTTGCCCAAAAGCGGTAAACTTAACCACGCGACGGCAAAAGATTACAGACCAATCAGTTTGACATCTTTTCTTTTGAAAACACTGGAAAGGATAATTGATCTATATATACGAGAGCATTTAGGTACGAATTTTCTATCGGATGCACAGCATGCTTACCAGCAGGGTAAATCCATAGAGACTGCGCTTCATTCACTTGTACAGAAGGTAGAAGCATCCCTGGAGTATAAGGAATTTGCTCTTGCAGCATTTCTGGATATAGAAGGGGCTTTTAACAATGTAAATACGGAAACGATCGTTGATGCTTTGAACAAGGCTTCAACTAACAGCTGTTTGAGTAAATGGATAGAGCAAATGCTTTCATGTCGGGAAATAACGGCCGAATGGGGTCATGCAAAAACATCCCGTTACGCTACTAGAGGAACACCACAAGGTGGGGTTCTGTCACCACTGCTCTGGCTTCTGGTGTTGGACCCCATTTTAAAGGAACTAAAGACTTTAGGAACCACAACAATAGCATACGCTGATGATGTGGTTATTCTATCATGTGGCAAATATCTGGATACTATATCCGAGATTTTAGAGGGCTCACTTAAGGCTATGTGGAAGTGGGCTTCAGGAAATGGACTTAATGTCAACCCGCAGAAAACGGAAATGGTCCTTTTTACTAGAAAATACAAAATCCCAGAATTTAGAAGGGTTCGAGTGGGAGGAGTTGAAATTCCAATATCACCGCATGCCAAATTTCTTGGAGTGTTCTTGGACAGTAAGCTGTTCTGGAACAAGAACTCTGAAGAAAGGGTAAAAAAGGCAAACAACGCGTATTACGCGTGTAAGAAAATGTTCGGCAGTACCTGGGGTCTAGAACCTAAAGTCACTTACTGGATTTATACTTCAATCGTAAGACCAATCTTACTCTATGGAGTTTTAGTCTGGCATAAGGCACTCGAAAAGGATGTGACGCTTAAAATGTTTCAGAAGCTTCAACGGCAAATGGGACGGAGTATCACTGGCGCTTTGAGAACAACATCAGCCGACTCTATCGACACTTTATTGCACTTATTACCAATTGATCTCTTTGCTAAGGGCGAGGCTTACAAGGCTTGCCTCAGACTCAAAGAGTCAAATTGGTTCAAGTATCGCAACTTTGGACACAGTAACATTGCTAATATGGACCGTATTGACTCTGATTACACAGTGCCCAAACTAGTTTTCGACCGGAAATATGAAGTCAGATTTCCGGATCGAGAATTCTGGTCGATCTGGCAGGGCCCTCCTGCGAACTCAATAAATATCTTTACTGATGGATCGAAGCAATCGCATGGTGTGGGAGCTGGTTTCACAATATTGGAACTAGACCAACACTTATCTTTTAAATTACCCGCAGACTCGAGTATCTTTCAGGCTGAGATAGCTGCTATATCAAAAGCTGTGGAATTTATGGCAAAGGAAAAAGGTGCAACCCTTAATTTCTACGTGGATAGTCAAGCTGCTCTAAAAGCACTCTTGAGCTACCAAATTAAATCGAAAACGGTTTTAAAGTGTTACGAGAATTTAAAACAACTTTGCTTGAATAATGAAGTTACCTTATTATGGGTACCAGGGCACGAAGGAATAGAAGGAAACGAGAAAGCAGATGAACTCGCGAAACTTGGAGCAGATGGCATAGGTACCACCATAATGCTTTCACCGCCACTCCAGCATTACAAACTAAAACGAAATACCCTTACTGTCGCCAAGGCAAATCGAAGATGGAAGGAACTTAGGACAAGTCGTATAAGCAGAATTTTATGGCCACGCTATGATTTAGGAAGAACAAAATTCTTACTAACACTTACGAGAATAGAATGTCGTATGTTGACAGGTCTAATAACGGGACACTGTCTTGTCGGAAAACATGCCAAGAACATGAATCTTATTACGGACGCAAGCTGTAAAAGGTGCGAGACACCAGACGTCGAGGAGACCATTGAGCACATCCTGTGTCACTGCCCGGCTTTGGCACGAACTCGACTATCAATTATGGGAGGTTCACAGTTCGAGACTTTGGAGGAAATTACGAGGATAGACCTGAAGAGTTTGAAACAGTTCGCGATGAAGGTCAATGTATTTAGTTTACATCGATAAGCGGAAAGAGTTTTGTGGTATCGCTATGGACCAACTGGTCTATGCGGAGTGCCCATCTGGCACCGCCACCCTAACCTAACCTAATATAGAAAAATTCTCAGATTTTCAGACATTTTTCCTATTAAAAAAGACTCAGATTCTAACAAAATTTTCTATAGAAAAATCCAGATTCTGAGACATTTTTCCTTATGAAAAAGTTTCAAATTGTGAGACCTTTTTAATATAGAAATAGTCTCTTATCCTGAGACATTTTTCATATAGAAAAAGCCCCAGATTATGAGAAATTTTTCCTTTAGAAAACGTGTCAGATACTGTAAAATTTTTGCAGTAAAAACGTTTCCCATTTTCCCAGACATTTTTCTATAGAAAAAGCCTCAGATTTTGAGACATTTTTCCTAAAGGAAAAGTCCAAGATTTTTTAAAATTGTTCTTATGGAAAAGCCAAAATTTTCAGATTCTGAGACCATTTTCCTTTGGTAAACGGTCTCAGATTCTTAGAGGTTTTTCTCAATGTCGATACTGACACATTTTTCCTTTAGAAAAGTTTTTAGATTCTAAGACATACAGAATAAGTCTCAGATTCTTAGATATTTTTCCTATACAAAAAGTCTCTGTTTTCCTGTAGAAAATGTATCAGATTTTGAGGCATTTTTTCCCTAGAAAATGTTTCAGATTCTGAGATATTTTTTATGCAAAAAGTCTCAGATTTTCATACATTTTTTCTGTCGGAAAGTCTTAAATTCCAAGATATTTTTGTAATTCTTCTGCATTTTTTCAACTTGAACCCTTATAACAAATATAATTAGAGCCCGTGCTCGATCTGTATTTACAGAAAAAATCAAATAAAAAGTTTTTAATTTTGGGGAATTTTTCTATTAAAAAATTCTTAGATGCCACAAAATTTTTATTTAAGAAAAATTCTAAAAGTCGCTACATTATTCCTTAAGATAAAATAACGGACTTGATTCTTTCAAATAATGAAAAACTGGGCAAAGACGGCGTGGTTAAATATTGGAAAAGTGGTAAAATTTGTGTCGAGGTCCCTTGGTTAAATAATTATCAAATTATAACAGAATGCAACACAATATCAAAAATTTACATTCTCCTATGGGCTATCGATTAAAAATTTTTATTTTGGAAAATTTTCAGAGCCTGTTTTGATAAAATAATGTGGCCGGATTTTATCAAAAATCCGGCCACATTATTTTTTTGTAATTTTTTTATGAATTTTAATTGTTTGTTTATCCACATAAAAAAAATAGGAAGGCATTATTCGTATTTTTCGAGAAAATCGCATTTAAATATTGCATTTCATAAAAATTCTGTAATTCTCTTGTGTTTTATTGTGCGTATGAGTAATGAATATTAGCGAATCCAACGAATTTTCGTTATTCATACGCAGTGTTGGCACATTAAAATACAAGAAAAAAATAGAATTTTTATAAAATCCATTAGTCAAATTTTGTGTGGATAGACAACATCTAAACTTAAAAAAAAAAAAATGTGGGATTTTTAATAAAATTTTCAGATGTTATAAGTAGATGAAACAAATGAGAGACACTTGTCTTTTGTTTAAGTATTTGAATTGGAGATGGTCTCTGGTACCGTGATTTGCGTGACTCAAAATAACATCGTGATTCACGCGTGAGAGTGAGTGATTTTCATTTAAATCACGTGATTATAGAGTGATTTTCAATTCAATCACGTGACTATATTAGGGTAATAAATAAGTGCCTTGAAACTTTTTGGAATCGGACCTACAATGAAAGTATTTCAGGGTGGACACTTAATTTTTAATAAAATTTACAGATGTTATAAATAAAGCAAATGAAGAGACACTTGTCTTTTGTTTATGTATTTCAATCGGAGATGGTCACTGGTTTACGTGACTCAAAAAAAAAAACAACGTGATTTACGCGTGAGTGATTTTCATTTAAATCACGTGATTTAAAAGTTTTCAAAAATTGAATGAAAAAAGAATTTAAAAATAACGTGATTCACGCGTGAGCGTGAGTGATTTTCATTTAACTCACTTTAATATACCGTTTTCCAAAACTGAATCGAAAAAAAAAGTTTATAAAAAATTGAAAAAAATACTTATTGTGATCAAAAGTTTCACGCCCTTTCAAAAAACTGTCTGGGCCAGAATTATCCTTTTTATTCGCACTTTCCAAAAAATTTGCCCACTAGTGCCCGTTTTCAAAAATTTAATTGAAATAAGAGTTTATAAAAAATTGATTTTTTTTTTTTGTAAACCCGTTTTTAAAACCATCGTTATCAAATGATCCACTCCCTTTCAAAAAACTGTTTGGGCCAAAACCATCCTTATTATCCCTTCTTTCCAAAAAAAAAATTCCGCCTTGTGCCCGTTTACGAAAATGGAATTGAAATATTAAAAATTTAAAAAAAAAAAAATATTTTTTATGAAAACCCGCTTTTTAAACTCATCGTTATCAAAAGTTCCACGCCCTTTCAAAAAACTGTCTTGGCCAGAATTATCCTTCCTATCCACACTTTGCATTATAGTTGCCCACTTGTGCCCGTTTTAAAAAATGGAATTGAATTAAAATTTATAAAAATATTAGAAAATATATATATTTTTTTAAAACCCTCTTTTAAAAACTCATCGTTATAGAAAGTTTCACGCCCTTTCAAAAAACTGTCTGCCCCAGAATTATCGTTTTTATCCCTACTTTACAAAAAACTTGCCCGTTTACATAAATGGAATTGAAATACCAAAAATTGAAAGAAAAAAAATAAAAAACATTTTTCGAAACCCTATTTTTCGTGTAACCGGGTTTTTCTCGTAACCGGTTTTAGTGTATTCGGGTTTTTGGGTAACCGGTTTTCATTTTATCCCGTATTAATATAGAAAAACCCTATGTATGTACTTTAGGAAAAACTTGAAAATTGTTAATTCATAAAATTAATTTAATTCAATTAAAAAAGGCTCATTTTAACAACTTTAGATTTGCACATCTCCCTTTCTATTGAAATTTTATACGCAGATGAAAAAACGGACAAAAGCGGGCAGGTCAGTCTGAAAGCTAGTAAACCAACGAACATTTTGGCATCCTAACTTTTGGATTATGTCGCGGAACATTTTGGAAAAACTATTTCAAATGGAACAATTTTTCAAAATTTACATAAAATATCAAAAAATCATCAAAAAAATAGGGAAAAAGAGCTGTTCATACCCATTTACATGTTGGACTTCCTTTTGTCAAATAAATTAATCCCCGAAAAAAAAAACAAGGTCCCACCTTAATAATGTATAAATTTGTTAGCTTTTTTGATTACGGTATATGGAGATTTAAACATACATATTTTATATATATTCGATTAGAGTTTTATTCTAGTTCGAGGCCCAAAAATATTTCTATTTATGATATTGTCATAATAGAGTATTTTTAATTTATTGCTTTAAAAAAGTTACTATCTCATAGTATGTCTGTACTGATCAGTTTCATCCCCACTAAAGGAATCTTCAGCAGACTTTAGAGAATCATCGTTGGTCAATCAAACATCAAACCAGACATAATATTTGATATATTTCCCAAGTTATATGAGAAAAAACAACATTTAACACAAAGTTTAGTACGACTTATCCTACCAACACTATTGTTTGGTTAGGCACTGTTGTTATTGTAAAATAACAGCAACACATATATTAATAGTTACCGACGGTGATTTAATATATACAATTTTTGCTTTAAAAGAGTTATTTTTGTTGGAAAACAGATTTCGGACCTTCATAATAGTACTTCTCATATAACTTGGGGAATATATCAAATATTATGTCTGGTTTGATGTTTGATTGACCAACGATGATTCTCTAAAGTCTGCTGAAGATTCCTTTAGTGGGGATGAAACTGATCAGTACAGACATACTATGAGATACTTAGTAACTTTTTTAAAGCAATAAATTAAAAATACTATATTATGACAATATCATAAATAGAAATATTTTTGGGCCTCGAACTAGAATAAAACTCTAATCGAATATATATACATATATAAAGGCCGAATAAATACATTTTATTTTTATGTACCTTTTGGTACTAAAAATAAAAAAACAACATTCATACATATTTTATCTTTGATGGATCATTCCAAGAGAATGGGCGTACCGATTTTTACAAAAATTACAGACAAGGTGCAAAGTTAATAAGTGTGTTTTTTTTTAGTTTTGGCCAGTGTGAATTGGAAAAAAGCAAAAATTGAAGAACAGGTTCTGAAAATTTTTCGAAATACAAATTTTTATTCGAGAGCCCATAAAAAATATTCAAGAATATACATTTTTGAGATTGTGGTGCATTTCTTTTTAATTTGTTAAAAATTGAAAATCCAAAAACGCATTTTTTTTCTTCCATATATGGCTATCATACCACCTATTTAGACATTCATTGGACACTAGGGTGGCTCGTTTTGGGCTTTTCTCTCTGATCAAATTCTAATACCCGCCAAAAGTGTCGGTCCCCTAAGGGTAACTCACATGGAAAATATCACTCGGATCGGAGTTTATCTTCTGTCTCCACTTTGAGCCTCAAAATTGGGGTTTTTGAAAAAAAGGACTTTAAAAAAAAAAAAAAAAATTTAAGTTTTTTTATTAAGTTAGCGGATTTCAAGGAAATGTTGGTTTTATCAATAATTTGGATTAATAAAATCTTATAAATTTCATTTTTGGGCATATTAACTGTTTTTTTGGTGTCGTGGCATTCTATTAGATAACTTTAAATATGTCATGAAATCTTACCGATCTAGGACGTCTTTAACCCACATTGGCTGGGGATCAAAAATGACCCCCGCAGGAAATTTGAAGTTTAGAGCTTAAATTTTGTGCTATAAACAAGTATAAAACGGCTTTTGTGTGTTTTACCGCAACTATTATTTCGTATTAATATATTATCTTTAAAAAAATCGTTAACCCTTCTTGGTAGGGGGTCAAAAATGACCCATTCAATAAAAAATATAAATTTTGTTGATATCAAAAAATTCAAGCACTATGCCGAAAAGTTTTTGCCGGGGTCCTTTTTGACCCCTGGCCAATGTGAGTTAAAGATATCTTAAACAGGTGACATTTTGGAGCTGATTTAAAGTTATCTAATAGACTGCCACAAATTAATTTTCTATAAAAAATATATACTTTTTAATAAATGTGTAATTTTTGACCCCCTACCAAAAAGGGTTAACGATTTTTTTTAAAGATAATATATTAATACGAAATAATAGTTAGGATAGAAAACACAAAAGCCGTTTTATACTTGTTAATAGCACAAAATTTAAGCTCTAAACTTCAAATTTCCTGGGGGTAATTTTTGACCCCCAGCCAATGTGGTTTAAAGACGTCCTAGATCGGTAAGATTTCATGACAGACATAAGATTATCTAATAGAATGCCACGCCACCAAAAAAGAGTTAATTTGCCCAAAAATTAAATTTATAAGATTTTATTAATCCAAATTATTTATAAAACCAACATTTCCTTGAAATCCGCTAACTTCCCCCCGCGATTCCCAAAAAGTGGCTTGACGGATATCCGCCATATTTCACATTTTTCTTCTCAAAGGTGTTCTTAATGAATTCAGAAAGAAAAAATGGTATATTTAAAATTTTTTTTAAATAAAATTTTCAAATTTTGAAAAAAGGTGTTTTAGAACGCCCCCAAAATCATGCCATTTTTTTGGTATCAAGTTTGAACGGGTTAGTGATACCGTTAAATCTTTAAATTTCATATTTAAGTATTTATGATCAAATATTATACAAATTTTTTTTTTTCATTATTTTAATAAAAAAACTAAAATTTTTTTTTTTTATAAAAGTCCTTTTTTTCAAAAACCCCAATTTTGAGGCTCAAAGTGGAGACAGAAGATATACTCCGATCGGAGTGATATTTTTCATTTGAGTTACCCTTAGGGGACCGAAACTTTTGGCGGGTATTAGAATTTGATCAGAGTGAAAAGCCCAAAAACGAGCCACCCTATTGGACACACGTTTTTTCGCTGTACATTTGACGGGGAATTTGTCAGATGTATATTTTTTTTCAAAAATTATGATTTTTTTTTATCGATTCCATGGAAACATTAGTTAAATAAAGAATCATTTCTTTGGAATCTATTCTTGAATTAATTGACAAAGCAACGATTCAAAAAAAATCATTGGGGTTTTTATAAATTCCGTTTAATTTCTCAATTCTTGTATTTAATTTAATTTCATTAATTTAATTTTATATTCTTATACATACATAAGTATAAACTTGATCCATCACATTTTATAATGTTACTTATGTTTCCCTGAGGAACTGTTGTTGTTAGCATTATAATAACTATGTCTACCGAAAAAAAAAATACATAAATAAACTTGATAAATGTATTGTCTATACAAAGGGCGTTACAATTGAATGCCCTCAAGTGGTCACGATTTTCTTGGTTTAGTAATTGTACTTTCTTGTAGTGTTTTGTTATTAGTATTTAGAATTTATTATCTTATAATGCTTTTGCAATGAAAATTAAATACAAAATAAAATTATTCAATTCATCTTTTTTTTCATCATAAAGTTCAAGTGATTACAGGTTAATAAAGTGTAATTATTGATTATATATAAACGTAAACTGCCTATATCCGTAGGACATTAGAGTGGCATTGTTTTTTAAATTTTTATTTTAAATTTTTATTTTTTTATTAAAACTTTGTGATACTAATTTACGGTCATTCGGATTAAAATGGGTCGTTGCGCCTGGCAATCAAAAAAAAAATATGACTTGCAGAAAAACATATTTATTAATGTGATAAACGAATATCAAAAAAATTTTAAGATATCGTCATTTGACATTTCGAAAAATGAAGGATTTTTCTAACGTTCAAGAAATATAAAAAAAGTATTTCCTGAACTCTCATTATAACCCGTGGTGCCATTCGATCATAGTTTCGGCATTTATGAAAATTTCCAATTAAATACAAATTCTGACCAAAAAGCGCCACAAAATGTTTTGATTCTCAACTCAAGCTCAATGAAAGAGTTAATGGAAACAAATAAAAAAAAATTTTTTTAAACTTTCTTAAACGTAGAAAAAATCTGCCAATTTTGGAAATTTTTTAACAAATGAAAGTGTGACATCTCGTAAATAGTTCTACCGATTTCAGAAGTATTCAGAGATATTCGTATTCAGCATTCCAAAATTAATAAATATAAAGCATCGCAGGCAGTACAGTTTTAACCGTTAGTGCAAGGGCCCCCTACTTAAAGGCCCCGAAATGCCAATAAATTCGCTCATACGAAAATGTAACATTTTTTTAATTTGTTTTTAAAGAAATTTCATGTTTTCTTTAAAAATTCACAGAAAAATTCTCAGAATCTAACAGATTTTTTATATACATCTGAGACTTTTTCAATACGTGAATTTAAAAGTTTCAGATTGTGAAATATTTTTTGTAAAGAATTGTCTGAGATTTTAAAAGTCTAAATAAAAAGTCTCACAAGAGAAGTATCTCAACCCTTATGAACCGATTTGCCTGAAACTTAAAATATATATAAAAGAGACGACTTTAAGGTTGGGGTGTCTCGGCTTATCGGCCATATCAGTGTTTTAAAATTTCGTTGTCCCCTTATAAAACAATGTGGACCTCCGGGAAAATTTCGATAACTCCCGAACTAACAGGAATATCCTCTGGAGCAAAAATACGTGTCGACTTAAATTTCATAAAGATTATTTCTTATTCATATGGGCATCGTAGGTCTATAAATAGCCCTCAAAATTTACACATTTTTATGAAATTAGTATTTAACAGAGCCAAGCTTTCACAAGGTTATACCACCGTTGGCTAGGCATTAAAAAAACCTTTCTTCTTATATGTAAAGATCATATAGTTTCTTAAAAAGAAATGGCTGAAAAATCCAAAAAACGATTTTTTCGCCATTTTTTTATCCATGTTTTGAACCCCTAAATCCCCGATTTAGGGTTTAGGAGAATTGTCTCTTTAATATATATTTTACGTTTCATGCAAATCGGTTCATAAGGGTTGAGATACTTCCCATGTCAGATTTTGAGACACTTATCGTATGTTTTACAAAGGAAGTCTTCCTGGTATCACCCGCCGATCTTTATGAAATTAGTTTTATTTTGTAGAGCAGGAAAAATAAAGGGACACGTATGTTTTTAGCGGCCCAAATACATATTTAAGGGGTGAAAATGAGGGGGGGAAGAAAGGGTCATTATTCAGTTTTATGCGTTTATCGCCTACATTATACAAATAAACCTAGTCATGTTGTATACCAAATGAAAGGTATTTGGAAAACCTATCTTCGTGTGGTAATAACGTGTCCGTTATTGGCAAAAATTTTAGTCATATTGAGTAAATTGCCAAAATTTAAGAACATTTTTATTAATAAGTCGAAAAATATTTACTTTTTTGGCACGTTGTTAACATCACGAGATAGGTATTTGAAATACCTTTAATCTGATACCAAATATGCCTACATTAAATTTGAGTAAATAGGCGTAAATAGTAAAAAACTGAAAAAGGTCAATTTCGTCCCAATTCGAGCCCCCTAAAAATAAATTTGGGCCTCTAACAAAAAATACGTGTCAATTTTTTTTTCGTTCTGAACATGACATCTAAATTTCATGAAGATCGGCGGGTAACACCAGGAAGACTCTCCTTCTCAGATTCTGAGACATTTTTCGTATAGAAAAACATTTTAAAACAAATTTTATACAGAAAAGTCTCAGATTCTGAGACATTTTTCGAAAAAGTTACAGATTCAGAGACATTTTTCGTAAAGAAATAGTCTTAGATACGAAAAAAGCCTCAGATTCTGAGGCATTTTTCGTATAGATAAAATTTTCGTATAAAAAAAAAAAAGTATCAGATTCTGAAACGTTTTTCTCAGAAAAACTGTTAGATTCTGAGACTCTTTTCGTGTAGATAAAGTCACAGATTCTGGTATATTTTTCGTATTGAGGAAGTCTTAGATCTGGGACGTTTTTCATATAAAAATCTCAAATACTGAAAAATTTTCGTACAAAAATATTCTCAGATTCTAAAACATTTTTCGTAAAAAAATTGTCAAAAATTCTGAAACATTTTGTATAGAAAAAATTTCAGATTCTAAACATTTTTCCTATAGAAAAAAAAAATTTTTTTTTTAGTTTCTTTGTCTTTAAAGAGCTAATAACATGAGTTAAATTTGTACCAACAACATTTTTTTTTGTCATGCGGGCCCCAAATTCTTCTGAACCCAGAGCCGCACCATACCTTAAAGCGTACCTTAAAGGGTATAAAAAAAGGAAAGCGTAGAGGACGTTTTGAAAATATGTTTGGTTAAAAAAATTTATTGCTTTAAGGAGGTAAAATTCTTTAAGGACGTCGTGTTACCAAAGTTAGTTATAATTTGTTTTGCTCCCAAAATGAAAATTTGCCATCCCGGCTAAAAATAAATGTGTATGTTCATATATGCTTATGTATTGATCTTTATATGACCATATATGACATATATGGAAACATATATGTGACCATATATGCAAGAAACGATCCCATATATGTGGTCGTATATAAAATATGTGCAATATATGATATCATATATGGAACCATATATGTTATCATAAAATGTTAAATCATAGTACATGTGTATGCAAATTTGAACCCAGAATTACAAAATAAAAGTTATTAGCAATTAAAATTATATTATTACCTTACCATCGATTGACTGATATATATTCATAGTCTAATATATATCAATAACACCGCTCAACAAATCGAAGGTTTTTGACTCCGGTTTGAAGTTTGATACAAAATTTTTAAAGATTTTGACTCGCTGATTCCAAATCTGTGCTCCAAATTTTTCCATCACGTCTAGAATTTTAATTATTCGCGGTTGAAAATGCGAAAAAACGCGATTTTTGCCATTTTTGAAAGCCTGCACAGCAGCCACTGGGTGGAATAAAAATCTGGTATGAAGCGTTAGAGTTGAATTGAACTATGATCTCAAATATATGATAAAAAAAATTTGAAGTTGTTGCACTATTATTGGCCAAACACGTATTTTAAAAAAACACTGTGAAAAAAATTAGAAAAAGCACTATTTTTAAAAGGCTCAAAAACAAAAACCAGATGATCAATCTTTAGTGTGATGAGCTCAAAATTTAGACAAAATCTCATTCTTTCTTATAGACTTTTAAACCCATTAAAGATATCTCCCGGTTTATACGAAAAATAACACAGAAAATTTAAATTTGTAAAATATTTATTTTTTTTATTTTTTCTTTGAAAAATATCAAAAAAACTAAGGTACCTACCTTATCTTTTTTACAAAAATGATAATTTTAACAGAGTCATTTTAAAACGCAATTGTAACCCAACCAAACGCAAAAATTAGAAAAAAATTGTTTTCTATGTTGGAGACCATAGACAAATTATACTTTTGCGCTTTATACCAGATTTGTATTCCATACAATGGCTGCTGTGCAGGCTTTCAAATAATGCAAAAATCGTCATTTTTCGCATTTTTAACCGTGAATTACTAAAAATCTGGACGTGATGGAAAAATTTGGAGTACAGATTTGGAATCAGGAGATCAAAGACTACTAAAATTGATCACCAGAATTCAAACCGGAAAATGACTGTTGAGCGGTGTAATTTAACAAATATTGTTTCCTAGTTGCAAAATATTCTGCTTAAAATCGTTACTTTTACATAAAAAAAATTGGAAAAGGTAAGTTTTCATTAATAAGTATTTAGAATTTTAAAATCATGTGTTAATTTTTTTCAGTTCATCGTCATAACAAGTATAAGCGTGGACTTTTTTTATCCAAATACAATATTATTGAGTACTTTGATGTTTAATAAAATTAAACTACGCAGCTTCGTTAATCTCGTGCGACTATGTGGAGAGGGCATATGCACCACCATTATGTTTTCACTACGATTGCAATACTGCAAACTATTTGGTAATCCCTTAATGTCGCCATAGCCAATCGGAAATGAAAAGACCGTATAAGCAGTGTTGAGGCCGAGTTACGTTAAGCTTTCTCAACTTGGAGAAGAGGACATTCTTACTACCAGAACTGTTATCCCTACGATTCCAACACTACAAATTATTTTGAAATCCCTTACTGTCGCAATAGAAAATTGGAAATGAAAAGAAGGTATAAGAAGTTTGGAGGCCGAGTTACTAGTTGCTGAAAGTTTAACCATGCGTAGCTACGTTAAGCTCGCTCAACTTGGAGAGAGGGCATATGCACCACCATTTATCACTACGGTTCCAACACTACTAACTATTTTGAAAACGCTTACTTTCGCCATAGCAAATCGAAATGAAAAGAAGGTATGATCAGTTTAAAGGTTGAGTAACGATTTGGGAAGGACAACGTTTTTACTTACAATTACAAGAAATCAGTCTATAAGCGAAAGTGACAACCTGGTACATTGTCGCCATGATGTAAATTAACATAAAAAAATTTGGAAAAGGTGAGCTTTCATTAATATGTATTTGAATTTTAAAATCATGTTTTATTTTTTTCCAGTTCATCGTCATAACAAGTATAAGCGTGGACATTTTATTCCAAAACATTATCATATTCAAAATGAGTGAATGTAAATATGTCGCAAATACAATATTATTTAGTAATTTGATGTTAAGGAAAATTAAACTACGCAGCTTCGTTAATCTCGTGCAACTTGGGGGAGAGGGCATATGCACCACCATAATGTTATCAGTACGATTGCAATACTGCAAACTATTTAAAAAACCATTAATATCGCCATAGCAAATTGGAAGTGGAAAGATCGTATAAGCGGAATAAAAAGGAATATGGAATAATTTTTAATATTTTATCAGATCGAGTTCTGAAAAGCATTCATGGTCTTAAGCATCCCATGGTCTTAACAAAATACACTCCATTAACATGTATGTATGTATCTAGCAGTATCAAGCCAATTTAAAGGTACATGGCACCAAATGCTGTTGTTGGTAATAATTCAATACAATAAAAATTCTGGAAATATCTTATATGCATACTAATTTTATTTTATATCTATTTTTTTTAGATTTTGACTTTTTTAACAAAAACGCTAAGTATGAAGATAATCAAAATTAACACTAAAACAAGAAAACACAAAGGAAATTATCGTTCCTGTAATAAGCCCTTTGTTCGCATCTTTCGTAGTTGACATCAATTGAAAAACTTTATATATTAGATCTTTTATGTTCAATTTATTCTTTTGAATATCAAAATGTATTCTCGTATCTATAAGTTTAATTATATATTTTTATATGGTCACCAAAAATGCAAACGATAGTAACTAAAAAATCAAAATCATCAAACTAAAGGTGTTCATTAAAATATATGAGAACACCAGTATGAATAAAAAAATATTTTTTATTTTTAATTAAACTTATGTACACTGTTTGCAATTCTGGTGAATATATACATAATAATCTATTACATATAGTTTAAGAGAAAAAAATAAATAAAAAATATAAAAAATAATGTAAAACAAATTAAAAACAACATCATATATTATCCAATATATGATTCAATATATGATCCAATATATGATTCAATATATGATCTAATATATGATCACATATATTGCATCATATATGATCGTGTCTTATATAAGCGCCAATTTTGGAATATGTTCATATATGAGACCATATTTGATACTATATATGATACTGTATATGGTCTCATATATGAACTCATATATGATAGGTTAGGTTAGGTTAGGTTGTAAGTGGCTGCTGACGTTTTACGTCAACACACGTAGACTCTGAGGTCCATTGTGATACCACGGGATCGTAATAGGTTTCCCTACTAGTCCCTGTCGTTAAACCAGTTTGAGCTTCTTATGAAACTCCTTAGATGTTGAATTTTGACATCCGACAAATCTGAAAGATCGTACAGCTCCCTAGATCCCAGTGAAGCAAGTCGCTGACCAGAAAGTGCCGGGCAATGGCAAATAAAGTGTTCGATAGTTTCCAACTCCTCTTCATCCATGCAACTTCGGCAAAAGTCATTCGACGGCACATTTAACCGCTCTGCGTGCTTCCCTATAAGACAGTGTCCGGTAATTATAGAAACCACCGTTGAAATCTCTCCTCTTGGAAGCGATATCAGCTCACTTGTGCGCCCCTGATTAAGAGAAGGCCAAATCAGTCGTGTTGTCTCACACGTCCATCCATTTGCCCATCTTTGATTAGTCTCCGTCGCAGAACAAAGCCGTAGGTTTTGCTTGCAAGTTTCTAGAGGCGTACCAACACATTCCAATTCTGTTGGAACCTGTAAGGTAGTTCCTAGTCTTGCAAGCTCATCGGCTTTGCAATTCCCTGGAATGTCTCTGTGCCCTGGGACCCATATGAGTCGTATGTTAAACTGCTTGGCCATCTCATTTAAAGACGTGCGGCAGTTAAGGGCAGATCTTGTTTTCAGAAACATTGAATCCAGGGACTTGACCGCGGCTTGACTGTCAGTATAGATGTTGACTGCGGTTGTAGACAAGACATTGCAGCTCAACCAGTCAGCCACTTCTTTTATTGCCAGCATCTCTGCCTGGTAAACACTGCAATGATCTGGCAATCTACGAGCCAGGCTCAACCCAAGCTCTTCCGAATAGACTCCAAAGCCCACTTGTTCGTGCAGCCTCGATCCATCTGTGTAAAAATTTATGGTAGCTCCACTACCCGGAGTATCCCCCATCCAAGACTCCCTGGATGGTATCATAGTGGTAAAGTGGCGCTCAAAGAGGCTCAAAGAGGGAGCACAGTCCACATTTTGTGGTATTGTTTTCTTTTTCAAGATTGCGCTATGGCCACAATCACTGCTCCTCCATTGCAGCGTGCTATTAAGTCGAATTGCCGACGCAGCCGCATACTGCCTACCCAATATGTCCAAGGGTATCAGGTGAAGGAGGATTTCTAATGCAGCCGTAGGTGTAGTACGAAGAGCACCAGTGATGCACATTGACGCCATTCTCTGTACCTTCGTGATAAAGACAAAGTTCGCTTTTGTTTCCAAAGCAGGCCACCAGACAATGATTCCATACAGCAAAATTGGACGCACCACTGCTGTATAGATCCAATGAACGACTTGAGGGCTAAAACCCCATCGTTTTCCAATGGCCCTTTTACAGGAATACAAAGCAATCGTTGCTTTTCTCACCCGTTCCTCAATATTACGCCTGAAATTCAGCTTCCTATCTAGAAATACTCCAAGATACTTGGCTCCATCTGAGAAGGTGATTTCAGTACCGTCCAGAGAAATAGGATCAAAAGCAGGAATCTTATTTTTCCTTGTAAACAAAACAAGCTCTGTTTTACTAGGATTAACTCCTAGGCCACAGTCTCTTGCCCATTTAGACAGATCTTTCAGAGAACCCTGAAGAATGTCCCGCAATGTTGGCAGATGCTTCCCCTTTACCGCTATCGCGACATCGTCAGCATATGCGATAACATGACAACCACGTGCTTCTAGAGATAGTAGCATTGAATTCAGTGCCAGGTTCCAAAGAAGCGGCGAAAGAACACCTCCTTGTGGTGTGCCCCTATTGACAAATCGAGATATGACGGACGCTCCCAATTCAGACGTTATACGTCTATTGGCAAGTAGGTTTTCCACCATTAAAACGATTTCACGCTTTATATGATGATATACAACATTTTTAGCCGGGATGAAAATATACCAACAGTAGAGCAAAACCCCCGAAGGGTTTTGAAAACTTAGCTCCAGTTCTTTTTTATGGCCCACTGAAGTTTGTAATGTAGTTCTGAGGTAAGTAATATTGAGACATGTCATCAGTGAAATTTTATGGCGGTTCTTTTTTCAGAATATATCTATCTCACATTTTGGGGTCCTTTTTTCAAATGTCCTCATAGAACACCAATAAAACGTGCGTTTAAAGGGTTAAAATGTTCTACAAAAATTTTCTGCATAAAATGCTTAAAAAAGTAACAAGTAGAAAAGTTAAATTCGACTTTGCCGAATCCATGAATATCCTCCACAATGCATTTTTTAAAGGGTAGTACATTTTTAGTACATTTTTTAACGTGAAAATTAACAATTTTGATTAGAAATATTTTATTTTGAGTAAAAAACTCTTTTTTTGTCATTTTTTTTTTTTTTTAAAGAAAAATTATTTTATTTTTTTGAGTGTAAAATTTTTTTCGAGTGTAATGTTTTTTTTACTGTAAAAATATTTCTGAGTGATTGCACGTACGTATGTATACATAATATTGTCATTTTTGTAGAAAAAAAAACTACATTTTTTTTTGAGTGTAAAATTTTTTTCGATTGTAAATTTTAAGTTACCAATGCTTTTAAAACTAAACAAGTTTAAAAAGCATTGCTTTAAAATTAAACAAGTTTGAAAAGCATTGTTTAGTTACCACCAATGCTTTTAAAACTTGTTAAAACACGTGGCATTTTAGATGAAACTAATCTGAAATTCAGGGTTTTGCTTATAACTTTTTAACCACTGGACCGATTGAGCTGAAATTTAATACCAAATAGACCCGGGGAACGGGAAAGATACATGCCAAGCTTCAGTAGTCTCGTTATTGTCTTTCAAAAGTTATCGTGTTTTTTATCTCGAAAATTCGCGAAACACCCTTGCCGAAATTTACTCTTTTGCTCATAACTTTTGAACCACTGGACCGATTTGGCTGGATTGCAATACCAACCTGACCAGGTAAATGGCAAACATATATGCCAAACTTCAGTAGCCTTAGTAAAGTCTTTCAAAAGTTAGCGTGTTTTCTACGGACGGACAGACAGACAGACGGACGGACGGACGGACATCGCTAGATCGACTTAAAATCGATCGAGGAGCATAAATATATATACTTTATGGGGTCCTAGACCAATATTTCGAGGTGTTACAAACGGAATGACAAACTTATATATACCCTCTATCACTAGAGTGGAGGGTATAAAAATGTAAATTATTTTGGTGAAATATAATTTAACTAATTATGATAACTTAAAATTTTCCTTTTTATACATTTTTTTTATGTAGCGCGAACTATTAACCTTTGACAACATCTAGTAAAATTTGACACACAAAATGTTTGTAGAGCATTTTAACCCTATAAGCGCACGCTTTAGTCGTGTTCTAAGAGGATGTTTGAAAAAAAAGCCAAAATGACCCCTAAAAATGGGAGATAGAGGGTTAATTTGTTCTAAGAAAAGAACCACCATCAAATTTCACTGAAGACATGTCTTAAAATTGTTTACCTCAGAACGATATTTAATATTTTTTTTGAGTTATTTCACATGCCTTTGTTGAAAACCCAATTTAACAGTATGTGATAATCAGGGAAACCAAAAATATGCTCTAAAAACACGTTTTATGCGCTTAAAAAATGCCCTTAAAAAGGGAAAATATGCTCTAAAAACAATAAAAATATGCTCTTAAAAAAATTATGGCCCCTTTTTTGCGGTGTTTTTTACAACTTGTTAGAGAATAGACCCTCCAAATACCGTTATATGCGGTAGTTAGAGGGTTAAATATGTTCTACAAAAATATTTGCCTTAATATTTTCTACCAAGTTGCTGAATCTGAAGAAAACATAGTTTCATATACCGATGTGAAGCAAGAACAGGCCAAAGGGGAATCAATCGTCACAATTCCGTAATTGTTGAAAAAAAACATCCTTGTTGGATAAAAAATTCAAAAATAAATGTTATCATAAAAAAAATTGGAAAAGAATGGTCTAAAAATTGAAAAAAAATATGCTCTAAAAATGTAAAAATATGCTCTAAAAAGTGGAAAAATGCTCTAAAAATTGAAAATATGCTCTAAAAATATGCTCTTATGATAAAATATGCTCTTAAACATAAAATATGCAATAACATGCTCTTAAGGCTAAAATATGACAAAATATGCTCTAACAAATCGATGCCAGATTTCTTAAAAACTTCTGAAACGGATAAATACCTTACCCATTTATCAATAAAATACACAGGAAAAAACATGATACTGCATATTTTTGGTTTCCCTGGTGATAATTAACAATTTTACTCTTTTAAGCATTTTGGACTTTTTGCACGAAGTTTTGGTCTTTGGCAACACTTACAAGGGAAGTCTCCCTAGTGTCACCCGTGGATCTTTATGGAATTGATTTTATTTTGTAGAGCATTAAAAATAAAGGGACACGTATTTTTTTTAGCGGCCCAAATTCATATTTAGGTGGTAAAAAGGAGGGGGGAAGACAAGGCCATTTTTCAGTTTTTTCGTTTATCTCCTATACTAGCTTACCATCCCGGTACTTCGTTACCGGTTGTATTGAATACCGGATAATAGAAGGATAAGAACTACTCTACCGATTTCATGAAAATTCCCCTACGTAGTCTTTGTTTTATTTACTTGTGCACGTTTAAGTCTTTCATAAAATAATATTTCAATGAATAATTTCAACAATAAAATTTGAATAATTTTCGAGCCCTTATATCGGGACTTTGGATTTTGAGTGAATAAATATTTCAGTCAGTAAAGAAATTGGAATAAAAATTAGGTTGAGTGAAAAAACATATAGAGAGAAAAAATATGGAGTAAAAAAGTTAAATACGAAAAATTTGAGTAAAAGGTATCATTCCACATTGTTCCCTGCTCTATTACACTTCGTTCCCAGTTCTAAAATTTTAAATTTTAAAATATGTCCTTTTCTTGGGTGTTGTTTTTGGGGCTTTTAGTTTAATAGTTAGATAGGTAAAAATAACCATTTGCCCCCTTTTCCCCTTAAAATTTAACTTTCCAAAAACTCTTTTTTTTGTGCTAGGTGATCCTTTATTTAAAATATCAAATTTCTGAACCATTATTTCAAGAAATATAAGAATAACCAAAACTTACACTTTTTCATTATTATAGGAACAAAAAAAAGTACAAAAAGTGCACTTTCTTACCCCCGTTAGAAACGGAATTTCGAAAAAGACCTACTTCTAGATGTTTTCTTCTTCGCCGAGGGATAGTCTTTTGCATATTTCAATTTTTTAGTATCATTGTTTTAGCAAATATTAAAAGTACAAAAATGATTTTACATTCCTATTTTTAAGTTTCTAGAACCATTACATCAAAAAATATCAAAGGTACCGACAAAACACTTTTTATCCATTTTACCCCACTAAGAAGCGGAATTTTAAAAACGTATTTTTCCCAGAATGTTTTTTTTTACCGAATTCTAATACACTACAAATTTTTAGATTCTAGGAAATATAAAAAATTTCTATAAATATAATTTCAGGAAATAAAAAAGTACCAAAATGTGTACTTCCGGTACTTTTAATAAAAGGTACATTTTATAAAAGGTACTTTTTATAAAAGGTACTTTTTATAAAAGGTACTTTTTATAAAAGGTACTTTTTATAAAAGGTACTTTTTATAAAAGGTACTTTTTATAAAAGGTACTTTTTATAAAAGGTACTTTTTATAAAAGGTACTTTTTATAAAAGGTACTTTTTATAAAAGGTACTTTTTATAAAAGGTACTTTTTATAAAAGGTACTTTTTATAAAAGGTACTTTTTATAAAAGGTACTTTTTATAAAAGGTACTTTTTATAAAAGGTACTTTTTATAAAAGGTACTTTTTATAAAAGGTACTTTTTATAAAAGGTACTTTTTATAAAAGGTACTTTTTATAAAAGGTACTTTTTATAAAAGGTACTTTTTATAAAAGGTACTTTTTATAAAAGGTACTTTTTATAAAAGGTACTTTTTATAAAAGGTACTTTTTATAAAAGGTACTTTTTATAAAAGGCACTTTTTATAAAAGGTACTTTTTATAAAAGGTACTTTTTATAAAAGGTACTTTTTATAAAAGGTACTTTTTATAAAAGGTACTTTTTATAAAAGGTACTTTTTATAAAAGGTACTTTTTATAAAAGGTACTTTTTATAAAAGGTACTTTTCATAAAAGGTACTTTTCATAAAAGGTACTTTTCATAAAAGGTACTTTTTATAAAAGGTACTTTTCATAAAAGGTACTTTCTATAAAAGGTACTTTTTATAAAAGGTACTTTCTATAAAAGGTACTTTTTATAAAAGGTACTTTCTATAAAAGGTACTTTTTATAAAAGGTACTTTTTATAAAAGGTACTTTTTATAAAAGGTACTTTTTATAAAAGGTACTTTTTATAAAAGGTACTTTTTACAAAAGGTACTTTTTGTAAAAGGTACTTTTTATAAAAGGTACTTTTTATAAAAGGTACTTTTTATTAAAGGTGCTTTTTATAAAAGGTACTTATTAAAAAAGGTACTTTTTATAAAAGGTACTTTTTATAAAAGGTACTTTTTATAAAAGGTACTTTTTATAAATGGTACTTTTTATAAAAGGTACTTTTTATAAAAGGTACTTTTTATAAAAGGTACTTTTTATAAAAGGTACTTTTTATAAAAGGTACTTTTTATAAAAGGTACTTTTTATAAAAGGTACTTTTTATAAAAGGTACTTTTTATAAAAGGTACTTTTTATAAAAGGTACTTTTTATAAAAGGTACTTTTTATAAAAGGTACTTTTTAAAAGGTACTTTTAATTAAAGGTACTTTTTATAAAAGGTACTTTTTATAAAAGGTACTTTTTATAAAAAGTACTTTTTATGAAAGGTGCTTTTTATTAAAGGTACTTTTTATAAAAGGTACTTTTTATAAAAGGTACTTTTTATAAAAGGTACTTTTTATTAAAGATACTTTTTATAAAAGGTACTTTTTATAAAAGGTACTTTTTATAAAAGGTACTTTTTATAAAAGTTATTTTTTATAAAAGGTACTTTTTATAAAAGGTACTTTTTATAAAATGTACTTTTATAAAAGGTACTTTAAATAAAAGGTACTTTTTATAAACTGTACAGAATTATCGGAAAGTACTTGTTCCAGAATGTTTAATTTCACTAAAGGATCCTGCACTCCAAATTTCAAGTTTGAATGACCATTATTTCAGTAAATAAAAAAAAAAGTACCAAAAGTACACTTTTTTACACACTTTACCCCCGTAGAATCAACATTGCCAAAAACCCAGCCATAGTGAATATTTTTTCCGGGAGGTGAACCGACATTGCAAATTTCAAGTTTCTAGTACCATTATTAAAGGAAATATAAAATGTACCAGAAGTACAGATTTTAACCCTTTTTACCCCCTTAGAATCATCACTGGCAAAAATCCAGCCTTAGGGGCTCTATATTCCGGGAGGTAAACATACAGTCCAAATTTCAAGTCTCTGTGACAATTTTTTAAGAAAATATAAAAGGTACCAAAAGTACAGATTTTTACCCTTTTTACCCCCTTAGAATCAACATTGGCAAAAATCCAGCCTTACTGGATCTATACTCCAGGATGTTAACATACAGTCCAAATTTCAAGTCTCTATGACCATTATTTCAAGAGATAAAAAAAGTACCAAAAGTACAGTATTTTACCCTTTTTACCCCCTTAGAATCAACATTGGCAAAAATCCAGCCTTACTGGATCTATATTCCAGGATGTGAACATACAGTCCAAATTTCAAGTCTCTATGACCATTATTTCAGGAGATATAAAAAGTACCAAAAGTACAGTTTTTTACCCTTTTTACCCCCTTAGAATCAACACTGAAAAAAATCCGGCCTTAGTGTATCCATGTTCCGGGAGATGAACATACAGTCCAAATTTCAAGTCTCTATGACCATTATTTCAGGAGATATAAAAAGTACCTAAAGTACAGTTTTTTACCCTTTTTACCCCCTTAGAATCAACACTGGCAAAAATCCAGCCTTAGTGGATCTATATTCCGGGAGGTGAACCTACAGTCCAAATTTCAAGTCTCTAGCTTCAGCGGTTTGGGCTGGGCGATGATGAATCAGTCAATAAGTCAGTCAGTCAGTCAGTCAGTCAGTCAGTCAGTCAGTCAGTCAGTCAGTCAGTCAGTCAGTCAGTCACATTACTCTTTTATATATATAGATTATGAAAAAAACCTAGTCATTTTACATACCAAATGAAAGGTCTTTGGAAAACCTATCTACGTGTGCTAAGAACGTGTCCAAACATGCACAAGTTTTTGTAATATTGAGTAAAATACCAAAATTTTAGGACGTTTTTGTTAATAAGTCGAAAAATATTATTTTCTTTGGCCCATTGTTAGCACCACGAGATAGGTATTTTTAATACCTTTAATCTGATACCACACATGCCTATATTTATTTTGTTTAAATAGGCGTAAATCGTAAAAAACTGAAAAAGGTCAATTTCCCCCCATACAAACCGACCCCCCCTAAAAATGAGTTTGGGCCGCTAAAAAAAAATACGTGTCGAATTAATTTTCGCTCTTAACAACATATCCAAATTTCATGAAGATCGGAGGGTGACACCAGGGAGACTTCCCTTGTTAGTGAAATTTGATGCAGAACAGTTTAACCCCATAAAAGCTCGTTTTATTGGTGTTCTATGCGGTTATTTGAAAAAATAACCAAAATGACCCTTAAAATTGGGAGATAGAGGGTTAATATATTCTAAGAAAAGAACCGCCATCAAATTTTACTGAAGACATGTTTTAAAATTATTTACCTCAGAATTATATTTAATATGTACACTCAAAATATTTTGTAAATAAATTCAACTGAAAAAACATTTAAAACAATCGTTTTTCCTTTTAAAAAACGGACTACTTATATTTCACTTGAAACAACATACTTTTTCAGTTATTTTTAAACGTTAATAAATGACTAGAAATTCCGTAAAAACAAACGATATTTCAGTTATTTTAAATGTTTACAGTTTTTTATATTGTGAAGTAAAAATATTTTTTTTTGAATAACAAACTACAAAAACCGTACTTCTGTAAAATTATACGGTATAATCAGTTACAAATAATTTAACTGATAAAATTTTTTTCCGTAAATTTTTGTAGTTTATTGTTTTAACAACTGTATAAATCTTTTAATAATTTAGTTTTTTTTGAAAAACAAACGATAAAACGTTTAAAACAACTTTACCTAAAAACTGTTTTGAATAACCGTAAATAGTTACTGTAAAACTTTTCTAGGTGTACTTTTTTTTTGACTAATTCAAAACGCCTCACATTGGGTTGAAATGGATCAAAAGTGGCGCTTTATTCAAAACTGAAATTTTTTTTTACAAAAATCATTAATTTAACGTTAAAATATATAAAATTACACTAAAAATTCAGTCACAACTATTATTCTGAGTTGTTTACTTTTCTTGCCATCCGACGTCAAAATGAAATAAATTTTTGTGTTTTTGAATATGGTGCTAAAAATTAAAAATCAACTTATTTCAAGAATTTCTTTTTTTGTATTTATTCATTCAAAGGTAATTTTTTTATTATGGAACCATTAACTTCAGGCTTTTTCAAATACATTTCTGTTTTTTGTTTTTTTAAAAATTGTTGTAAAAATATTTTTGAAATTTTTTTGTAAAATGCTCCAAAATTGAAGTATTTTTAATACTTGATGGAATATAAAAACAAGTGAGAAAATTATAGTCGGTCAAGACAGACCATATAATACCCTACACCAGAGTTTCCCGAAAAATGGGTCCCAAGTTCAAAAATGGGCCGATTAGATATATATTTTGTCAAATATTTAATAAGTGTAAAAAACATTCACAAATCAAATTTGAGTGAAATAGGTTTCGATTTTTTGCCAATAAACAGCCTTAAGTGAATATCGGGCGAAATTTTCACATGGGGCATAAGTCCAAAAATGGTCCGATGGTAAACAGATTTGATAAGGTTGTTAAGGTACGCGTTTAACATACACAAACAAAATTTTAATAAAATATTTTCTATTTTCATGTAATTTGAGAGATTTATGTGAAAATCGGGAAGGTGGTCTGTATGGGGGCTACAAGAACAACTGATCCGATTCCTTCAAAATTCGGAGTGGTGATTTGTGAGGACGAAACACGTTTACCTGCCAAATTTCGAAACGAAACCTATTATAGTACGGTTATTAGAGTCATTTGATCCACAACTAAAGAGGACCTTTGTATGGGGCTAGGTCTAAATATGGACCTATTTTTTCCAATTTCAATAGGCTTCGTCCTTGGCCCAAAAGAGGCTTAAGTTTCAAATTTCAAGTCAATTGGTTAAAAATTACGACCTGTATCGTGTTTACAACGTTTACATGGACAGACAGACGGACGGACGGACGGACGCCCCTTTGCCTCTCATTCAACCCAATGTGCGCCTTTGTAAAAAATTAAAAAAACTTTAGTGGACCATAAAAAAAGAACTCGAGCTAAGTTTTCAAACCCTTGGGAAGTTTTGGTCTTCTATTGATATACTTCCATTTTTTATTTTTTTCCTTCCGTCACAGATACAATCGAAGAACACAAATTTGTTGCGCAGTGTTATCAGATACTTTACTTTTCAATAAAACTTTCTACAAAAAAATAAAACTAACAATCAAATATCGTATTGCTTTTTATCGTTACAGAAAAACAATGAAAAATGGAAACAAAAGCTTGAAATTAAGGAGAAAAATGTGTCAAAATAAAAACTGTTAATAGTCAACAGCAGCACCAACAGCAATACAAACTTAAATAATTGAAAAAAAGTGAACAAATTACAAACCAAAGACAAAAGAGCTTGGAATGGATTAAAAAGGACATGACGTGTCATAATATCAATGTAAATTGAAACCAATTAAAACAAGTAACGAATGGGCAACAAAAAAAGACAACAAAACGTGAGATAAACATGTGTGAGAGAAAATAAATGTTAACATATACAACTACACAGATTGTGGGAGGAAATAATTAAATACAAAAGAAATGGAATATACGCATGTATGATTATTTAAATACAAATACATTGAAAAACAGGAAACGGAAACGTTTAAATATTTTTAACTTTTTTTTAACTTTTTTTTTTTAATAAAAGTGAAATGTGATTTCATTAAACGTTAAAGTCTTATTTAATTAATTATTGTTTTTATACACAAACGCCATATTTCATTGGATAAGCATTCCATGGATTATTTCAAAAGACAGAAAAATCTGTTCAAGATAAAAAAAATATTTTTTTTTAATATTTCATATCATTGAAATTTGATTTTATGATATTAATTATCATAAAAGAAAATAAAAACAACCATTTATATTAAACACCTTTAGTAACTGTAGTTTACTAAAGCATAAGAATAAGAGATTTAATAATTATCAAAACCACCGTCCTAACTACTGAAAAATTAAAACATTAATAACCAACAATTTTATAAAAGAAAAAAACAAAAATATTCATGGACAATATTTTATATAGAATTTTATATTCTTAACCGCAACGCAAAAGATAACATCTTCTTGTGAACAAGCCAACCAAAAACGAGTCATATTATTTTTTATACATCAACACGTTTACATAAAGACTGCTGTTTTTTTTTTTTTTTTGGTTTGACGTAGAAAAACATTTTCATTTTTAACTACGATCATAACGACATTGTCATTTTTCCAGTAGTAAAACGTTTTTAAAGCAAAAAAAAAAAAAAAAAGAAAGGATAACCTGATTCCTGTCTCTCAAACTTTAAATACAGTACTTCAACTACCACACCATTACCGTCACCAGCAGCATTGTTTTCGTCGTTGTCGTCCTTGTCGTTCAACATCTGTAACTATAATAACAATAAGAAAAACGTATTAAAGTATAACATCCCGTACATCGACAGCATCATTCTCAGCATCATCATGACACATTGGCTGTTAAATTTATTGACGCTACTTATGTATGCGGGTAAGTACAAAATTTCCATTTAATTTTATTAATTTTATATGTTCGAACTTGGTTTAAAGGAAATGAACTGTTGTTACATAGTACACTCAAAATAATTTATCGGTTAAAAATCTGTTAGAAAATGAGTTTAACTGAAACTATACTATTTTTTTTAAATAAAAATTCGGAAAATGTTGGAAAAATTCAGAAGTAATTAGAAAAATTAAAAATAAATCAAAAAAACAACATTCTGCAAATTCCGGCAAATGTTGGAAATTTTAATGAAGTTGAGAAAATTCGATTTTAATTTTTAAATTACTATTTTTTTTTTAATGTAGAATTTTTTTGAGTGAAAATTGTTTTTAAGTGTAAAAATATTTTTGAGTGACTTTGTAGAGCAAAAAGCTCGTTTTTTTTTTTAACACGCAAATTTAAGTTGAAAACAATCTGAAATTTAGTGTTTTGCAACAAACTTATGAACCACTAAACCGATTTTCTGAAATTAAACGCAAACTAGACCAGGGGAGTGGAGATAGGGCGTAGGTATGTTTTGAAAAAATGTTGTAGGGTAAAAATAAATGGGGGTCGGTCTCACTAATGACCCCTCTCGGATGCACCATTGGACCGGTAGAAGCTGATTAAATAAAACAAATTTACAAAAAATAAAAAAAAATGTATGGGGACCGCCTTAACAGTTAAAGATAGATGGTGGGTGTGTTCAGAGAAAATGTTTGGACTAAAAAAATATTGTGGGTCGGTCATACATTTTGTTGCTCTAATGGCACTATTAAGGCAGTTAGAGCGGTTGGAACAAATTTTAAAAAATGTCGTTTTGTGTGGGAGCCCCCTTAGAAATTGAAGATAGGGTATCAGTTTGTTCCAAAGAAATGTTAAGACGTAAAAATTAATGGAGGTCGGTCTTATAAAGGACCCCTCTATGACGCACCTTTGGAGCAGTAGAAATGATTTTAAGATTGGAAAATTATAATAAAAATTTTTCAAAAAATTTTAATAAATAGTAATAATCGTTATCCCACGATGTTCTTGGGCAAAAAATTTGTAGAATTGATAAAAGTTTTACACAAAAAATTTCAAAAAAATCGAAGAGTACAAACATTTTCAAAAATGAGATTTAAATTTTAAAACTTAAAAATCGCATACTAGAGCGCTTTTAAGAATTTTTTGGGATTTTTTTAAGAAAGAACGTAAAAAAGCAAAAATTTTTAAAAAAAAAATTTGAAATTTGGACCATTATTGACGAAGTTATGATTAAAAGAAGTTTGAGTAACGGAACAAACTACCAATTTTTAAAAATTCGATATCTTTTGAACGGGTCATCAAAAAAATCTGAAAATTTACCACGAAGGAGTTTTTGAAGGGCACTAAAAACTGTAAGCAAATTGGGAAAATCTAAAAAAAAGTTTTTCAAAGTGTCCGATTTCACATGGAATGCCCCATATATAAAAATGGATGTGTGTATGTATGTATGTGTGTATGTATGTTCCGTATGGACTCGAAAACGGCTGAACCGATCTTGATGAAATTTGCAGGGAATATTCATAATAGCCTGGGGAGTAACACTGTGCGGTCAGATTTTTGATTTTCTGTCGGTGGGCGGAGGGGCGTGGCAAAATCAAATTTTTACATTCCATCACTAATGACATCTATATATAACAATAACGGATGGTCCGATTTTGATGAAATTTAAACCACATATAGTACTAAACAAGCACTACCTATGTGCCAAATAAGAGGGTTATTGGACAAAGGGGCGTTAAATGCCACGCCCCTTTGTATTGAATTGAAAATTTTTCTGTATGCTTTGCAATAATGCAAAAACGGTTGTATGTATGTTTCTTATGGACGCGAAAACCGGTAGACCGATCTTGATGAAATCTTCACGGAATGTTTAGAATAGCCTTGGGAGTAACACTGTGTTGTCAGGTTTTTTATTCTCTATCTGTGGGTGGAGGGGCTTGGAAAAATCTAATTTTTACATTGCACCACTTTTGACATCTGTATATAAAAAAGGAATAAACCGATTTTGATGAAATTTAAACCAAAGATAGTACTTATCGAGTACTAACTACATATGTGCCAAATAAGAGCGTTATTGGACAAAGGGGAGTAAAATGCCACGCCCCTTTGTATTGAATTAAAAATGTTTCTGCGTGCTTTGCAATAATGCAAAAACGGCTGATACGACTTAAATTTAATTTTTAGCCTGATAGTACACTACCATCGCAATAACGCAAAACAGTTTAACATATTCTCTTGGCGTTTTAAATCAGGATAGTGCTAATCAATTGCATATGTAGGCCATATAAAATTTTTATTGTAAAAAGGCTCGAAAACACAATGAATTTCATTTATAGAGGACATCCCCTGAGAGGCTCTTTGCTCCTTGCAGGAGTAAAAGGAACAAATATATATAGGAAAACGACTAAGCCGATCCTAATGAAATTTCCTGCACAGATAGTGCTAAAAGAGGGTGGAACTACAGGACATATAAGAACACGATTCGAAAAAGAATCAGAATCAGATCGAGATGAAATAGAAAACAGAATCGACGTTTTCTTAGGGCCAGCAACGCGGACCGGGTCAGCTAGTATCTGATATTTTTTCAATAGGAAAAATGTCTCAGACTCGTTTTCTTCAAAACAAACTTTAATAACCTATTTCAACCAATTTATAATTTTCAAAACAAATTTTGAGTTCTTTAAACTAATATTTTTTTATGAGTCTACTAACAAGGGAAGTATCTCAACCCTTATGAACCGATTTGCCTGAAACTTAAAATATATATAAATGAGACGATTTTAAGGTTTGGGTGTCTCGGCTTTTCGGCCATATCAGTGTTTCAAAATTTCGTTGTCCCCTTATGAAACCATATGGACCTTCGGGAAAATTTCGATAACTCACGAACTAACAGAAATATCCTCTAGAGCAAAAATACGTGTCGACTTAAATTTAATAAAGATTATTTCGTATTCATATGGACATCGTAGCTCTATGTCTTCATATAAATACCCCCAAAATTTTCACATTTTCATGAAAAAAGGATTTAACGAAGCAAAACTTTTACAAGGTTAGGCCACCGTTGGATAGGCATTAAAAAAACCTTTCTTCTCATATGTAAACATCATATAGTTTCTTAGAAAGAAATGGCTGAAAAACCCGAAAAACTATTTTTTCGCCATTTTTGACCCATGTTTTGAACCCCCTAAATCCCCGACATGGCCGATAAGCCGAGACACCCCAACCTTAGAATTGTCTCTTTTATATATATTTTACGTTTCATGCAAATCGGTTCATAAGGGTTGAGATACTTCCCTTGTAAGAAAAAAATCGCAAGATGAAATTTTTATTCTTCTTGTCTGTCATTCATGTCTTCTCTGTTATTTGTTTAATTTTATTTTGCACAGTTCGTGTTGCATGCAACACAAGTAATACAAAACTGTAATGCATTTTCTCTTGGGTAAGATTTAAATATAAAATATTTGCATATAAAAATAAAATGACGCTTATGCGACAGGTTGTGTAATTAAATATTGTAGATGTTATTTTAATATCGTTATTCTTAAATATAAATATGTTTTCAGTTAAATTATTTGAAATTTTATTCAATCACACTGTTAAATAAATTTTTGGAACCACTTTTCATTGATTTTAAATTAAGGATGCAAGAAATTGTTATAAGTTAAACTATTTAAAATTTTTAATTAATTGTTATTAAGAACAAACTATTTATTTTTAATATTTTTTTAAAAAAAGTTTACATATTTTTTAATTTATTTTGAAATTTTTAGAAATTTTTGGTTTTAAAATTTTTTGAATAAAACCATTAAATATCACTGTTCAACAAATTAAAGCTGACTTAATATATTTGACTAAAGCCCAAACAAATGAAAGTAACCAAATTTGGGGTATTAGTTTGCAATCCGATTGGCCTTATTTTTTTACCACATAAGTTTAGGGATAGTAGAATAAAAATTTTGAAAATCAAAAGTTGATAAAAAATAAACGGATACATAATGCACAATAATAAAGTAAAAATATATTACTCATACGCCTAGAACCCTATTACAAATAATTGTTATACGTCTACTTAATGCACAATGATAAAAAAATATATTACTCATACGCCTAGTACCCTTTTACAGATAATTGTGATAGCGTAATGCAATGTACTTTTCAAACTTTTCAACACAAACATATATTTATTTTGAAACCAAAAATTATTTGTATACAAAAACCCTCGAAGGATTTAAGTCAAGTAATTACAATTTTTTTAAGGCCTACTGTAGTTTTTTCAGAGACGTGTCAAATGAGTGAAATAAATAACACTTTAGTCTTTCTTTCAAAAACTGTTTAAAGAAGCGTTATTTTTTAATCAAATTTTGATTTTCCCATTTTTATTCTCCTAGGCCTAAAACTTATGTGTTAAAAATTTTGGACTAATCAATCAGGTCTGGCGATCAATGTTTTGGACTTTTGATAACACTGCGGAACACTAAAAAATAAAAAAGAATTACGACCATCATTTCTATATATTTCGGACATGCTGATTCGAATGGCGTACTCCATTTTTCGATGTATGGTACAGTTTTCTTGCAAAATGTCGTTAAAGATTTGCTGATTTCGAGCCAGTTTTTCAACAAAAAAATTTGCAAAGTTAATTATTTTTAAACTGTATCGCATGGAAAACAAAGATGTGACTTGTAGTAATATTTCTGATACAAATTTGGTTTAAGGCTTTTCATCTTAAGCCCTTAAATTCGCGTATTTCTTCATTTTTTGAGGTTTTCGCGAAATTAACCGCCAAGTTGGTCTTTGATAAAAAACTTGCTTTTAGTGAATCAAAAAGGCATCCCTAACAATACGAATAGTGGACAAAAAGCAGCTATGTTATATGGACCATCATGATGAAAATCGCGAAAAACCGTTTTTTTGTATATGCCAGCATCACTTCACGAGATGATTTAAGACTCCATCTTTTAGTATATAATGTGGAAACCTTAAACAATTAACTGACCAAAAATTTGGACAAAAAAGTTTTCATTTGCAAAAGTTTTCTTAACAAAAACTATTATTTTAGTGTTAACCCCACAATAATTATAGTTTTTGTTAAGATAACTTTTGCAAATGAAAACTTTTTTGGCCAAATTTTTGCTCAGTTAATTGTTTAAGGTTCCCACATTATATACTAAAAGATGGAACCTTAAATCATCTCGTAAAGTGATGCTGCCATATTCCAAAAAACGGGTTTTCGCGATTTTCATCATGATGTTCCATATAACATAGCTGTTTTTTGTCCACTATTTGTATTGTTAGGGATACCTTTTTGATTCACTAAAAGCTAGTTTTTAATCAAAGACCAAATTGGCGGTTAATTTCGCGAAAACCTCAAAAAATAAAGAAATTCGCGAATTTAAGGGCTTGAGATGAAAAGCTTTAAACCAAATTTGCATTAGAAATATTACTACAAGTCATATCTTTGTTTTCCATGCAATACAATTTAAAAATCATAAACTTTGAAAAATTTTTTGTTGAAAAACTGGCTTGAAATCAGCAAATCTTTAACGACATTTTGCAAGAAAACTGTACCATACATCGAAAAACGAAGTACGCCATTCGAATCAGCATGTCTCAAATATATAGAAGCGTTGGTCACACCTCTTGTTTTCTAAAATAGTGGTCAGTTTTGTCACGCTGTGTAATTAAAAAAAAAAATTAATTTTGCGATACATGTTATTCGTTGCTTCGACATAACAATATTTGAAATTTTATCTTACATTCATTTTTGTAAACATTTCAAATTTTTTTCCATTGACGTTTTATAGACCTTGAGATGAACAATTCAAATTTATATTGAACAAAATCCGATCATTTTAACTCAAAATTTAGGATTTTTGGCATACTGTTGGTCAATTCAAAACTTTGATCGAAAGTCTGCAAGATTTAAAATTATTAGATTTAGCTCAGGGCACCCACCAAATTATCCTGAAACTTGAATATTGGAGCAAGGGGGGAAAAATAATAGTTATCTTTTTTTAAGCTGCCTAATCTCAAATTTAAAAAAAAGACATCTCATGAAAAAATAAAGGCTTTTGGAAAAATCTGTATAAAACCCGAACTAGTAGGAATTTCGCCAGACGAAAAAAATACGGGTCTGATTAATTTTGATAAAGATTATATGATTTTGGTGGTCGTATGTGTATTTGTCAAAACTACGATAAAAAACCACAAATCTGGACATGGGCCTTCCGATTTTTTTATATTATGAACACAGATGCTCTATGGAGCCATTTAGACATTTCCATTTACAGTTTAATTAAATTCAAAAAACTCACGATTTTATTCGCGATTTTAATTTTTTAAAAATCAGAAAAAATTTAAAAAGTTGTGAATTTTAAAGATCTATAACTTCTTAAGTAAATATCGGATTTTTATAATCAAAACTGAAATTAAAAGCTAAACTTCTCTTCTTTAAACTTAAAATTTAAAAAAAAAAAAAACATTAAATAATGCATTTTAAATGCAGATGCATTTTTTGAGTGCATTTTCATCAACTTTTACTCCTTTTGATTTTTGTTAATTAACAAATTATTAAAGAGTGGCATTTTATCAAAAAATAAGCAGCCATCATTTTCATGGGACACAAAGGTTTTCAATTTTTTATATATTTTAAAAAAATTTTGCTAATTTTTTTTTTGAAAAAAATGTGATTTTTTTTTTTCATAATTTTGTAAATAAATGATTTCTAAATTATTTTGCAATGCATTTTTGAAGAGCCGGAGTTATGGCTAAGTAATTATTGGATTTCTATAATCAAAATTGAAATAGAAAGCTAGAATCCTCTACGTTAAACTTAAGAGTTCACAAAAATTGTCTTAACATAAAAATGAATTTTTAATGTAAATGAAATTTTGTAATGCATTAAAATGCATTTTTTAAAAAACACATTTTTTTTAAGTTTTTCGTTAGAAGTAGAGGATTCTAGCATTCCATTTCAATTTTGATTATAAAAATGCGATATTTACTTATGGAGGTATGGTTTTTCAAAGATACACTGAAAAACAATTAGGAAAACGTTTACTTACAATATTTTGAAAATATAATTTATTTTGTATGGAAAAAAAATTAGCAACATTTTTGAAAAAATATATTAAAAATAGAAGACCTTTGTGTCCCATGAAAATGATAACTGAATTTGTTTGTGAAAATGTCGTACTTTAATAAAATGTTAACTCAAAAAATCAAAAGGGGTAAAAGTTGACGAAAATGCACTCTAAAAATGCATTTGCATTTAAAATGCATTTTTTAGTTACACAATTTTTTTTGTAATTCTACGTTTAAAGAAGAGGAGATTAGATTTAAATTTTAATTATGATTGTAAAAATCTGATATTTACTTTAGAAGTTATAGCTCTTCAAACTACAACACTTTTTAATTTTTTTGTGATTTTAAAAAAATTAAAATCGCGAAAAAAATAGCGAGTTTTTGGAATTTAATTAAACTGTAAATGGGAATGTCTAAATGGCTCCAGAGAGTATCAGTATTAGAGATGGGCGCGTGAGTGAATTTTGACTCACGCACGCTCACGCTCACGAAATAAAAATATTGCTCACGCACTATCACGCACGAAATTATTTTTTCTGATCACGTTCACGCACGCTCACGAGAGTAAATTTTTTTTTTCTCACGCTCACGAAATAATCACGCTCACGAAGACTCACGAAGTTAAAACTAACAAATTTTTATTTTACTTTTTTCGAATTCGTGTACAAAAAGTATTTAACTTCCTTAAAACAATAATAAAAATTTATTTAAATAACAATTTTTTAATAATTCCCCTCTAAATTCAAAAAAATTACGATTTTTAAACTTGTTTTCTGTTTAAAACACACTCTAAAAAGTCCTTGTAAAAATACTACTATAAAGTGGGTAAATTTTTATGTAAAATAACACACAACGCCTAAAATTGAGCACCAAGTGTTTAAAATTTTAGTTTACACACAAAAATTTTAATATTACGCACATTATATAGTATTTTGTGAGTTTATAAATATATTTTTAAAATTATAAACACAAAATTTTTAAAATTACACATTTAATGTTTATTGTAAACATTAAGTGTGTAATTTTCAATATTAAACATTAAATGCGTAATGTTCAACAATTTTAAAATACAAATTGTCAAAATAAAATAAAAAAGGAAAATTTAACCAGAAAATTTTGTTATGCTCGCAATTAAACTAAAATAACGCGAAAAAACCATAAAATGAAAACAAATAAATTAAAAAAAAGTGAAAATATTAACCAACGCGTTGCCGACACAAAAGACACAAAAACAAACCCGATTTTTTTAAATTCGTAATATTTATGAAAAATATACATTGCATTTTTTCTTAAATATTTGCAATTATAAATCAGAAAGGTAAGTACCACAAATGTCTAGGATTTTTTGAATTATTCTTTACAAAAATGTGTGGATATCAGAATCTGAGAATATTTTTTGGAAAGAAAAAGTGTCTCAGATTATGAGAATTCATCTAAAGAAAAAATTTTTCAAATCCTTAGCAGATTCTGGGAAGATTTCAATAAAAATTTTTTGATTCCAACAGATTTTTTTCTGCAAAAAAAAAATTTACCAGTTTCTGAGAATTTTTCTATAGAAAAAATATTTCTGATTCTGAAAACTTTTCTATAGAAAAAATATTTTTGATTCTGAAAACTTTTCTATAGAAAAAATATTTCAGTTTCTGAGAATTATTCTATATACGAAATATCTCAGATTTTAAGAATTTTTCTATAGAACAAAAATATATTCTCATATTTTGTCTATAGAAAAAATATGTCAGAATCTTATATTTTGTCTATAAAAAATATATCAGATTCTGAAAATTTTCTATAGAAAAATTCATTAGATTCTGAGAATTTTTCTATAGAAAAAATTCAATGGCTCTGAGAATTTTTCTAAAGAAAAAATTTCTTTTGTTTTGAGAATTTTTCTATAGAAAAAATATTTTAGATTCTGAGAATTATTCTATAACAGAAATATTCAGATTCTAAAACTTTCTGTAGAAAAAAAATCTCAGATTCTAAGAAATTTTCTATAGAAAAAAATATTAGATTCTGAGTAATTTTCTGTAGAAAAAATATATCCGATTCTGAGAAATTTTCTATAGAAAAAATGTATCAGATTCTAAGAATTTTTCTATAGAAAAAACAAATCAGATTCTGAGAATTTTTCCATGGAATAAATATCTTAGATTCTTAGAATTTTAATATAGAAAAAATATCTTTGATTCTAAAAATTTTTCTATTACAAAATATCTTAGATTCAATTTTATAATTTTCCCAGATTTGGAGAATTTTTCTATAAAAAAAATATCTCAGATTCTAAGAATTTTTCTATAAAAAAAAAATATCTCTAAAAAATATTTTAAGAATTTTTCTAAAGAAAAAATATTTTAGATTCTGAAAATTTTTCATAGAAAAAATTCTTTATATTCTGAGAAATTTTCTATAGAAAAAATATCTCACATACTGAGAATTTTTCTATAGAAAAAATATCTTAGATACCTAGAATTTTTCTATAGAAAAAGTATTTTAGATTCTGATAATTTTTCTATAGAAAAAATATCTCAGATTCTAAGAATTTTTCTTTAAAAAGATATAACAAATTTTAAGAATATTTCTAATTTTTAAATATTTTAGATTCTGAAAATTTTTCATAGAAAAAATTCTTTAGATTCTAATAACTTTTCTATAGAAAAAATTCTTTAGATTCTGAAAAATTTTCTATAGAAAAAATATCTCAGAATTTTACAAAGAATTTTTCTATAGAAAAATTATCTCAGATTCTGTCTCAGATTCTGACATATTTTGTAAAGAAATATTATCTTGAATTCTGAGAATTTTTCTACAGAAAAAACTTCTCAGATTCTGAAAATATTCCCTTGTATGATTTAAATATCAAAAATATCTCGTAAATAATGTGAAATTTTTTTATACTTGCAGTTTGAGACAACAACTTATGATAAGAAAGTAAAGTTCCAACGAATTCTCCACTCATTGCGATTGTCAATTCTTTAATTTAACAAATTTTATCTTTTATTTGGTTATTGTAACGTATTATTTTTCATTTGTTATCAATATTTAGTTTAAGTTACGAATAATTTTGTAACCCCAAAAAAATTTGTATTTAAATTATAATTTTTGAATATTATACATATTTCACTATTATACCCGTTTTCATTTCAGTTTAAATAAAAACTATAAAAATAATAATAAAAATGCATTTTTGGTTTTATTTGTCTATAGGAATAAATTTTTTAGCAGGTTGTTAAAAATTAGGCACCTTTTATGTAAAAGAAAACATTTAAGATGCAATTTTAAACATTTTAAATCTATTTATGAGCACAAGTAAGCTAAAATTACACACTTTGTTTGTATTGCCAGAGAATTTTGAAAGCAGTTCATTTGTAGGTTTACACACAAAATGTTTACAACTACACACTTTGTGTGTAAATTTAAACACATCGAGTATTTTTACCCACTTTATTGTAGGAGAACAGTTACCTACAATAAAGTGGGTAAATTTCAACAAAAATTTATAAGAGTGCAGCATAAAACAATCACGCTAACTAACGAAACAAAAATTACTCTACGCAAACTAACGAAACAAAAATTACTCACTCACGCACGAAACAATTTTTTCTAATAACGCGCACTCACGATCACGTGAGTAAAAATAAATTTCAATCACGATCACGCGTGATTCACGCGTGAACCACGTGAATAACGAAAAATTCGTGTCACGCACGCATCTCTAATCAGTATACACAATATGAAAAAAAATGAAGACACCTGCCCAAAAAATACCCTTTTTCTCGTGCTGTTTGATGAAAAAGTTGATATACATATCCATACAAACTACATTAACGATAATACATTTTTTACGAAGCCGAATTTGGACACAACCGATACACCATTCGATAGGCCCTCAAAAAACCTTTCGACCTTTATAAAATGTTCATATTGTTTCTTTTGAAAAAATGGATAAAATTCTCAAAAAATTAAAAAAATCCCGTTTTCCCCCTCCCTTTTGACCCGCTAAATGTGAGATTGGACAGCTAACAAAAAAAAACAGGTAAATCTTATTCTGCTACCCTCTTTCCTATATGAAAGTTTTAGGAAAATCGATGGATGCCCTGTGAAAGACCTTCATTGTAAGTTAACAATTGGTCTAGCCAGACCACAGAAGAAAAATCGTTGATATTTTACGAAAAAATATCTACTGTTTACAAACAATTTAGATATTCAGAAATGACTAGTATTGGGTTTTTATATTTGCTAAATAATCTTGACAATGTATTCTGAAAAATTCCGTAACAAGTGTCGATTAAGTCTTGCAAAAATGGCCAACATTTATAAATTTAAAACAGAAAAATAATTTTCTTAAAAATTACACAAAGAGAAGTTTATACGAACATGCTAAATGATATCGAAACCATAAAAGACACATCAAGATTGCGAAAGCTGATGTCAAAACAGGAACATGTACCAGGAAATTTGAAGTCTCTTGATGGTACTTGGACAGCTTCAGCGAAGGACACTCTTGAAACGTTATTCAGGACCCATTTCCCGGAATGCAACCTGGATCCTGGTCAACTGGATAAGCCAGACGAGTCAACACATGTCTGGCAATTATGGAGTGTGGACTTCGTTACAGAGGAAAAAATTGAATGGGCAATCGGTTCTTTTGGACCATATAAATCTCCAGGAGTGGATGGTATTTATCCCATAATGTTACAGAGACTGGTGAAAACCATCACACCGCTCCTAAAACAGATTTATACATCTTGCCTTAGGCTATCATATGTACCAAAGAGATGGAGGGAAGTTAAAGTTATTTTCATATCCAAGGTTGGTAAGATACAACACAGCAGCGCTAAGGACTATAGACCAATCAGTCTATCATCGTTCCTATTAAAGACACTGGAGAGGATTCTGGACTACCATTTGAGAAATAGTATGGGTGCAAAGGAGCTCTCTGAAAACCAGCATGCATACACAAAAGGTAAATCAGTGGAATCAGCCCTTCACGAGCTGGCAATGAATATCGAGGAAACCATAAACTATGGCGAATATACTCTGGCATGCTTCCTGGATATTGAGGGAGCATTTAATAACATAAACTCTCAGGCAATAGAGGAAGCGTTAACACAGTCAGGCAATGACCCAATGGCGAATCATTGGATAATGAAAGTTCTCAAGAACCGTATAATTGAGGCGGAAGTTGGAGGGGAATCAGTGAGAGCGATGGCAACTAGAGGCACTCCCCAAGGTGGCGTCATCTCACCGACCCTATAGATTCTGGTTCTAAATGAGGCCTTGCTAGAACTCAGAAGGCACGGAGTTAGAGTAATAGCTTATGCTGATGACCTGGTGATTCTGGCAAGAGGGATATCACTGGACACCATATCCGACATTATGGAGCGTGCTCTCTCATCGCTCCACAAGTGGGCTACGGCCAGCGGGTTAGGTTTAAATCCTCTGAAAACGGAAACAGTCCTCTTTACAAGAAGGAGAAAAATTGCTGAATTTCGACTCCCGCGCATGGGGGAAACATGTCTGACACTTTCGGACAGTGCCAAGTTCCTAGGTATAATCTTTGACAGTAAATTAAATTGGCTTGAGAATCTAAAGGAGAGAGTCAAAAAGGCGTATGCAGCTATGTATGGATGCCAGAAAATGATTGGGAACACATGGGGTCTTAAACCGAAGCTCATACACTGGATTTTCACGGCAATTGTAAGACCAACTTTGGCACATGGTGCAATAGTGTGGTGGCCTATTGTGAAAACGGCCACACACGCTGCGTATCTGAACAAGGTGAATAGAGTAGCCGCCTTGAGTATTACTGGAGCGCGCAGGACGACATCTACACATGCACTGTGTAGGATTCTGGATTTACCATCTTTGGACCTATACATCCAGGAATACGCTCTTAGGACACAGCTAAGGCTGGCGCAAAATCGTGTGCTAAGGGTGCGGGAATATGGCCACACAAAACTTATTCGAAATCATCGATATGAGAACTGTGTGACTGACTGTATGACTCCCCATACTGTATGGGATGAGAGCGTGCAAATTGAAATACCATCTAGGGAATACTGGGAAAATCCACCTGGCGGGGAACATCAAATTGAGGTCTACACTGATGGATCAAAAATGTAACAGGGAACAGGTAGTGGAGTATACTGTGAAAAACTGGGAATTGAATATAGCTTACGGATACAGGACGGCTGTAATATTTTTCAGGCGGAACTGTATGCAGTGTCGGAGGCTGCTAGACTCATTTCAATGAGACCGATCTACTCTAGTGAGATCATTATATACATTGATAGTCAAGCGGCTTTAAAGGCATTAGGAAATAGGAATATACGATCTAGGGTAGTCAGCCGTTGTCGCCAAGAGCTTCAGGCTCTTATCGAACAACACTCTTTAAGACTGTGCTGGGTTCCAGGTCATAAAAATATTCCAGGGAATGAAAAAGCGGACGAGCTAGCTCGTATGGGCGCCATTCTACCATCCAACGCAATTAGGACCGATGTACATCTGGGCCTGGATGCTATTTACATGGAGATCAGGAAAAACTTTGAACGCCAAGAAGATTCAAGATGGGAATGCAGACATGACTGTATCCAAACAAAGGCTCTATGGACTCGCGGCGAAAATCGTGTTCAAAAAACGCTTTTACATGGAAAAGGCAGATCTAAGGAAGTATGTAGGTATAATAACAGGCCACACCGTCTTGAAATGTTATTTGAAAAAGTTAAGATTAATTGTGGATGACTTGTGCAGATGGTGCGGGGACGAAGAGACAGTGGAAGATTCACTCCATTATCTTTGTCAGTGCCCTGCACTATCTCGCACTCGATTTAATTGTTTTGGCTCTTATTTCTTTCAGAATGTGGAGGAACTAAGAGGGATCAGCCCGTGGAAGATGTTGAAATATATTAAGCTAAGTAAATTTGATGAGACGCATGTGTGGACTTAAATAGTCATGCTATGGGACAGGAAGACAGAAGAACGTGAATTAATGTATAGAGAAGCCCAACACCCCACCACAATCCCCCCTCCCCGCCCTCTTCAACACACCCCTTATCATGAGGTATCACTATGGATCAGGATCTGGTCTTGTGGACACTATGTCAACCTCTCAACCTAACCTAACCTACACTGCGTGACAAAACTAACCACTTTTTTAGAAAACTATCGGTACGACCATCAATTCTATATATTTCGGACATTCTGAATCGAATGGCGTACTCCGGTTTTCGATGTATGGAACAGTTTTCTTCCAAATGTCATTAAAGATTGGCCGATTTTCAGCTGCTTTAAAAAAAAAAAAATTGCAAGGCTAATGATTTTTAAATGCTATGGCATGGAAAACAAAGATATAACTTGTAGCAATATTTCTAATGTAAATTTGGTTTAAAGCTTTTTATCTTAAGCCCTTAAAATCGCTGATTTCTTAATTTTTTTACGTTTTCGCGAAATTAACCCCTAAGTTGGTCTCTGATAAAAAACTTGCAATTTGTGGATCATAAAGGTACCCATGACACTACGAATAGTGAACAAAAAACATATATGGTTTATGGACCATCATGATGAAAATTGCTAAAAACCATTTTTTTGTATATGGCTGCATCACTTTACGAGATGATTTAAGACCCCATTTTTTAGTATATAATGTGGGAACATAAATAATGAACTGACCCAAAATTTGTCCAAAAAAGTTTTCATTTGCAAAAGTTATCTTAACAAAAACTATAATTATTGCATGGAAAACACTGAAAAATTAGTTTTTGTTAAGATAATTTTTGCAAATGAAAACTTTTTTGCCAAATTTTTGGTGAGTTAGTTGTTTAAGGTTACCACATTATATACACCCAAAAAAAAAACGTGGGTATTCAATACTAAAAATTTAACTAATTTTAGTCCAAAAGGACCTAGTGCAGAAATTGGTTACCAATACTAAAATTTTTAACTAATATTAGTCAAATTAAGTAAAAATTACTAATGTTAGTACTTTGAAAATACTAAAATTAGTAACGAATTAGTAGATTTTGGTACAATATCACTTACTAAACCTTTTACTGTAGAATTATTTTGAGTGTACTAAAAGATGGAGCCTTAAATCATCTCGTAAAGTGATGCTGCCATATACAAAAAAAAAAAACGGTTTTTCGCGATTTTTATCATAATGGTCCATATAATATAGCTGTTTTTTCCCACTATTCGTATTGTTAGGGATGCCTTTTTGATTCACTAAAAGCAAGTTTTTTATCAAAGACCAATTTGGTTGTTATTTTCGCGAAAACCTTAAAAAATTAAGAAATTCGCGAATTTAATGACTTAAGATGAAAAGCTTTAAACCAAATTTGCTTAAGAAATATTGCTACAAGTCATATCTTTGTTTTCCATGCCATAAAAATTATAAATCATTAACTTTGCAAAATTTTTTTGTTATAAAACTGTCTCTAAATCAGCAAATCTTGAACGATATTTTGAAAGAAAACTGTACCATACATCGAAAAACGGAGTACGCTATTCGAATCAGCATGTCCGAAATATAAAAAAAATGATGGTCGTCCCTCTTGTTTTTTTTTTAGTGTTCCGCAGTGTTATTCAATGAGAATTTCATAGTTTTAATTAGTAAAATAAATAATGACCTCGAGCTAGAATAAACCTATTCAAAATATAATATTTTAAAACAATTTTAATATATATTTTTTTTTTAATTAATCCAAATTCATAAAATTTTGATTTAACTATAAAGATATGTGTTCCTTATATCTGATATTTAGGTTTTTTTTTCACAAATTTTTCTTATTAACCCTCCAACTACCAAACATAATGGTAATTTTTGGCCCTTATAAAAAATCGTATAAAACAAATCGTATAAAATAAAGGGGAAGGGCATTTTGCTGAACATGTCAGAACACATCAAATCCCAAAACTTAACACAAACATCACATGGAAATTTTATGTTTGAGGCGGTTATACTAGTTTTCCAGCTTTGGCCTGTTCTTGCAGCATGTAGGATTTTTGGTGTTTGTGTTAAGTTTTGGGATTTTATGTGTTCTGACATGTATATTGTTTTGGTCTCCTTTACCAGAATCAACCTCGTAATTTTGGAAAAAGTTTAAAATTGTTGTACAGTGTCAACACTCTAAAACACAAAAGTTATATTATTCATAAATATCTTATTCTTTTTCTCTAAGAAAATTAAAAGAGATGAAATGACAATTCTTTGTTAAAATAATGAAAGATTTATTTCATAAGTGTTATTATTTAAATAATCAAAAGCTCCAAATTTAAATCTAGAACATAATCTAGAAAAATATTTATAAAATTGTATTTATTTCTTCAAAAAGAAAAATAATTTTAATCTCTTAAGTAGAATAATAATCTCAGTTAGTAATCTGCAATTGTTTTATTACCTTCTTTGATTTTAAGTACTTTCATTAATAGAAGATTTTCTAAGATTCATTAATTAAAAATAACTTTTATTTAAATTGTAAAATTTTTCTTACATTAAAAGAAAATAAATGTCACATTTTTGTTGAAGAATAATGAGGACAAAAACTACTTCATTTATTTACTAGCATTAACAACAAACCCTTATACCTCTATTTGCTGGATTAAAGAAAAGAAGAAATAAAAATAATAAGAAATATCAGAGAAATTTATAAAAAAAATCATTAAAATTCAAAGGATATTGAAAATTCATAAAAATTAAAAAAAAAAAAACAGAAACATTTTTAAAATACCAAAAAAAAAAAAATATTAAAAGTCTGAAAAATATTGAAAAATTTCTTAAAAAGTTCTCAAAAACACAAAAAAAAAATAAATACAGGGTTAGCTGTATTTATTAAAAAGAAATGACAAAAGACAAGAACTTTTAAAACAAATGACAATAATGAAGAAAATGACATACATTAGTTTATGATTGTCTTCAATTTGTTTAGTTAGGTTTAATACATTATTCTTCTGCAAGACAGTAAATAAAAAGGACAGACATGTTAAACGACTAAATGGATGAAGTAAATAAAGACGGACATACTAAATATTATTAATTTTATTTATATAGAAAACCACTAAATATAAATTTTCTATGTTTATAAATAAAACAGTTATAGGGCGGATTTTACAGTCAGCACTAAGTAGCGACTTAAACTAAGAAATTACTTAAATCCAAAAAACTGTTTTACAAAAAACACTTAAGTAAAACTTAAGTCATCAATTACCATAACTTTACTTACATAAGTAATATATTTAGATTTGACAATTAAAAAAAAAATAAAAATCAAATAATAATAAAGACATACAATAAAAATTTAAAAACAAAATCTCACACAATTACCGTTCCAAACAATCAAGAACGAGGCTAAATTAATCGTTGAAAAATACTCCAGTCGCTAAACATTGAATTGGCACCCCAACAAACGTGTTCGTGAAAAGGTTGCTGTTTCCACCAAAGCTTTGAGGAATACGATTGCCGGTTATGTTAACCATTTGATAGGCCGTCTTCGAAGCTCTTAAATTCAATGTATTTCCACACACAATTTTTTATTTTTTTTTTTCATGAACGATTTTCATAGTATTTATGAACAAATTTATACAATTTATTACTTTTTCATAATATTTATAAACTTTTTCATAGTATTTATGAAAAATGTTAAAAATTCTTTAATTTCACATATTATGATTTATTCATAAATACTATGAAAAAGTTTATAAATATTATGAAAAGTAATAAATTGTATGAATTTGTTCATAAATACTATGAAAATCGGTCATGGAAAAAAAAAATTTTTGTGTGCATCAAATTGCGTTATATTTGAATTAATGCAAAGTAAATTGAATAAATAAATAAAAATTTATAAGGAACTTGAGATAGGCGTAGATGGCCCAATTGTTGGTGTGCAAACGGGTGGAGTATTTTCGATGATTCTAACAAGACCTGCGGCGGAAGATATAAATAGAAAAGCAATTGTGTGAATTTAACCTACAACACTCTGTGGTACAGGGTATGAGTATGTAATGATGTTTGTAACTACCCGAAATATTAGTCCTAGACCTACATTTATGTATGATCGACTCTCCGTCAGTCTGTTTGTTTGTATATCGCCGCTGCGCCTACACACAGAAAATAGATTCAGTTGTTGCAACTGAATTGTTTGCCAACTGAATTTTTGCGGCTGCACCAACTATCACAATATTCAGTTGCCTCTACTGCCAATTCAGTTGCCTCTACCGGTAAATATCTATCACAAGAACCGAATATTTTTTTGATAAAATTGACATTGGTTACAGTGATCGAATTTTAAAAAGCGTTATATAGTTGTACCAATCAATATTTTTTTCAAGCAATTTTACTAATTTATTTGATTTTAAAATTTTTATAATTTAAAAAATAAAATAAATACATACAATAGAAAAAATAAAAAAACTGAAAAAATTTTAAATCTAAGATTTTTTCTTAAAAAAAAAAATGTCTCAGAATCTGCGAGACTTTCTAGAGCAAAAATAGCTGGAAGTCAAAATATATCTCTTAAGAAAAAATGTCAATGAAAACATCGAAGAAATATCTTAGACTTCTAGAATTTTTTTTTATAGAAACATATCTCACAATCCGAGGATTTTTCAAAAAAATCTCAGAACCTAGGAATTTTTCTACAGAAAGAATGTCTCAGAATCTGTAAAAGAATATCTCAGAATCTTCTAAAGAAAAAATGTAGAAGTATCTGAGAATTTTTTCTATTGGAAAAGTCCAAGATAATGAGGAAAAGTCACAAATTCTGAAATTTTTCCTATGGAAAAAGTCTCAGATTCGGAGAAAAAGTCTCAGGTTCTAAGAAATTTTCTCTACAGAAAAAATCTTAGATTTTGAGTCATTTTTCCTATAGATAATGTCTTCGATTCTGAGAATAGGATTGGGTGAACCTTCGTTAATTTCAATATTCTGGCATTTATAAACCTTAAATTTGTTACCACTCTCTGGACACTTTTGACTCTAACGATTTCTTGGAAACTGTTCCATAATTTTTAATAGTTGACTCAAAACGATTTTACTGTCGACTTCTGGGTAAATCATCTTTAGCATCTGCATTAAAGTTGCGTCTGCAAATATGTAAAATAAGATTTATTGATTTAAATTGTTTATATTTCGGCAGTGGTATCAACTTACCGTCAAAATTTTGACAATTTTTTAGGAATTTTATTTTAAAATTTAAAACACGTCTGAACACAATAACATTTTTATTTTAATTAATTTCTATTTTAATTTTTTTTTACGTTTAATTTTTGTAATCGAAATGAAATCCTAACGACCAATTATTAGTTAAGAATACCAATACAAATTTATAATTTAGTAAAATTTTTCAAAAATAAAAAATTATTTAAAATTTGGTTAAGTTAACCAATATTTTCAGTTGTAAATACTATTACCTAGTGTTTTTGAAATTTATCAATTTAAACAAATGATAATTGGTCAGGAGGGAATATAACGACAAAAAGAAATTGTTGCACCAACTAAATATTTTTTAAAAACTTTATTAGTTTTTAGTTTGGGTACATTTACCAAATTATTAGTTGTTGATACATCCATTCGGTCACGATTGATAATTAATTATTACTGCTGTTATATATTTGGTATGGTGATAAAAAATTTATAATAACAACTAAAAATTTATAAGATTTATCAAAATTCCGTTTTCATAATAGACTTCCAACTAAACATTTCTCTGTGTGTAAAAATGGAGTCATCCCAGAAAAACTTTGGTAATGGGTAATGATTATATAACACATTACTAGGTAATGTATATAACTTATTTGTAGCATTATTTTATGATGTCTTACCAAACATTTGTTCCACAACGTATTATTTTCAAATGAAAAATAATGCATTACTAATAATTTGCTACGTAATGCATGATTATTGGAAAAAAATGTATTTCATATTTATTATTTCAAACATTAAATCATGGATGACTTATATTTGGTTACATTATGTATTATTTGAAAGTTTGGAATAATGCATTATTTATAATTGGATGCATAATGCATTGCAATAACACAAAAAATAATAATTAAAAAAAAATGCATAAGTTTAAACTAGAGATGGGCTCACGGCAGGAAATTTCTAACGACATGCACTCACGAAAATATTTTATCTACTTACACTCACTTACAATCACGTGAGTAAATTTAATACAAAATTACTTTTTCACTACTCGTAACACCTTATATATTATCTTCTGGTATGCTATATTATTTCATTTCTCGTAACCTGTAAAATATCAAATATTTTACACCTTACTCGTAGTCTTCGTTATAAATTTATGACTTTTTTTATACCTTACTGGTATTCTTTGTGATAATGTGGATGCATTACTTTGAGTCTCATCGCCTGTTAAAATCATCAATGCTGCAATGTATAAAATAAGAGATCCTATACCTTATTTTATACCTTATTTGGTAATCTAAGTTTTGCTGGGATGTGTAGTTTTTTAAATTTTTTTTATTACATCTTTATGATCCCCTATTGGTCATACGTTTACTCACTAAAGCGTTTTTTGAGATCTTGATTGGTTCAAAAGTTAGTAAAAGTAGCTATGTGTTCGTCATACTAAAAATGGCCTGAAAAGGAGTTATGTGTTTAGCTACATATAACTTATTTTGATAAAAAAGTAAAAGAACGTGACAAAATGGACCATTTTGTTAGTCATATGAGGTTCACACATAGAATCCAAGTATTTTGAATGCATTTGTCAAGATTTTTTGGAAAATATTTGCAAATTTTCATCCTGTTATCTAAATCCTAAATGGCGGGTAATCAAGCCTTGTGAAAGCAATAAAATTATTTGACAACGGAAAATTTTAGTATCTAAAGTACAGCATCTTTCGTAGATGTCAATTTATGTCGAAGCTCTTGAATAGTTACAAGAAAAAACAAAAAATCAGCACCAGTTTTGCGAAAAATCTGTTGTTCCCTGATTAGTGAAGAGCTTTTAAATATCAAAATTTTAAGGACCTTGTCTAACTAATGTCGCTCTAAACCAGCAACAAACTTTATTTAGTCTTTCTCCCTCTCGAAAAGAAATTAACAATAAGAATGGTTTCATAAGCAAAAGGAGTTATGTGTAAAAAATATTTCCATTTATTTAAATTTTGTTCCAAAAAGTACTTGAAAAAGGAGTTATGTGTATGTTTTTTGAAAATTTCTGCACCACTGAAAAACCGTTCAATGTTTCATAATTTTTTTTTAGTATGTGGAGAGCATATCGGTACAAGAATTTTTTATAGAACAAACTTTTAAAAAATATCCCGAAGGGACGAAAATAAACAGTTTTTTTGCTCTCCTGAACACTTGCCCTAAAACACATGACTCCATTTTTAGGCTCAGCGACGATATGTAATGTTGTAAATATCTCTTAGATAAGATTGCCGGTTATGTTACGCACTTGATGGGCCATCTTCGCCACTTTTAAATTTCTTATACATGTTTATTTATTTAATATTTTTTTGTTTTGATGGAAATATCACGCAAATGATGGAAATACTTGGAACTTGAGAGTAATGGAGATGGCCTTTTAAATGAGTAACATAATCGGCAATCTTACTACTCGAATTTTTGGTGGACATAACAGCAACCTTTTTACGGAGTCGTTTGTTGTTGTGCAAATCAGTTGGAAAATTTGTCAATGACTACACAGAAAAAAATATTGAGAAAAACAATTTGAGTAATAACTTGTTTAAATTTTTAAATAAGATTTGAGTAATTTTTTAATTGACGCAATTAAAAATTTACTCAAAAACTAAAAAAAAAAAATTGAGTAAATAATTTAATACAAAATTTAATAATTTTTTTTATTTTTTTTTTATTCTCTTCGTGTTTTGAATTCTCGTTTAGTTTATAGTTTTTTGTGTATGTATATGAAAATTTGAAATCATCTTTATGAAATTTTCCAATGTCTTCAAAACATAAATATATTTGGTAAAGTTTGAAAAAACATTTTTTTCGAAAAAAAAAAAATGTGAAACTTTTTTAAACTTTTTAAAAAAATAAATTGATAAATTTTGAGTAAATTTTTACTTGACACAATTAAAAAGTTACTTAAAAAATTTAAAAATTTTTAATTAAATTTTTAATAGTGTACATTAAAAATTTTTTAGTAAGCATTTAATAATTTCTTATTAAAAATTTACTCAATACTATTAAATCGTTAACTGGTGCAAAATTGAGTAATGTTTTACTCAATAGTATTAAAAATTTACTCAAATTTTTTTTTTATTTTTTTCTGTGTCCCTTAGCCGCTTTCTTGATTTTTTTAATTTTTGCTTTGTGTATTTTTATTTTATTATTATTTTATTTTTCTTTTTGAATTGTCAAATAAATAACTTATGTTACCATATTTTTGAAATATTTTCTTTTTACTTTTCTTTTTGTACTTACAAACCGTAAAATGGAATTTAACTTAAGTAATAAAAAATACTTAAATAAATTTTAACTAAGATTTTACTTAAGTTAGAACTTAGTTTTGACTGTAAAATCCGCCTTTAATATAGTTGTAGTAGTGTTAGTATTCAGTAGTAAAATGTCTTATTATATGTTTATTTCCATTCGGTTAGTCACTGTCTTAACAATTTACTTCCGTTTCCGTTTATTTAAACACGCAACATAGAAACTGTAGAAAAACAACCTGCCATCTGTTTCATTATTCTGGTTCTATTTTAAACTTTTCATTTTTATATATAAATACACGAGTACATATTTTTCCTTCAACGTTTTTAAGAGTAAATGACATTCCAATTATTCTTATCGTATAAAATTTTTTGAAATATGAATTGTCAAGACAATTTTTTATATATTATATTTTTCCCCCACTCCCCTAACAACACTTTTCTTGTTCTTCTCTTCTTCTCCTGCGATTTCAAGACAGTATTTTTGCTGTTTGCTTGCTTGTAGTAGTTAGTCTTGCCTTTGGTGGTAACATTATGTCACATAGTTTATGATGATAACTATTTAGTGGAACTCATCCATTATAACTACATAGTACAAGTAGTATATTTGTGACTTGGGTTGGTTAGTTGATTCATTCATTCTATTTACTTTTATATTTTTTATTTTTTCGTTGTCTTTTGATAAACTACTACAGCTTACCAATTACTAAATTAAGTTTATGTAGAATAATAAATTGTAGTTAATCTGAAGTTATAGCCAATGGGAATTTATCTATTTACAACAATAATAAAAAATTATGATATATAATCATTATTACAAGGAAAGTAGAAAATTTATTTATAGTTTTTTGTAACATATTAAAAAAAAACAAGTATTAAAATTAAATTCGACTTGGTCGAATCTATGAATACCCTCAACAATGTTATCTGATAGTAATTTTCTAAAAAAAATTTCAAAAAATTGCATTCAAAATTTTTTTATTAGAAATATATTAATTTAAGTAAAACTTTTTTTTAATCTATAAATTTTTTTTGACTGTCAACATTTTTTGAGTGTGACATTTCATTAAAAAAAAAAAAAAATATGTGTACATTTTTTTTGAAAGTAACATTTTTTTTGAGTGTAAAAATTTTTTGCAGTGTACAATTTCTTTGAGTAACAAGATTACTTTGTAAAATATTTTTGTTGTTTTATACCTACATATATGTAATGCAAAAAAAACTATTTCACATTTTCCCTGTTTTTATTTTACCAACCTCTTCCTTAAAAACCAAAAACAACCTAACATTCAATCATATAAGTCCCACTTTTTTTGATTTTTTTTTTTTTTTTCAAAAAAACTTACTATACACCGTTACATACAGTTTCAAAAACAATAACATCACAATAACAAATATTTACTTGTCTAACAACTAAACTGCACGTCACGGCAAGAAAACTAACAACAACAAGTTTTAAGAAAACTGGTATTTCACCATGTTGTTAAAACTTGTTTAACGAGTTTTCAACAGTTTAAGGTGAAACCAATATGAAATTTAGGGCTTTGCTTATAACTTTTGAACCACTTGACCGATTTTGCTGAAACTCAAAACCAAACAGTCTTTCGAAAGTTAGAGTGGTTTTAATCTCGTAAATTCGTAAAATGCCCTTGCCGAAATTTACTCTTTTGTTCATAACTTTTGAACCACTTGACCGATTTCGCTGGATTGCAATACCAACCTGACCCGGCAAATGGTCAACGTATATGTCAAACTTCAGGAGCCTCCGTAAAGTCTTTCAAAAGTTAGCGTGTTTTCAAAGGACAGACAGACAGACAGACAGACAGACGCACGGACGGACGGACGGACATCGCTAGATCGACTTAAAATCGATCAAGGATCATGAATATATATACTTTATGGGGTCCCAGACCAATATTTCGATGTGTTACAAACGGAATGACAAACTTATATATACCCTCTATCACTAGAGTGGTACACAGAAAAAAATATTCAATGGAAAAAAAAACAATTAAATATTTGCTCAGCTTAAGATTTGACATTCAATTAAATTTTACTTGAATCAATTAACCATTTGCTCAAATCTGAAAAATTCACAAAAAAATGTATAAAAACAAAAAAACTCATCATAGTAGGCTTTGAGTAACAATGCGTTGAACGCTGTTGCGATTTTTGTTTTAGTTTTCGTTAGTCGTCAAACAGAAAAGTACTTGAACGCACACAAGACAAAAATAAAAAAGCAATATAAAGCAGAAAAAAAAACAATTTAAACAAAAGACTTGAAAAGACTGACAAAAAACACTACAACTGTAAAATAATGATTAACCATTCACTCAGATCAAGCATTGGATTAATCAAAAATAACAGAAAAATACCAATTAACAAATTACTCAAATCAAGCATTGGTTTAATCAAAGAACAGTCAATGACTGACCTACAATTTTCGTGCTTGATCCAACAATTTTCCTCATTAGCTGACTTTTAATTAAAATAATGCTCAACCTTGTGTATTTCGTGCTTGATCTAACAACTCATTTTTATCTGTGTAATCGTCATATATCGACAATTTTTGTTCTATTTTACCGAAATTTTGAAAAAAGACGAAAATTCTGTGTAAAATTTCAGAAATAACAAGTAGAAAAGTTAAATTCAACTTGGCCGAATCTTTAACTACCCTCCACAATGCTTTTTAAGTGATAGTAAATTTTCTAACGGGAAAAAAATTACATTTTTGATTAGTTTTTATTTTGTGTAAAAAAAAACTTTTTTTTAAAGTAATTTTGGAAAAAAAAAATAATTTACTTAATTTTTTTCTGAGTGTAAATTTTTTTTATGAGTGTAAAATTTGTTTCGAGTTTTTTTTTTTTAGTGTAAAAATATTTTTGAGTGACATAAATACGTTGTAAAATATTTTTGTGACTTACCAATGTTTTTAAAACATGTTTAACGGGTTTTCAACTCATGAATTGAAGGTGAAGCTAATCTGAAATGCACGGTTTTTGACCAGGCCAGGGGAACGACAAATATATATGTTCAGCGTCCTCAGAATTGAATTTCGAAAGTTAGCGTGTGTTTTATCTCGTTAATTTACGAAAAACCCTTGCCGAAATTCAGTCTTTTGCTAACCACTGGACCGATTTCGCTGGATTGCAATACCTACCTGACCAGGTAAATGTCCAACATACATATGCCAAACTGTAGGAGCCTCCGTAATGTCTTTCAAAAATTAGCGTGTTTTCAACAGACGGACGGACGGACTGACGGACAGACGGACGGACATCGCTAGATCCATCGCTAGACAGACCGACAGACGGACAGATGGACAGACGGACAGACGGACAGACGAACAGACGAACAGACGGACAGACGTACAAACGGAATGGCAAACTTAAACATACCCTCTATCACTAGAGTGGAGGGTATAAAAAAAATAAATTTAAATTTATTTCTATATTGGGCAATTCCAAACAATTTCGCCCTACTGCTCGGAAACATGCCTTTTGACGTCACTGAAAATTTCGCTCTTAGATATCTACGTTTATATAAGATATTTCGCATATTTCGATTTTCAAAATTCGGTGTAGTTTTCAGATTATCGCAGGTCAAAGTTCGACGTTTATAGCAAAAGTCAGAAAAATACATCACGTTTAACGTGATCTATCTTTTTAACTAGTTACCCGATTATCACAAGTAATGGCTCATATGAAAGCTTAATTGTTCTTCTTTTATATAATATTTTCAAAAGCATACGGTGTTTTTTCAGAATTGTTGCGAAAATTCAAAAACATGTTTTTTTTTTAATATTAAAAAAACGCATCTTCGATTAAAAAAAATGGTGATAAACAATACTGTTTTGTATAATACTATATATCCAAGATTTAGAGTGGGATCATCATGGGATTAACAAATATTCTGGTTTTAGTACGAGTTTCTTATATGTTACCTCCTAAGAGAAGAAGAGGCCAGCTTTCACATGAGCTAAATTTTGCTAAAATCGGTCCATTGGTTAAAATGGTACAGCTCTTTAAACGTAATATATTTTTATGACTTTTGCCAAAAATGTCGAACTGTGACACGATATAATTCTGTAAATACACCAAATTTAAAAAAGGATATATATGAGACATATATCATAATTATGTAGGCTATCTATGTGTCAATGTTCAACTTAATCTGAAGACACAAAATTTGCCACGGTATACCCGAAAGCGCTATCAAGGGAAGTCTCCCTGGTGTCACCCGCGGATCTTTATGGAATTGGTTTTATTTTGTAGATCATAAAAAATAAAGGGACACGTATTTTTTTTTAGCGGCCCAAATTCATATTTAGGGGGTAAAAAGGAGGGGGGAAGACAAGGCCATTTTTCAGTTTTTTTTCGTTTATCTCCTATATTATGCAAAGAAACCTAGTCATGTTACATACCAAATGAAAGGTATTTGGAAAACCTATCTACGTGTCCAAATATGCACAACTTTTGGTCATATTGTGTAAAATACAAAAATTTTAGGACATTTTTGTTAATAAGTCGAAAAATATTAATTTCTTTGTTAGCACTACGAGATAGGTATTTTTAATACCTTTAATCTGATACCACACATGCCTATATTAATTTTGTTTAAATAGGCGTAAATCGTAAAAAACTGAAAAAGGTCAATTTCCCCCATACAAATCGACCCCCCTTAAAAATGAGTTTGGGCCGCTAAAAAAAATACGTGTCGAATTAATTTTCGTTCTTAACAACATATCCGAATTTCATGAAGATCGGAGGCTGACACCAGGGAGACTTCCCTTGTAAGATCAAAAGTTTTTGAGTTATTTGATTTTCAGCTTTTTCAGAACCCCAAAACTTATTACTTTATGAGTTTAAGAGCCGATTTCTCAAAATTTTAGTTCCACGACCAGGAAAAAAACTGTAGGTAAATCGGCAATTATGTCTACAATATCCTAATTCCATATGGAGTTGTTTAAAGTAACCAAAAAAGTGCCGTTCAAAAGCCCGAAAAAGACCGTCCCAATTTCAAGCCAATGCATGGAAAACACACGACTTTATGAGTTTAACAGCCGATTTCTCAAAATGTTTGTTCTACGACTGGGACAAAAGGCTGTAGGTAGATCGGCAATTATGTCTAGAGTATTCTTGTTCCATATGGAGTTGTTTTAAGCAACCACAAAAATGTGTCGTCCTAAAGACCGAAAAGACCTCCTAATTTCATGTTAATAAAGACTTAAATAGGACTTAAATTTTTAGGTAAAAAAAATGTGATTTTTATTTTGATGGCATATTGATAGAATATTAGCAGCTATTTAAGAATAAGAAATTCGTTCACGTATATTAAATCACGCAAGTGGGTCAAAAGTTATGCGGTTTTAAAATTTAGCAGTTTTAAAAATCTTGAAAATATTTTTAAAATTTTTTTTTTTCAATTTTTTTGCATCATTTCTTCTAAAATATTTGGTATAAATTTAACCCTTTAACGACCAAACGATTTTAAAAAAATATATCTATGTACCTAAAACCATAATTTATCCGCTGTAAAAGTAAAGTTTCACAATTTTTTATAACATATTTATACAATGCGCGTTGGAATTACTGATTACTGAAATCAGAAAATCGTATCATTTTAACAGTAGTTTAAAAAAATCGGTGATGCTTTTTTATAACAAGACAATTTAATATGGTCCAAAAAATCTATAATCATCAAAATTTTTTAACTCGCCTCTGATTTAATGATGACACATCAAGCGGGCTTTCATTTAAAAAAAATTTCATCCGATTTCGTGCAAAGCCTTTGATGTGCCAGATCAAAAAAGGGGTATATAAAATCATAGCGCTTTCCGCTCAGAATGACTTAAATTAAAAAGTCAAAAAGCAAAACAGTTCTACTCGTCCTTTGTGTATTAAATTTGAACATGATGCATTAATTGCTCCTAAAAAAAATTTAAAACAGATTTGCAAATTTCGCTCAACTGTCAAAAATGCCACAACCTTTTTGTTTTTTATTTTTTTTAACTCGGTTTACTCAACAATTCACCATACTTCGAAAGAAAACGCGAATGTGCCTCGCGAAAAACTGTTTTTTTTTTTTTTAAATTACGTTTTTTCTTTCGAACTTTGAGCTGCTGATACTCCACTACTATACGTGACACATTAAAATGATTGATATCAAACTGTTAAAATGTACAATATCTTCAAACTCTAGTTAAACATTTTTCATTTTATAGAGGGGGCCAAAAGCCCTGATCAAAAAACCGAAAAATTGGAAAAACTCTTAATTTTTGGTTCAAATTTTATCCGTGTGTTAACTTATCAAACGATGAAGCATCTATTAAACCAACATTAAAATAATCTCTTTTGTGTACTGACCGTGTTTTATGTCGGAAAAGACGGAAAAATGTGGGAGAAGTTAACAAAAAAAAAGCGTAAGAAAGAAAAAAACCATGGATTATTTCAAGCCATTTTTCTTAATTTTTATACCCTCCACTATAGTGATAGAGGGTATATATAAATTTTTCATTATTAGTAATTAGTATTAGTATTTTTTTTTTTAATGTAAAATTTGAAAAAAATTTAACACTCAAAAAAAAATTTTACACTCAAAAAAAAATTAGTTTATTTTTTTTTTTTCAAAAATGACTAAAAAAAATTTTTTACACAAAATAAAATATTTCTAATCATAACTGTTATTTTTTCACGTTAGAAAATTTACTATCACTTAAAATGGGCATTGTGGAGGGTATTCATAGATTCGACCAAGTCGAATTTAACTTTTCTACTTGTTTAATTTTAACCCACTGTAACTTTTGCGAATAAAGAGATCTAAGAGATCCTAAACCATAGAGAATACATAGAGGCGAAGGTGTGAAAAACAAAGTACGATTTGTAAACATGTATTGTGTGGTGAATTCACATCGACAACGTATGTGTGAGATTTTAGAAAAAGACAGTGATATTATTTTTTCTTTCACCTTCGCCTCTATGTAATTGAAATTTTAACAGAAAATAAAAAAAGAAGTAAGAAAATTATAGTCGGTCAAGACCGACCATATAATACCCTACACCAGAGTTTCCCGAAAAATGGGTCCCAAGTTCAAACATGGACTGATTAGATATATATTTTGTTAAGTCTTTAATAAGTGTAAAAACACTCACAAAACAAATCTGAGTAAAATATGCTTCTTTTTGTTGAGAATAAACCGCTTTAACTAAATATCGGGTAAAATTTTCACAAGGGGGGCCTAAGTCCAAAAATGGTCCGATGATAATCAGATTTGATAAGGTTATTAAAGTACGCGTTTAACATATACAAACAAAATTTTAATATAATATTTTCTATTTTCATGGAATTTGAGAGATTTGTGTGAGGGCTACAAGATTAGAGTCATTTGAATCAAAACTAAAGAGGACAATTGTATGGGGGCTACGTCTAAATATGGACCGATTTTCAATTTCAATAGGCTTTGTCCTTGGTGCAAAAGAAGCTTAAGTATCAAATTTCAAGTCAATTGGTTAAAAATTACGACCTGTATCGTATTTACACCGATTACATGGACAGAGAGACAGACGGACGGGCATCGCTAAATCGACTCAAAAAGTGATTCTGAGTTGTGGTGAGGTATAAAAAGTGTGGTGTAAGGTATCAAAATGCACGGTGCGTATGATTATTGCCTCATTTTATAAGCTGCTCACGCGCCTGATAGAAAACTCGATATATTTTACATTTTTATCTTTTTTTATTAAGGATCTTTTTAATTGAGATTTTTATTTTTAAAAAATTTAAAATCAAATTTACTTATGTAATTAACTGAATAAATAATATTTTGTACACAATTTCCTTTTTCTTTATAAACAACAATTATTTTTACATTTAAAAAACAAATCTTTCATAAACTTTATTCACCAAGTGTGTGAACTTGTATGTAGTTTTTAGAAATATTTGTCAAGAACTTACACAAAATATACAATTTACACAACAAAGTAATATCAAATGCATAAAAAACTACAGTGAAATCTTTGAGTAATGGAAAAGATCTCTGTAAAAAAGTTTTCTTCAGTTAACAGAGATGAAAAAATATAATAAATTAAAACAATTTTCCGAGTGCGGTCCTATCACAAAATACTTTACTGTTTAAGATTTGTTACTAAAAGTAAATGTATACAACTTAAAAAGATGACATACACTAAAGAAAAAAAGTTTAAAATATTCTAAGTATTTCAACATTTTACTAAAAAAGACATTTACAAATGTTTTTTAAGTAAATTCTGACTTGAAGACAAACCAGAAAAACATACAAACACACTCTACCAACACCATCATCCACACACAGTCGGTTGCAGACATAAGTTTCAAAAAGAACATGATGAAAACAAAAAAAAAAAAAAATGGCAAACATAATACGAGTAGAGAAAAAACAAGTAAAAAAGTTAAATTCGGCCTTGCCGAATGTAGTGATACCCTCCACAATTTCAAAAAGATTATTGCAAACAACTTTATTTAAATGGAAATTACTTTTGAAAAAAAAAAAAAAAATTGAAAAAATTTCCGCGAAAAAAAATTTTGGTAAAAAAAAAATCCGCGATTTTTTTTTTTTGTCAAAAAATATGTTCGTACTTGTTTAGATACCATTTGGTGTTCAATTATGTTCACATATGTCAACCAGAAGCCGAATTAAAGCATTTTGTATTTTTAGGTTATGTTGAATGTACTGAAATTTTTGAGGTGTGCTTACATTTTCTTTCATAACTTTTGAACCGCTGAACCGATATCGCTCAAATGCAATACCAAACTTCTCGGGAGAACTTCCAATATATATGTTAAGTTTCAGTCATCTCTGTGCAATATTTTGTCCGCGAGAGCATTTTCAACAGACAGACAGACGGACAGACGGACAGACGGACAGACGGACATCACTAGAATGTCTTAAAATCGATCGGGCATCATGAATATATATACTTTATGGGGTCCCAGACCGATATTTCGATGAGTTACAAACGGAATGACAAACTTATATATACCCTCTATCACTAAGTGGAGGGTATAAAAAAGAACAACACTAATACAAATACAACATAAGCAACAAAACTGCATTAAATGTACACTGTGGTTAAAAAGTTGGGGACATTTTTTTTTCTATAGAAACAAACTTTCTTATTAAAAATTTCTCAAGTTTATTAAATTTTATCGTTTTGAAAAAATCTTAGATTTTAAGACATTTTTTCTAAAGAAAAAGTCTCCTAGTCTGACACATTTTTCCTAAAGAAAATAGTCTCGAAAATAGTTTCTCAAAATCTCAGATTCTGATACATCTTTTCTATAGAAAAAGTCTCAGATTTTTAGGCTTTTATATACTCTCCAACCACAGTATGGGGGTATACTCACTTCTATATTTCGTGTGTAACGCATCGAAATATCGGTCTAGGACCCCATAAAGTATATATTTTATTGATCAGTGTCCGTCCGTCCATCTGTCCGTCTGTAGAAAACACGATACAGTCCAAAATAAAAGAACTAGACTTCCGAAGCACGAATATGTCTTAAATTCCTAGGCAGGTTAAGTTCGGAAATGGGCAAAATCGGACCGAGGGAAAAATGTTCCCCCTTGTAGAACTAAACCAACCAAAGAAAAACGCATTTTTTGCAGGGTTTTTTGTACTTTTGCAAAGCAAATGCAACATTCTTATCTCAGAAGAAGTTCAAAATCTCAAGGAGAAGTGTCCCCAAACGTTTCCCAACACCCCCCAAAAAAAAAAAAACGCCCCTGGATTTTTTTTTTTTATTTGGTTTTTACATTTTGGAGGGTATAAAAGATTCGGCACAGCCGAATGTAACACTTTCACTGGTTTTTTTTAAAAATTTTCAGATTTTTAGATATTTTTTCTATATAAAAGTTTCATATTCTGACACATTTTTCCTGCAGAAAAAGTTTTATATTCTGAAACATTTTTCCTACAGAAAAAGACTCAGATTCACAAACATCTTTCCTACAAGAAAGAAAAATCATATTCTGAGACTTTTCTCCTATAAAACAAAGTTTCACATTCTGAATCATTTATTCTATAGAAAAGTCACATATAAAAATGTCTCAGATTCTGAGACATTTTTGCTAAAGAAAAAGTTTTAGATTCTTGGTAAAATTTCCTATAGAAAGGGCTCTAATGCTGAGAAATTTTTCATATAGAAAAAGTCTCGGATTTTGAGACATTTTTCCTACAGAAAAATTCTCAAATTCTGACACATTTTTTCTACAGAAAAAAAAAATTAGATTCTGAGACATCTTTCCTATAGAAAAATTCTAAGATTTTGAGACATTTTTCCTATAAAAAATTCACAGATTCTGAGATATTGTTTTTTAAGAAAAAGTCCCAGATTCCGATACATTTTTCCTGTAAAAAAGAGAAACAGTCTCAGATTCTGAGATATTTTTCATACAGAATAATCTCAGATTCAAAAACATCTCTCCTATAGAAATCGTTTCAGATTCTGAAACATTTTTCCTTTAAAAAAGTGTCGGATTCTGAGAAATTTTTTCTATAGAAAAAGGGTCAGATTATGACACATTTTTTTAATGAAAATTTCTCAGATTCTGACACATTTTTCCTATAGAAAAAGTCTTCGATTCTGACACATTTTTCCAATGGAAAAAGTCTCATATTCTGCGCCATTTTTCTCAAAGAAAAAGCCTCTGATTCTGTGGCATTTTTTCTGTAGAAATAGTCTCAGATTCGGAGATATTTGTGCTGTAGAAAAATTCTCATATTCTGAGACATTTTTCTTATAGAAAAATTCTCAGATTTGAGACTTTTGTTCTATAGAAAAAGTTTCAGATTTTGAGACAAAATATCTTAGATTATGACACAATTTTTTAATGAAAAATGTCTCAGATTTTGAGGCATTTTTATACCCTCCACTCCAGTGATAGAGGGTATATATAAGTTTGTCATTCCGTTTGTAACACCTCGAAATATTGGTCTGGGACCCCATAAAGTTTATATATTCATGATCCTCGATCGATTTTAAGACGATCTAGCGATGTCCGTCCGTCTGTCCGTCTGTCCGTCCGTCTGTCCGTCTGTCTGTCTGTCTGTCTGTTGAAAACACGCTAACTTTTGAAAGACTTTACGGAGGCTCCTGAAGTTTGGCATATATGTTAGACATTTACCTGGTCAGGTTGGTATTGCAACCTAGCGAAATCGGTCCAGTGCACGGTGGTCAATTCCGGCCAAAAATCAATAACTTCTTTATTTCTGCGTGTAAATAGCTAAAATTACATATTCAAATTAAGAATAACATATCTGAAAAAAATAGATACGCAATAAAAAATAGATACGCAATGCTTTTTAATTCTGTTTTTTTTAATATTTAAAATCGTAATATTTTTAAAAGTTTTAAAGACAAAGAATTGCCAGGTTTGTACAGCAAAAACTACTTAACCGATTATGATGAAATTTTTTTTTAATTGTAGATTATTTAATTTTCTAATACTTATCGTGGCTATTTTTTAAAATTAATTTCAAATATTAATTATAATATTTGAATGAAAGAAGAAATTTAAAGTTTTCTATTTTTTTAAGTTTACGTCAGCAAAAATCTATTTTTTCCCAAAGAATGGCCACGTTAAGTGCTAGAAAATTTAATTATCTACAAAGCAAAACAAAATTCATCAAAATCGGTTTAGTAGCTTTTGCTGTAAAAACGCTGCCAATTTTTCCCTTAAAAAAAAACAACATACGATATTTTGGGGGAGTTTGTAGGTTAAAAAAGTCCACCATTTGTAAAAAATGATTCCACTAAAAATGCTCTGGATTAAAGAATCGGTAAAAGTAGGGGCTGAAATTTATAACACTTATTTTTAATAGTTAAAAGTACAAACTCCTTTTTATAGCTAACCTCTAATAGCCTCTAATTGATATTTATGGTCTTTCAAAATCTATTTTTTTTAGAGTTTTTTTTTAATTTTGATCTAATTTTCATACACATTACTTTAAGACAAAAACGCACATAAAATCTGCAAAAACCACATGGAATGATTATTTACTATAGGAATTAAAAAACCATGTGCGAACTTACAAAAATAATGTGAAGAAAAATTCATAGCCAGCTTTTATTGAAAACTAAAATATACATTTTAAAAAAAGCTGAAATGAGAAGCAAAAAATACTCAACTTTGCACCACTTTGGACAATAATATAATGTTACAACGCACATTGGGTTCAAATGATGCCAAAATGGCGATTTATTGAAATTTATAAATGAAGTTTTTGTTATAAAATTTGGTATGGGGTAAAAGTAGATAAAATTCTGCAACACTAGTTATCAAAATCAATCATTTAAGTTGTTTACTTTTTTTTCGGTGAGCTGTCAAAGTTAACAAATTATTGCAGTTTTTGAAAAAAGTAAAAAAATTGAAATTTTTTACAATTTAAGCGATTATTAGTGGTATTAAGTCTTTTAAAAGAAAATCTTTTATAATGGAACCTTAAACACTAGCGATAAAGCTAAATTTTTAAATTTTTTTGTTTATAAAAATTGTGTCTCAATGTTTTTAATAATTTTTTTAAAAAGGGTCCAAAATTGGGATATTTTCCATATTTAATGGGCCACACATATTAAGTTAGTAATAGTTGGATTTAGTTTTGTGGATTTCAAAAAAGTATAGGATATCAGCTTTTATTTAAAAGAAAAAAAAGTACGGACAATACCCGGCCCTTTTTTTTTATTCCCGTTTTTGTGTAAAAAGTCTGGGTATCGTTTATTAAACAAGGCCATTATAGGTGTGTTTATACCCTTCAACTACGGTATGGGCTTACACTCACTTTGTCAATCCGTAAGTAACGCATCGAAATATGGGTTTAGGACCCCATAAAGTGTATATTATTGATCACTGATCGGTTCTAAGACATTCTGTGACTAACAGTGTGTCCGTCCGTCCGTCTGTTGTTGAGAACACCCTAAAGTACATAAAACAAGAGGTAGAATCCTGAAGTTTGTCACAAATATGTATAATAGTTATAGGCTGGTTAAGTTCTTGAACGAGCAAAATCGGACCAGGGGGGAAAAAGTTCCCCCTTAAAGAACTAAAACTACCCCAGAAAAATATTTTTTTTCAAAGTTTTATTTGTATATATGTTTAATAAATGAAACATTTTAATGCCATATGAAGTTCATCGACCTGAATTTGAACCAAGGGGGATCAGGAAATCGATTTTTTTTGGTCCGCCCCTTTGTGGGGGCGTGTATAGTAAAAATAATTTAAATAATGATAAACTTTTATTAATTAGGTGCAAAAAATGACATAAATTTTTTTGGCAAGGTTTATCGCGAGAGGAAGGTGTCCCCCATAGTCTCCCGATAAACCCCCCACCCCGCTACGCCAAAAAAACGTCCCCTCCATTTGTTTTTTGTAGCTTTATTACATGTTTAAGGGTTTCGTATTTTTTTCCAAAAACAAAGAAAAGACTAAAAGATTAAAAAAAAAAAACATTTTGTTAAATTTTTTTTTCTCAAATGCTGTGTTTTTATGTATTTTTGATAATTCGTTAATAAAAAACTACAATATTCCCATAAATCACTTTTTTCAGATAAATTTGTACATTTATGAGATTTTGTGAAAAACAAAAATTGGATTTTAAATAAAATTTAAAATAATATAAATACATATTGTGCGCTCTTTCTTTGATTACTTTGATAGCACATTATGTACACTTTAATTTCCATTTTTTTTTTATTAATTTATCGCTTTTCATTCCAAAGTTACAGCAAAAATTGTGAACTATAACCCTTTTTTCCGAAAAACAAAAAACGCCTAACAGGTTAAAAATTTTTTTTTTTTCCAATTTTTTTTTTTTCCAAAATTTGTATTTTTACGTGTTTATATTAGTTCATCAATAAAAAAATATAATATTCTAAAACTACTGCTTATCTGAATTAATCGCCATTTTGGGTACCATCGAACCCAATGTGCAACGCCCAAAAAAAGATTTAAGTTGTATGTTTTGAAGTATTAGCTATAATATAGCATACAAATTTCATCAAGATTTAAAAAAAAAAAATAAAATGATTTTTGGCCGGAATTGACCACCGTGCAGTGGTTCAAAAGTTATAAGCAAATGAGTGAATTTCGGCAAGGCTTTTTCTGGAATTTACGAGATATAATACACGGTAACTTTCTAACGGCAATTTTGAGGATGCTGAAGTGTGGCATATATATTTAGCGTTCCTCTGGTCCAGTTCGTTTTAAATTTCAGCCAAATCGGTCCAGTGGTTCAAATGTTATTAGCAAAACAGAAAATTTCAGATTAGTTTCACCTTAAATTCACGTGTTGAAAACCCATTAAACATGTTTTAAAAACATTTGTAAGTCAGAAAAATATTTTAAAAGGTATTTTTGTCACACAAAAATATTTTTACACTAAAACAAAAAAAAAAATACACTCAAAAAAAGTTTACACTCAAAAAAAATTTTACACTCAAAAAAAATTGGTAAATTATTTTTTTTTTCAAAAATTAATAAAAAAAAGTTTTTTTACACTAAAACAAAAAAAAAAATACACTCAAAAAAAAAAAATTAGTATTTTTTTTTTTTTTTCAAAAATTAATAAAAAAAAAGTTTTTTTACAGAAAATAAAATATTTCTAACCAAAAATGTTATTTTTTTCACGTTAGAAAATTTACTATCACTTAAAAAGACATTGTGGAGGGTATTCATAGATTCGGCCAAGTCGAATTTAACTTTTCTACTTGTTCCTATAGAAAATGTCACAGATTTTGAGTAATTTTCCTAAAGAAAAAGTCTCGGATCCTGAGAAATTTTTCCTAAAGAAAATGTCTCAAATTCTGCGACATTTTTTCTAATAGAAAAAGTCTTAGATTCTGAGATATTTTCCCTATGGAAAAGTCTCAGATTCTGAGACATTTTTTATACATAAAAAGTCTCAGATTCTGAGACATTGTTGCTATTAGATTGCTATAGATTTTTGCTCAGATTCTGCGACATTTTCTAATAGAAAAAATTTCAGATTCTTTTTGGAAAAAATATCAGATTCTGATATATTTTTCTTATTGAAAAAGACTCAGATTCTAAGACATATTTTCTATAGAAAAAATTTAACAAAAAAATTCTTAAATTCTTTGATATTTTTTTGAAACAAAAAATTCAGATTCAATTACAGAAATGTCTGAGATTCTAAGACATTTTTCTTGTAGAAAAATTCTCAGACTCTGAGAAATATTTTTCGATTTTCTTTTTTGTCATAGTTTCCTTTAATAAACACCCCAAACAGAGAAAGAAATCTCTACTGCGCTTATATGAAGCATGAATTGCTGCAGTGAGGAAATTGCACTCACCAGATGCTGTTGCAACTAAGCACAACAAAAATGGAAACTCTTTATCTGCAACAGTTGTAACAATCTTAGGAATACAACATAGAATACTATGTATTTAAGTGCATTTTTTTTTTTTGCCTTTGTATTTCTGTTATCAAAAGCAGTTCATATTCTGGTTTATATGTTGTTTAACCATAATGTATAGAGGTTTCATGTTTTTTTTTTGTCGTTTTTGTTGCTAGAGATATAGTATATTTTTGTCTTAAAACTTTCACTTTGTTGATTTATGTGTTAGAGTTTTTACAATAAATATTTTGTATAGATTTTAGTGCTACTGCTGATGTTGCAGCCCCAAAATATGTTTAATGTAGTCTTTAAAAAAAGTATGTTAATGTTTGCTTTGTGGTCACATGGAATTTGCTGTGCTTTTTTACATACTAAACACGGACAAATGTTGTCTTGTTGTAGGGTTTTTAAAGGATAAACGAACTCTTTTACAACATTTTTAAAAAACTTTTTTTTTTAATTTTAATAAATAAAGCCTGTATAACGCTGATACAAAACTTTTTCATGTTCTTTAGGGTTGATTACACAAAATTCCGTTAAAAATAAACTTCCCGTTATATTTTACTTTTCATAAAAATAAATGAGTTAAGTCGCAGTTAGCATCTTTCAGAGTAATCAGGCCTTAGAAAAGATTAACAACAAAAATTATAAAAAATTTTTTTAAAAATTATGGTTGGTTCACACTGAACTCTAAAACTCTTCTAAAACTCTTAGAAATTCAATTTTTAGTCTGCAGTTTTTTAATTTAAAGACTTATAACAAATATAATTAAAGCCCGAGCTCGATCTGTACTTACAGAAAACAAATAAAATTACTGACTGAATATGTCGCCATTAGGCACGTCTTCGAAACAGAAAATGAAAATTCCTTCACTTGTGTCTGCAATTCCAGATCCCTTGCGAAATAATGTAAGAGACAAAAAAGTTAAAAAAGTATCAGGTGAGGTTGAGATTGCTAGAAATAAAATTGTAGTGTTGGAAACTGTCAAAATTTATTCTGTAGAAACTGTAAATATTCACATATTTAAAAAACAATTTCCATTAAAACAAACCGGCACTTAAAATCCTACTATTAGTGTTATTATACTAACTGGTTTCAAATGAACCGGTATAAGAATACCAGAAATGTCTATAATTTTTAGAAATTAAATTTTTCTTCTGCATTTTTTCAACTTGAACCCCTATGATTTTTTTTTCTTCTTGGGCTTTTTGGGCTCCTATGCAGGTATTTCGAGGTGTTACAAATGAAATGACTAATATAAATTATTTCACTAATTGCAAGTGAAGGATATAAAAATGGAAAATTAAGTTTTCTATTACGTGGAATTAGAAATTTTTTGGAATTAATATTTAAGAAAATAAATACATTCGTAGTTATAACCTTTGAAATTTAAATACTAATTACCAAGGAGAGGACTTTCATGCAAATGCATGTTTTTTCCCTTTGGCCATAGAACAGCATAAACAAAATATCTTTGCGAATCAAAGAATTTGCTTTAAAATGGCATCGATTCGTTAGTGCATATTTTTGCATATTTTGCTTAAAATGCATATTTTTGCATATTTTGCTATTATTTAGCTATAAATGCATATTTTTAGGTCATATTTTGACAAAATTTGAGTTTTTTAGTATTCTAGCCCTTTTTAAAATTTTTTTATGATATTTTTTTTTTGTATTAAATTTTGAAATCATAAATTTTTTAAAATCATTTATATTTTTTTAATAACATTTTATACACACTGTATACAATGTTCATCGATGCTTAAAATGCCAGACTGTATTCAAATGTTATGTTTTTTTTAATAAAAGTAAAAAAACAAGTGGATATTTATGATTTTAAGTGCATATTTTAAGATTTTTAGTGCATATTTCAAGACTTTTTAGTGCATATTTTAGGCGCCTAATAGTTTTTTAGTGCATGAAGGTCTTGTCCCTGCTAATTACACAGTACAACACTACTTTTAACACCAAAACGAGACCATATACACTTGATAGAAGAGTCCCTCTGGAATAAAACTGCATTTACAATTTTTCATTCGGTGATCATTTGTCCTTTTTAGTATTGCCTAGAAAAGATTTAATTAACAATTTTCTTTTAGAATATTTAAAATGTCTCAGGATCTAAGAATTTTTCTAAAGATAAATGTTTTAGAATCTGAAAATTTTTCTATAGAAAAAAAATTGTCTTAGAATATGAGAATTTTTTATAGTATTTCTCCAAAACTGGGAATTTTTCAATAAAAAATTGTTTCAGAATCTGAAAAAATGTCTCTAAAGAAAAATGTCTCACAACTTGTTCATAAAATAAATATCTCATAATCTGAGAATTGTTCTAAGAAAAAATGTCTCAGAATCTGGAAATTTTACTTCACAAATTTAAGAATTGTTCTAAAGGAAAAATGTGTCAGAATCTGAGAATTTCCCTGAATCTGAGAATTTCCCTGAATCTGAGAATTTAACTTCACAAATTTGAAATTGGTCAGAAAAAATGCTTTATAATCGGATAATTTTTCTATGCAAAAAAATACCTATGAATCTATTATTTTTTGTGTAAGAAAAATGTCTAGAAATCTCAGAATAATGTCTTAGAATCTTTGAATTTTCTTTTGAAAAAATCTCTTATAATCTGAGATTTTTTTATTGAAAAAATATTTCACAATCTAAGAACTTTTGTAAAAATAAAATTCCCTGGATATCTCAGAATTTTTCTACAAAAAATGTTTTTAAAAAACGTTAAAATTTTCTTTTGAAAAAATGTCTCAGAATCTAAGACCCTTTGTTTAGAAAAAAATGTCTCAGAATCTTTTATAGTATGTCCTAGAAACTGAAAATTTTTCAACAAAAAAAATGTTTTGGAATCGGAAAAAATATGTCTTCAGAAAAAATTTGTCAGATTTTGTCTATAGATTAAATGTCTCATAATCTGAGAATATTCTAAAGAAAATATATCCCAGAATCTGAAAGTTTTTCTAAATTAAAAAAAAAAAATACTTTAGAAATCTGAATCTAATATCTCAGCACCTGGGAATTTTTGTAGAAGAAATATCTCAAAATTTGTAAATTTTGATATAAGAAAAATGTCTCGAAATCTCAAAAATGTTCTTTATAAAAATATCTTAGAATCCTTGAGTTTTTTTTTTTTAATATTTCAGAATCTGAAAATTAGTAAGCAAATGCCTCAGAATCTAGGACTTTTGTCTATTTATAGAATGTCTCAGAAACTGGGAAATTTTTAATAGAAAAATGTTTCGAAATCTGAAAAAATGTCTTTATAGAAAAACTATCTCAAAATTTTTCTAAAGAAAAATGTCCCTGAAGCAGAGAATTTTTCTTAAGAATTTTTCTTTAAATTCTGATTAATTATTATTAAAAAAATAAAAATTGTTTTATTCGACCTTTAAAATATTCTATTTTGACTAGGTTTATTCCAGCTCGAGGTCATTATTTCCTTTACTAATTAAAACTATATAACTATTCTCATAGAATAATTATCAAAAAAAAATATTTTTCTGTTCTAAATTTATTTATGTTGGTTATTTTTTGCAAGACTTAATCGACACGGGTTTCGGGATTTGTCCGATCCCATTGTCAAGATTATTTAGCAAAAACAATCGTGATCTTACTACAATGGTACAATTTTCGTCTCCTAATTCCCAATGAGAGTAGAGTCGAACATGTATTAATATTTTAGTTTTTTTTTTTTTTTTTTTTAAAAAAGAAACAACACTCAGGCAATGCTGCCTATCAATTACTAATGTAACCGTGATGTTTCTTTCGGAAAGGGGATAGAAGAGAGATGAAAGATTTGAAAGATGGAAGGGCTTCAGTATGACAACACTGTAATTGCGCGTGTTGATAATTTTGAGTACAGTTGTTGCATCGCCATCTGTTATTGATCTGGCGAATTATTTTTGAAGCTGTGTTTAATAGCCATTATTTTATTATTTTACTTCGTTGACGTTTTAGTGCTATTTATCAACGAAGGAGGGTGCTGCGATAGATATTAGTTATAAATAGAAACTAATAAATATCTGAAAAAAATTTGTTCTGCCTGAGCCGGGAATCGAACCCAGGCTTGCTGGCTAGTAGTCCAACGAGCTAACCACTAAGCCACAGCACCCATCATTTTGATCATTAACCAGTGTCATTAAAGACCCTTTGCTACTTATAGTATAGGGTTTTTATGCTTGCTAAATAATCTTGACAATGGGATCTGACAAATGCCGAAACACGTGTCGATTAAGTCTTGCAAAAAATGACCAACATAAATAAATTTAAAACAGAAAAAAAATTTTCTTGAAAATTATTCTATGAGAATATCATACTTTTAATTAGTAAAGTAAATAATGACCTAGAATAAACCTACTCAAAATATAATATTTTAATTATTGAATAAAACAATTTTTATACCCTCCACTCTAGTGATAGAGGGTATATATAAGTTTGTCATTCAGTTTGTTACACATCGAAATATTGGTCTAGGACCCCATAAAGTATATATATTCATGATCCTCGATCGATTTTAAGTCGATCTAGCGATGTCCGTCCGTCCGTCTGTCTGTCTGTCCGTCCGTAGAAAACACGCTAACTTTTGAAAGACTTCACAGAGACTACTGAAGTTTGGCACATATGTTGGTCATTTACCTAGTCAGGTTGTTGTTGCAATCCAGCCAAATCGGTCCAGTGGTTCAAAAGTTATGAGCAAATGAGTAAATTTCGGCAAGGGGTTTTCGCAAATTTACGAGATAAAAATCACGATAACTTTCGAAAAACAATAATGAGACTGCTGAAACGTGGCATACACTCAAAAAAAAAAAACTGTAAAGTTGGCAAAAAATTTAGTTAAATTTAACTAAAAAAACACCTGATTTTGAACCTACTAAATTTCTAGTTAATTTAACAAAAAATATTTAGTTAACTTTTTGTAGAATGAATGTAGCAAAAAAACAGTAATTTTAACTAAAAATTCAGCTGAAAATTTCGTAACATTTTTTATTAGGTGAATTCAGCTAACCTTTTTTTTTAAATAAAAAAAAAATATTTTTCACAGCGTTAAGTTCAGCTTAAGTAGGACTAATGAGATTTGCATAGGAGGCTACTACACAAGAAATGTTTAAAATTTTCGACTTGACAAAAATGTTACAAAAAATCAGCAAATTAATTAGTAAAAATTCGTAAACTCAGTTTTAAAGTCAACAAAAAAAATTAATTCCAAATTTGTACAAAACTAGTATTTTCGTAAATCGAACTTAACTAAAAAAAGTAGTTAAAACGCTGATTTTAACTAAAAATTTGCTAAAAAGCCAGTAAACTCGAGTTAACAAAAAAAAGTTTGTTAACTTTACAGTTTTATTTTTTTGAGTGTATATCTTTGCCGTTCCTCAGGTCTGTATGGTATTGAATTCCAGCTCAATCGGTCAAGTGGTTAAAAGTTATAAGCGATACCCCGAATTTCAGATTTTGTTCATCTTAAATGCCACGTGGTAAACAAGTTTTAAAAGCATTGGTGCACTCAAAAAAAAAAAACTGTAAAGTTAGCAAAAAATTTAGTTAAATTTAACTAAAAAAGAACCTGATTTTGGGCCTACTAAATTTTTAGTTAATTTAACTAAAAATATTTAGCTAACTTTTCGTAGAATGAATGTATCAAAAAAAACCGTAACTTTAACTAAAAATTTAGCTGAAATTTCGTAACGTTTTTATGTGCATATATTAACAAAAAAATTAGTTGAATTCAGCTAAACTTTTTGTTACTTTTCGTAAACTAAAATTTACAAACTATTTCGTAAAAAATTATGAGTTTATTTTTTCTGTTTTTTCATCAGCTTAAGTAGAACTTATGAGATTTGCATAGGAGGCTACACATGAAATTTCACTTAACAAATATGATACGAAAAATAAGCAAATTAATTAGTAAAAATTCGTAAACTCACTTTTGAAGTCGACAAAAAAAAATTAATTCAAAATTTGTGCAAAACTAGTATTTTCGTAAATTGAACTTAACTAAAAAAAGTAGTTAAAACGCTGATTTTAACTAAAAATTTGCTAAAAAGCCAGTAAACTTGAGTTAACAAAAAAAAATTTGTTAACTTTACAGTTTTATTTTTTTGAGTGTGTTTACTAAGCAATGCTCTTCAAACGTGTTTAGTTTTAAAGCAATGCTTTTTAAACTTGTTTAGTTTTAAAAGCATTGGCAACTTAAAAATTACACTCGAAAAAAATTTCACACTCGAAAAAAATTTTATACTCAAAAAAATTTTACACTCAAAAAAAATTAATTTTTTTTTACAAAAATATCATTATTTTGTGCACATACGTACGTGCATGCACTCAGAAAAAGTTTTACACTCAAAAAAAAAAAATTGTATATTTTATTTTTAAATGACAAAAAAAGAGTTTTTTTACTCAAAATAAAATATTTCTAATCGAAATTGTTAATTTTTTTATCACGTTAAAAATGTACTATCCTTTAAATAAAAGGCATTGTGGAGGGTATTAATAGATTCGGCAAAGTCGAATTTAACTTTTCTACTTGTTATTTTTTAAAATCTGTTTTACGCGTTTAGCGTTAATTATATATTTTTTTTTTTTTGTTGTTACCGAAAACTATTTTCCTAATATATTGAAATGTTCATTAATGTTCAAGTTTGGTGTACAGATCCCAATTCAAGTCCCGTTTTTTTTCAAAAATATTCGATTCTCGCTATGAAATGCTTTTTGGTACCCTGTGATTACCCAAATTGTTCACAACATTTGTATAGCATTGTTTTTTTTTTTTGGCATTAGGCAAATATATATGAGCAAATAATTTCTAATACAGTATCGCTATCTTATGTATTTTTGTTTTCCGTTCTAAATTTTTGTTGATTTCCTGTTAAAACTGCAAAAACAAATTAGAGACGCATTAAAATGCGCATTATCCTCTTAATAAATGTGTTTTGTTTGATATTCATTTTCAAAAAAACACTAACATTACACACAGTGAAGAATAAACTTTTGAAATAACATTTTTCTAAAGATATGAATGTGTATGTACTAGGGTGACACTAATTTGTAAACTTAAAAATGTGTTCTGCAAAAACTGAGTTAGCACTGTGACATATCTTTAAATAAAAATTATGTTAAATTGGAAATTAAGATAATGCATGTTATTGGGGTCAATTGGAAAATTTTCAATGTTTGACTGCTATATTTGAAACAAAAAAAAAAAATACTATCCATCTAACGCAATGCTACCCCAATTTTTGTATACAAAGTGTATCCTTTTGTATGTTTGATGCCATTTGCCATTTCTGTTTCACATTTTTCTGTTATTCTTGCTAAACACTTTTTGAATGTTAAGCTTAGCGTTAAAACTATGTCACACAACACGGATGATACGGAGTTTTTTCTTTTGATGTCATTATTTTTTTTTTTTTTGTGAAAATCGACATTCTTGTGTATGTTAACGCATTTCTACTTTATCCACGAGCATTAGGGTGGGCTGGTAAAATATTTAGCCAAATTTACCGAAAAACAAGAGTAGGTAAGAAACCAAACCCCACTGGTGGTTTTCCTTCTATAGTTAGGTTTTTTTTGTTTCATCTCAGTCATTTCACTTTGTCGTGTTAAACATTTTAATTTTTACACCCTACAACCACAGTATAGAGGCATACTAACTTTGTCATTTCGTGTGTATCGCATCGACTTATTGGTTCGGTATACTATATAATCAGTATAAGTATGGACTCTAAGAGATTCTGTGAATATTCGTCTGCTCACGGAAATCAAAGATAGACTTGAATATTTTCAGGGGTCATAGTCTATGTATGCTCCGAAACGAGTAAGAGGAAAAAAGTTCTCCATTAATTTACAGTGTTTGTTGTGCTTTCGTGTGAAAAATAAAAAAAAAATTGCCAGAAGAAGTTCAAAAAACTGTACTTGGATGGAGCCAGGGTAAAAAATGCATCAAATAATACAAATTTATAAAATGTTATACTAGCTTGTTAATTTTTTGCCCACTCTAATGTTAAAAAGACTTTTTTATGTTCATGTTGTATTAATGTATGTATATGGGGCATTCCATGTCAAATCGGACACTTTGAATTTTTTTTTTTTTTTAGATTTTTCCAATTTTTAGTACCCTTCGACAACTCCTTCGTGGTAAATTTTTTTGATGACCCGTTCAAAAGATATCGAATTTTCAAAAATTGGTAGTTTCTTCCATTACTCAAACATTTTTTACTTATAAGTTCTTCAATAATGGTCCAAATTTCATTTATTTTTTTCAAAATTTTTGTTTTTTTAAGCACTTAAAAAAAAAAATCCAAAAAAATTCTTAAAAGCGCTCTAGTATGCAATTTTTAAGTTTTAAAATTTAAATCTCATTTTTAAAAATGTTTGTACTCTTCGATTTTTTTTAAATTTTTTTTATGTACACCAATACCCCGGCTTGCGTCGTTAATTGGAGAAACGCGACGCAAACCGAAACGACGCAAACCGAAGCACGATTTTCCATACATTTGTATTGATTTTCATTTTATTGGTTCCGAGAAAAACATAACAAAAACATAAAACTATTAAGATAAAAATAAAAATAAAAAATTCATAGTATAAAAGCAAGTATAAAAGCAAGCTTTGTATAAACATTTCATATTAACGACGCAAATCGAAGCACTAACGACGCAACTTCGAAGTCATGCTACACAAACTGAAATATAAACGGGAAATCCCCCTTTTTTATACCCTCCACTCTAGTGATAGAGGGTATATATAAGTTTGTCATTCCGTTTGTAACACATCGAAATATTGGTCTAGGACCCCATAAAGTATATATGAGCAATTGTCATTAACTTTTAATATTTAAGAAAAAAAAAATTGCGATTTTTTTTTCGTGGCACATTGATAAGACTTTGTAGGTAAATAACATTATAAATAAGTAATTCAAATCCGTTCGCGTGCATTTATTTGAGCGATCGCACCCAAAACTATGGCGGTTTAAAGTTAACATTTTTTAAAAAATTGTCAAAATTACATTTTTTATCCGAAGTTAACCAAACGTACCATTTTGTATTATGCTTACCCAGAGCTAAAATACATATTCAAACATTCATAAAATCTTTGCTAAATATCGAGATATTTGCATTTAACCAATTTTTTTCGGCACATTTTCCAATATTTTGGAAATAAAAATGTTTCCAGCGGTTTTATTTTTTTTTAGAAAAATATTACCAAATGCATTAACAAAATCTCAACAAATTCTTAGTTAACACCATTATTCTATCTCTAATAGGTAAGAAACAGCAGTGGTTTAAAGGGAAAATTTTTGAAAAAAAAAAAATTTAATAATTTTGAATTTATTTTTTTTTAATGTTAAATGTCTGATTTTACAGTGTTGTCCTTCACTGGAAATTGAAACTATTCAAAGTATGATTAATAATGACAATATTAAGGTTATTACGAAATATTTAAACGTTATTACTAATTTTATTAAGGTTATAAAAAATTTTAGCGATTTTTCGCGATTTTCGCGACTGCAAAAATCAATGGACTAATTTTAAAATATTATTCGAATAAGACATGTCAAAATCTATCAAAATACATTTCTGTTCTACTTTATTTTAAGTAATGTAAGATTTAATATAACCATTAAATTTAAAAGTATCAAAAATTTAAAACCACCAAAAACCACTAAAACGTCAATTGTTTTTGGGTGCGAATGGATTGAAGATAAAGCATTAAAAATACTACCAAACGCGCTTTTCACTGACCAATTTCGATAAGCGGCCTGGATGTGCCTTACAAAAAACGAAAAACAGAAAAACGCCGCGGAATTTGCCAATATTAACTTTTGATCAATGTTGCTTTCCATGATTTATTATATTTGCACATACCATTGTTTCTACATGTTCAACTTTCAGTCATGCACATTTGGCTGTCAAATAATGCAAAACTAAAATATCGAAATTTTGCAAAAAATTTAAAAAGTTCATAAAATTTTTGCAATTGAATATTTTTTGGGTGCGTTTGTAAATCAAGTGGGAAATGGTAAATTATAAAGTTCACAAAGCATTCGGAACCATTCGGAATAAAACTGGGAGTGTGCCTCGCAAAAAACAGACTTTTTAAAAAATTCACGTTTTTTCTTCCTATCTTTGGAGAGCTGCAGCTTCGTAACCATTGCGAGCACATCACTCGAATCAGTCTCAGATTGTGCATATTTACAAGGGCTTTTACCATGTGTATTTGAATTATAAAATTACAGTTTGCACCAAAAGCTACAATCAAAAACCTCGAAAAATTGAATGTTGAAAAAAATTGGTATCAAAGATTTAGGTCCATGTAACTTTTTTCTTATTGATGGCACATCCACTGAACCTACACCAAATAATTGCCCAAGTCTACTGATTAAACGGTATTAAATTTGGAGCAATAGCTTTAACGCACCCAACAATATGGAACTTTGAACGAAAAATTTCATGAGAGTATCAAGCGATTTTTTTACATTTTTCAACTTTGCACGTTACATACCATGAGATAATGAGACTATTTGCGCTGTGCCTTTGCAGAATTACTCATTATGGTTCCCTTAACATATCTACATTCACAGGTACCACCTAGTTTACAAATAAAAATGTTATTGCGAAATTAGTAAAATATCACAAGCGTTAAAAGTTAATGACAAAAGTCCATATATTCATGATCCTCGATCGATTTTAAGTCGATCTAGCGATGTCCGTCCGTCCGTCCGTCCGTCTGTCTGTCTGTCCGTAGAAAACACGCTAACTTTTGAAAGGTTTCACAGAGGCTACTGAAGTTTGGCATATATGTTGGTCATTTACCTACTCAGGTTGGTATTGCAATCCAGCCAAATCCGTCCAGTGGTTCAAAAGTTATGAGCAAAAGAGTAAATTTCGGCAAGGGGTTTTCGCAAATTTACGAGATAAAAAACACGATGACTTTCGAAAAACAACAATGAGACTGCTAAAACGTGGCATGCATCTTTGCCGTTCCTCAGGTCTGTTTGGTATTGAATTTAAGCTCAACCGGTCAAGTGGTTCAAAAGTTATAAGCAAAACCCCGAATTTCAGATTTTGTTCATCTTAAATGCCACGTGGTAAACAAGTTTTATAAGCATTGGTGGTAACTAAGCAATGCTTTTCAAACTTGTTTAGGTTTAAAGCAATGCTTTTTAAACTTGTTTAGTTTTAAAAGAATTGGTAACTTATAAATAACACTCGAAAAAAATTTTACACTCGAAAAAAATTTTACACAAAAAAAATTCTACACTAAAAAAAAATTAGTAATTTTTCTTTTTTTTCAAAAATTGTTATTTTTTTACAAAAATTGTTATTTTTTTACAAAAATGGCAATATTTTGTGTACATACGTACGTGCATTCACTCAGAAATATTTTTACAGTAAAAAAACATTACACTCGAAAAAAGTTTTACACTCAAAAAAAAAATAGTAATTTTTCTTTTAAATGGCAAAAAAAGAGTTTTTTACTCAAAATAAAATATTTCTAATCAAAATAGTTAATTTTTTCTCGTTAAAATGTACTATCCTTCAAAAAAGGCATTGTGGAGGGTATTCATAGATTCGGCAAAGTCGAATTTAACTTTTCTACTTGTTTTGTTTTAGCTTTGTACACACATTTTTATATCAACGACGCAAATCGAAGCACTGACGACGCAAACCGGGGTATTGGTGTATTTATAACTATTTTTTTTTTTAATTTTTTGAAAAAAAAATATTGTAATTTTCCAATCTTAAAATCATTTCTACTGCTCCAATGGTGCTTCATATATGGGTCATACCCAAGACTGACCCCCATTAATTTTTACGTCTAAACATTTCTTCGGAACAAACTAATACCCTATCTCCAATTACTAAGGGGTCTCCCACACAAAATTACATTTATTAAAATTTGCTCTAACTGTCCTAAGAGTGCCTTTAGAGCAATCAAATGTATGACTGACACACAATATTTTTTTATTCCAAACATTTTCTCTTAACACACCTACCTTTTATCTTTAACTATTAAGGGGGTCCCTATATAATTGTTTTTATTTTTTGTAAATTTGTTTTATTTAATTAGCTTCCACCTTTTCAATGCACACAGGGCCAGCATGATCCAATTCCGGCCAAAAGTCTTTATCGCTGTTGGATCTGTCTGAAAATATGTTTCTAGAGGAATTCGAGGTCGCTGATTTAAAAATTTAGCTAAAAACCAAAAAAATGAAAATGGTGGATCCAATATGGCGGACAATTTTTTTTTTTTAATTGTCCGATTGAACTCAAATTTTGTTTTATGTGGGTCTTGTAGTTACTGAATAAGAATTGTTACTCCAAATTTTGAAAAACTAAATGGCGGACTAAATATGCTTCTTAAAGTTTAATGAATGATCCAACTCCGGCCAAAAGTCTTTATTGTTGTTGGATCCGGCTGAAAATGTGCCTCTAGAGTATTTCGGGGACGCTGATTTCAAAATTTAACTTAAAACGAAAAAAAATTAAAATGGCGCATCCAATATGGAGGACAAATTTTTTAATAATTGTCCGATTTAACTCAAATTTTGTTTTAAGGGGTTCTTGTAGTTACTGAATCTGAATAACTAACGTGAATTTTGAAAAACAAAATGGCGGACTAAATATGCTTAGTAAAGTTTGTTACAAATAAGTAAAAAACATTTATATTCCTTTTTTTTGTTAAAGCTAGCTGAAAGTGTGGCCTAGTAAATTTCCGGGTCTGTTATCTTAAAATCGAACTGATAAAATTCAATATGGCGGAAACAATATGGCGGCTAGAGTTTTTAACTTTGTCTGATCTAACTAAAAATTAGTTTTAAAAGTATTAAGAGTGTCTGAAGTTAAATCTACGCACATAATTTTTATATATATTTTTTTTATTTTTGATATAAATATGGATATGGTGTAAATGACTTACTTAGTTTCAGAAAAGCTTTTGGAAATGGTAACGACAAATTATTCACATTTTTTTTTTATTTTGGAAATTCAATAAAAAATCTTTGAATTTAATTGGAAATGGTGTAACTGATATTTTCCATAATTCTACAAAAAAACTAGAAATGTCGTTAATTTTTTCTTCCTACACTTAAGGCACTCTCTGACGATAAAAAAACTATTCAAGCCGTAAAACATATTTTTGGTTAAATTATTTTTTTTTTTAAAACAAATCTCGGACGTAATTTCGGAGATGTAATTTCGCCATTTATCATTTCGAGCAAGTTGGGGCAACTTTTTTCGAAAGATATGGATCCATTCTATATCAAAAAAAATATAGACCGATTGTATCGAACTGAGGATCGCTGAGGATTTTTTCGGCGCGAGGTAAATAGCTAAAAAATTATAACTTTTTTCACAAAAACCGCGAATTGCTGCCAGGCAAATGAGTTATATTTGTCCATGTTATTTTCATTACAAAGGCTTATATATAAGGTTGAACCACTCAAAGAAAAAGTTAAACATTAGCAACAGAAGTTTGGAAAAAAATTAAAAAAGTATCTCAACTTTTAAACATTTTTTACCAACTTTTTTAACTTTGAAGACATGTCAAAGGAAAGGGTGTAATTGGATCATAAAGATAAGATAAAAAAAAGTAAAAAAAAACATTTTTTGAGATTTTACAAATATGGACTTTTGGCCGGAAATCGATCTGTCTGGCCCTCTGTGCAATGGTGCGTTCGAGAGGGGTAATTAGTGAGACCGACCCCCATTTATTTTTACCCTCCAACATTTTTGTAAAACATACCTACGCCCAATCTCCACTTCCTAAATAGGCTCCCATACAAATTACAGTTGGAGCAAATTTTATAAAAATGTAAATTCCCAATTAGAAATTTTGTCTTTAAGACAATGTCAGTAGTGATTCATCAGGTAGAAGTCAGCAAGTGAATACATTTTACTAAAGACAACTTAATGACATGTCATAATTTTTGTCGGAGCTCCATTTTTTCTATAAATGTACTGACGTGTCTATAAGCTGTCTTATCGATTTAGAAAAATAATGTCGTTAATGACTCTTTCTTTAAAGATGCTGAAAATTATGTAGCAAATCCGACCCATGAAAATATTTTTCCGATGTAAAATCGAAGTAATTTTGTTTAATCCTTGAAAATTCTTTTAATTATCTTTGTAATTAAAAAAATAAAATCGAATTAGTCTTAAAACAATAAAAAAAAATAAATTAAAAAATCCGCGACCGGGGATTGAACCAAGGCCAAAAATCTACAACACGTAAGCTGCCGAACCTGCTAGACAACTAGGCCAAGCACAACTTTAAATTGTTTGTAATAAAATATATTTTGAAATCAAAATATTTTCAAAATTGTATAAGTATGTCAAAAACAAAATAAATTGAATATATCGTCACCTGAATTGTAAAGGGATCTTATAATATTTTTTTGTAAATGATTTTTTTTATATAGTCTAAATAAGATTAGAAAACAATTATGATACGCTAAAATAATTCCACCAAAATCTTGTTAAATAGGATGAAGCCAAATTCCATTGAATATTGAAAAAATTGTATATTTTAGGAAGAATAATTTATATTGTAGCATTTTTCAATTCAGGTGACGAAATATTTAACAGGAAAATTCAAATAATAATTTAATTTAAATTTGTTTTTAAATAAATACTTTTATTATCAAAGTTTGGCTAAAGGGGTAAGGTGCTAGGCTAGTAAACAGTAGGTTCTGAGTTCGCGGACCAAGTGAAGCAGATAAAAAGAGTAAGTTGTAAAAATTAAATTTAAGAAATGAGATAGATAAAATAGTAAGTAGTGTAAATAAAAAGACATCTGGAATAAATATTAATTTTTTTATGATCCTAGACATGCTATGTACATGTCATAATGTAGTCAGCACTATTGACTACCTGCATACTTGTCGGCGAGGAATTTTGACAAAATACTTGAAAAAGTCAGGAGGTGTCATGAGGTTTTTTGTATGGTCAGAGATTTTTCAGTCAGCAGGTACACTGACATTGTCATAAGGAAGTCTTTGAGATGTCTTAACGACATTTCTAATTGGGTTTGAATGGAAGCCTACATAGGGAGTGAAGATAGGGCGTAAGTATGTTTTAAAAAAATGTTGGAGTTTAAAAATAAATGGGGGTCGGTCTCACTAATGACCCCTCTCGGACGCACCATTGGACCGGTAGAAGCTGATTAAATAAAACAAATTTACAAAAAATAAAAACAATTGTATGGGGACCCCCGTAATAGTTAAAGACAGAGGTTAGGTGTGTTCAGAAAAAATGTTTGGTCTAAAAAAATATTGGGTGTCGGTCACATTTGATTGCTGTAGGGGGCCTCATAGGGCAGTTGGAGCAAATTTAAAAAAATATCATTTTGTGTGGGAGCCCCCTAAGTAATTGGAGATAGGGTATTAGTTTGTTTCGTAGAAATGTTTAAACGTAAAACTTAATGGGGGTCTTGGTCTTGGGAATGGCCCCTTTATAACGCACCATTGGAGCAGTAGAAATGATTTTAAGATTGGAAAATTGCAATAAAATTTTTTCAAAAAATTTAAAAAAATAGTAAGTAATAATCGTTATCCCACGATCCTACTGTGCAAAAAATTTGTGGAATCGGTAGAAGTTTTACATTAAAAAATGTCAAAAAAATCAAAGAGTACAAACATTTTCAAAAATGAGATTTAAATTTTAAAAAATCCCATACAAGAGCACTTTTAAGAATTTTTTTGAATTTTTTTTAAATAAGTACGTAAAAAAACAAAAAACTTTGAAAAAAAAATTTGCAATTTGGACCATTAGTAAAGAAGTTGAGTAAAGGAGTTTGAGTAAGGGAACAAATTATAAATTTTTAAAAATTCGATATCTTCTGAACGGGTCATCGAAAAAATCTGAAAATTTTCCACGATGGAGTTTTCGAAGGGTACTAAAAACATATTGGGAAAATCTAAAAAAAAATAATTCAAAGTGTCCGATTTGACATGGAATGCCCCATATGTAATATCTATGTGAATGTTGATTATAAAAATGATGTTACTACCGCCTTTATTGTGTCTAGTGTACTTTAGAGTATAATATAATTGTATAAATGATACTTGTGCTGTGTGTTTTATATATATATATATATTTTTAAAAAGTTTTCAGAAAATATAAACTTTATTTAAGTATAGAACTTTAAGAAACAGTTTATGTATAAAAATATATTTGTATGTAAATTTTAATGATATTTTTTTTCCTTGGTTAGCAAGAACTTCGCCATAATAGCAATTTAAAGAGGTTTAAAAAAAAAATTTTTAAAGGTTTGTTGTAAATGTACAATTGATTTTCAGGAGTTTTCATTAATTTTTTTAAACAAAATTGTTTTTAAATAATAAATAATATTTTAACGAAATGTATTCCTAAAGAAAATTTAATTGTGAATACGATGAGCTTTATGCCAATAAAATCGGATAACAATTGACAGAGTTGTGATAATTTTTCTAAAAAAGAAAATTCCCGGGTAAAAATGAAATATATATGATCATATATGAAGATATATGGATCATATATGGATTTATATAACCATATATTATCATATATGCCTCCATATATGAACATATATGAACATATATGGAGGCATATATGGTAATATAAATCCATATATGATCCATATATCTTCATATATGATCATATATATTTCATTTTTACCCGGGTTAAGATTTTGTTTGAAATTGCCGTTCGGATAACCCAGGCAAAAAAAAAAATAAAAAATTAAACATACCAAGAGGTCGCGTATCATTACTTTAAAGGTTTTTGACCTCCTGAATTCGAATTTGACCTTGAAATTGCGCTATCTTATTAAGTTTTTGTTATATCAATTTATGTTAAATATCTCAAAAACCTGACCAGATAGAGCAATTTAAATGCCAGATTCGGATTCAGCGCACCAAAAACCTTTAAAAATATTCTACATGACCATTTATGATAATTTTTTTTTTTTTTTGTCTGGGTTTTCTGAACGGCGATTTCCTGCAAAATCTTAATTTTCTTTTTTAGAAAAATTATCACAACTCTGTCAATTATTATCCGATTTTTTCAGAATAAAGCTTATCGTACTTAGTTGTTAATGTTGTTAAACGAACTATAGCAGAAAAAAATCGATAAACTCGAAAAATTTTCAAAAAATAACAAATAAAATTGATTTTATAGAAAAAATCAATAGATATAATTCTTTTAAGTATTGACCAATTCATTCACATGGAAAGCCCTATCCTTTTTCTATCCAAAACAGTTAAAAAATTTAAAATAGGTTGAAAATTTTCTGAATTACACAAAGTTTAGTGAAAAAAGTGCCAAAAAAAGTTTTTTGACAAATATTTTTTAAAATTTGAGGGTGTCTGGCAAGTTTAATGGGCATTTTTGTGATCTACTCGACAAGACCAACAACCTATACTATGTCACGTTAGAAGTATTTTTTGACTGTAGCACAGTGTTTTTATCGCGAGTAGAGCGATAGTGAAAAGATTCCAAAAAAACTCTAAAAATTTTATTAAAAAAAATGTATCCGTGAAAATTTTTGCGATGAAATTTTTGAGTTTAGCGGTCTATATAAGTTGCTGCACTACACAGTGTGAAATTTCTTTAAATTTTTAAACATGAGAACAATATTAATTTCGTTATTTCTAAATGCATCATTGCGTACAAATTTGCTACAAATTTTGGGTTAAGGCAATAAACAGAAACTATAAACGATATCAAAAAAAACTTAACCATTTTCAATTTAATTGTTTGTTTAAAAACACTATTTGATGGTCACTAGAAAACCATATCAGTTATTGGATGTACACAGGCGTGTAAAGTAAAACCAATACTACAAGGATTTTACTACTACAAACATTACTCTATGTATGACTAAGGGCTAACAAACACAATCCCATGTTTGTTAATATGGTTTACATGTATTCAACATGACTGCCTTTACTTTAGGGAGGTACTTTATTTTCAATATTAGTTGCTGGAGCAGAATATTGCATTACACAAAGCAAAAGATATTTAAGGGCCTACTCTAAACCAAGAATAAATCAGAATCTAAGATTGTTCTGTCTGCAAAATGTTTCAGAATCTTCTCTTTTTGTTAGAATCTGAACTTTCTCTAGAGAATTTTTTTTTTCAGAATTTGAGACCATTTCTATGGGAAACAATTTCAGAATTTGTAAGTATGCTAAATGCAAAATGTTTCGGAACCCGAGTAAAAATTTGTATATGGTGCAATATATAATGATATGTAACACAATATATATTTATACGCAATTTGATCCGAATAATGGTGGATGTTTTTGCATTAAAAAAGATCAACTTGTATAAAATATAATCTGATTTCATCCGAGTTTTGACCAGACATTGCCATATATTGGTGGATCTAATTAGATCTAATTGCATAAAAACATATAAAATCCTGGTGTTTTTTGGTTTGGGTTGAGATACACCACAGGTCAACGATACATTCACCAAACATTTAATTTTCTAAAACAAAAAAATGTTTGGGTACGCTTCGAACCAGATAGGTGATATACATAACCCTAACAAGAAATGTTTAGGAACATTTTAAAAAGTTTCTTATACTTTGCCTAAAAAACTTAGAAAATTTTTGGTTAATTGTAAACATATATAGGTTTATATGGAACAGCATAAGCTATATATAATTTTATGTTAAATTATACAGAAAAAGAAATTTTGTATTGACCCTCATATAATTTTATATAATTATATCAACCGTACACCTTTTAATCCGAATCATGATTAAATTATATATAACTGCATATGATTGCATTTAAAAAATTTAGAAAATATCCCACGGGATATATAATTATATATGATATGGGCATTTCCACCGAAAGGTCTACCAAGACCAAAAAACCAAAAGTTCTTGAAACGAATTTGTTTTAACATATTTTCATAGGAAAACAATCAAATTTAACTAACGTGAACAAATTTTACATTTATTCATAACCCATTTCGAGATATTCGAGTGTAAAGTCGAGCAAGCCAATTTTTTCTCATTGGGACATTTCTATTGTACCTTTTGTTTTGTTAAAAGTTCTGAAAGAGAAGCATTAAATATTGACTTTTGCTTTTAAAAAATCTTTCTGGAGTTACAAAGAGCAAAAAAAAATGCATAACAAACTATGCAATTCAAAAAATAACGGTTAGTTTTTGCTGTGCTTTATCACATATTTCGATGTCCCGTGCGACATTGAAAAACAACATTTGTAATTAGTGCGTCAAGTGGACATGACGAAAGTTCATCAAATATTGAGAACAAACACAGATTTTTATTACAATTAAAATAAAAAAAATAAAAATAAAAAATAATAAAATCTGTGATCTTGGTTCTTATACAAAGTTGGTCACGTGCGACATGGTGAGTGTGAATTTTAAAATTTTGAAAAAATATTTTTTTCTTAAATAAATGATTTACTTATTTTAATCAGACAAGGAAAAACAATAAAATTTAAAATTCGTTATTGATAAAATTCAATTTTGAATTTTTAAAAAAATTCAAGAAAGAATTTTAAATATAATTCTTAAAAATTTTATTTTAAATTCTTAGAAGAAATAAAATTCAAAAAAATTTTATTTAAAATTCTTTAAAGAATTTTATTAATAAAAAAAAGAATTTTATTTCCATAATAACAAATATATTTTGAACAAATAAATATTCAAACCAAAAGTAAAATAAAATTAAACCAAAAATAAAATTCAAAAATAAAATTCAAACCAAAAATAAAATTCTTTTTTTTTGAGAATTTTATTTTTGGAAATAATAAAATTCAAATGTTTTTGAGAATTTTATTTAAACAAAAATTTTATTTCAAATACCTTATGAATTTTAAATAAATTTCGAATTTTTTCCTTGTCTGATTTTAATACATTCTTTTGAATTATTTAAATATAGATGAGTATAAACGGCGAAAAAAATAAAGAGAGATGCAAACGGCGCACATTGGTTCCAAATCAGAATCTAGCTGGACAAAAGTCCAAAAATTTGTGTCCTTAAAATTGGAAATTAATAGTGCTAGGGGCAAGCTAAGGATGTGTTCTGATCAAACTAATAACCATTTTTTGGAATTAGGTCCTTAACTTTGTTAAATATGCGAATGAAATAACATTTTTGGTATCCAATATTAAAAAAAAAAAAATATATTTATAAGTGTTCAACTAATAACATCATATTATCCATGTTACATCAATGGTTTCAAAACGGTTTATGTACAAGAATGCTACAGATTTATACTTATTCTGGATATTAATAAGAAATTTATTATCGATCTTCTTCTTACATTTTTTGTACTTTGAAGTATGGTCAATAATAACAATATTTTTGGGGACTTATGAAACTTCCGCAGCTTGCCAAAACCGAATCCAGGCATATCATGTCGAATTACTACATACAACTTGTAGGTAATTTATTACTGAACGTTGTCATGCAGACATTTCTTGCAGGTTTTTGCAGGTTTTCAATAAATCACAGTTTTTATGAAAATAGTTTTTTGCCTAAAACTTTTTTTCTAAATAAAGTATCGAATTTTTGTAAGTTTTTGATAATATTCAATAAATTTTTAATAGGTTTTAAATACCTCTTTAATTAACAAATTTTGTTTTTCTGTATTTTTTTTAACACCGCGGTGCACCGCTGCAATTATTTTTTTTTCAATTACACTTCTCGACAAATTTTTTTTTTTTTTTAGAGATTACAAAACTTTCAAAAAATAAGTTTTTGCATTTCATATTTCTGTTCTGCATATAAACCATTTTTGTCATTAATGAATTACTGAAATTAGAAAAAAGATAAAAAGTTGTCGATTAGTGTAATCGACTTAGAAAAGTTTAAACATGTTTTTTGAACTCAGCGACCCCAAAAACATATAAAACGGTGATAAAATAATTTTGTCCAGCTAGATTTGGACTTGGAACCACTGTGCGGCGGAGAGAAAAGTTGAAGGAAGATGAAATGAAATTACAAGACAATAAATTAAACAAGTTGAAAAGTTAAATTCGACTAGGCGAATCTATGAATACCCTCCACAATGCCCTTTTTAAGTGAAATTAAATAACATTTTGGATTAGAAATATTAATGTTATGTAAATTTTTTTTTTTAAGTAATTTTTGAAAAAAAAAAAAAATTACTAAATTTTTTTTTGGGTGTAAAATTTTTTTTGAGTGTAAAACTTTTTCGAGTGTACTTTTTTGTGACAAAATTTTTGAGTGACAAAAATACGTTGTAAAATAGTTTTGTGACTTACCAATGTTTTGAAAACATGTTTAACAGGTTTTCAACACGTGAATTTAAGGTGAAACTAATCTGAAATTCTCGGTTTTGCTAATAACTTTTGAACCACTGAACCGATTTGGCTGAAATTCAATACGAACCAGACCAGCGGAACGAAAAATATATATGCCAAGTTTTCTAAGCTTATTTATTTATATATTGTTAAAAAAGAACAACAAAAAAAACATAAATATGATGATGGAAAAAACGGTCCCGTGCGACATGTCCAGTGCGACAGTGATTAAAATTAAATTAAAAAAAAAGTAGAAATAATTTTGAGGTAAAATTTTACAACTTTTAAGAGACATTATCAGCCAACATTTCAAAATTAGTCGCATTGTGATATTGCCTCAGGTTTCGCTGAAATCAGAGTTTTGATTGATAATCGCGAAAACGACTTCTGTTTTTTGTCCCGTGCGAATGGTTGTCTTTTTTGCGATTATTTCGAAAGCTTGAAACAATTTTCAAAATCAACCTGAGCAACAATTGTAGAGCTAGTTAAGAGCTATAAGTTTCCCCTTTTGTCAAGAAAAAAAATATTTTTATTTTGACTTTTTTTTCAACTTTAATGTGTGCAACGGTCACGTTCGACATGATGGAATTGCCCATATATTATGTTTGTATCAAATTATATATTGTTATATATGTTTATTTTTACTCGGGAAGGTGAAACTTTTTTTGTAGTATTTTCAAAATTTATGTTGAAATCAGTTAAAAACTTCCCTATTGTATTCATGAAACTTGTTTATGTGTATGTATATTAGGGCGGGTCGATTTGTATGGATCGAAAAAAACTGAAAAATCGTGTAGAAAAAACAAAATTTGCAAGAAATTCTAAGAAACTTTTCCAAAGAAACCATTGGTCTAAAATCAAACCCTATACCGCGCCTAACGATATGAAAATCCGTCCGTCTGTCTGTCTTTCTGTCTGTGTGAAACACGATAACTTTCAAATTTTAGTGGAAGAATGAAAAATATATGCGGCAAGCTGCTGAAGCGTGGCGTATATATTTGTTATACTTCCGGTCATATTAATACTAAATTTCAGCGAAATCTGTCCAGTGGTTCAAAATTTGTTAGCAAAATGGGGAATTTCAGATGGGTTTTAACCCGAACTCCCGTGTTGAAAAAAATGCTAAACACGCTTTGAAAAGGAATGGTAAGCCAAAATAAAAAAAAATATATATGGTTTTGAATTGAGAAAAGTGTGAAAGAAAAATTTTAATTTTTCTAAAAATTTAGACATCCTGGTTTGTTTCTTACTAGTTTCATATTATCCACACACAGAAAATAGTTTCAGTTGCTGCAACTAAAGTGTTTGCCAACTGAATTTTTGCGGTCCCACGAACTATCACAATATTCAGTTGCCTCTACTGTTAATTTCAGTTGCCTCAACTGTTAAAATTCTATTATGAGAACTGAATATTTAAAAGCTAAAACTGACATTGGTTAGAGTGATCGAATTTTAAAAAGCATTATATGGTAGCTCCAATCAATGTTTTTTTATACTGTTTCTTAAAAAATTTAATTTTTATTATTTTTGTACACCAATTTTAATAATTAAATTTGATTATATGAAATTTTACAATTTTTAATGTGAAATACATATTACAGATTCTGATAATTTCTAGGGGATAACTAATCTATGTAAATTTGTGCCTTATAGGTGTTATTTCATCTTGACAATCTGCAGTAATACCTCATGTGCAAATATCTAAAAAATTGATTAAAATTTCTCATATTTCGCAAAGTTATCAACTCACCGTCTAGATTTGCAACATTTTTTATGATTTTTTTAACAGTATTCTTTAATTAAAATTTTTTCCGCAAACACGTCTGAATTGTATTTCGTTTTTTATTTAATGAAATTATAATTTTTATTTTTTTGACATTCGATTTGTTTAATAGAAATGAAATCATAACAATCAAGAATTGATCATGAATGCCAATACAAAATAAAATTTTACAAAAAATATAAAAATATTTTAAATTTGGTTAAGTTAACCGACATTTTCAGTTGTCGATACAATTATTAAATATTTTTAAAATTTGCCAATTAAAGCAAATGATTATTGGTCGAGAGGGCAAATTTGGACTTAAAGAAACAGTTGTATTGACTAAATATTTTTCAAAAACTTTATTATATTTTAGTTTATTTAAGGTGACCAACTTATTAGTTGCTAATACATCAATTCGGTCACAATTGCTATTTATCTTTTCCTCTTGTTAGTTATTTGGTATGATGATAAAAACTTTACAATAACAACTAAAAATTTGTCAGATTTATCAAAATTCGGTTTTTATAATGGAATTCCAACTAAACATTTCTCTGTGTGCAGTTATAATAATCTTCAGAAAAACTTTTAATGTCAAATTTATTTTAGTTAATAGTCAATAAAACTCTATATGTGAAAATTATTAACAGATCGCAGCCGACAAGGATTGAACTCATCATCACCTGTAATACTTTGCTATTAACTGCTTGTAACGTACAATCACTCTACACTCAAAAAAATACGTTAGTAGATTTACTAATTTTTTTTTGCTAACGCTAGTTAGCTACCTTTTAGCAAATTTTTAGTTGAGATTAGCATGTTAGCAAAAAATTCTTGTAAACTTCATTTAGCACATTAGCAATTTCAAACAAACTTTGAACTAATTTGTTTTGCTAAATTTGAAATTGAGTTGACTACATTTTTACAAGATTTTTTGCTAATATTAGCAAAATAAATGGTAAATTTTTTTTTATTTTCAGAAAACTTAAAATGGCGCTATCTCGGAAACTAAGCCAGATAGAGCAAAATGGAGGCCATTTTTGGTTCTTAGAGTCTCCATAGTATCGCCGGTCCTCTTCACATGTGTGGACATTAATGGGCCCTAACTTTGTATCCAAAAAAGTTAGCATTCCCGAAAATTTTAAAATGCTCATATCTCGGTAAATATTGCCGACACAACAAAAAGTCCAAAAGCGTTTTTGTAGCTCTCAACACGTAGAACAAGACCGCAAAATAGTCAAAAGCTCTCCGAGTAATATTTTTGAGGTTATCGAATTTTTTAATTCTCAAGACCCCAGTGGTCCCCTATAATCACGTATCTCAAAAACTAAGCAAGGTAGAGCGAAACGGGCACAAATTTTGGATCAAAAACTATGACGATTATTAAGGAACCCAACTAGGTCTACGCCCATCGGGGTCTGGACCTTTCGGTCCAGACCCCAATGGGGTCCTCAGATGTGTATAAACTAAGTTCAAAAAAAAAATATTTAGTTAACTAATTATTGGCAAAACAGTTTTGCTAACTTTAGCAAAAAAATTGTGGGTTCAAAATCAGCAAATTTTCTTGTAGGTTTACAAGCTTTTTTTGCTAACATTACAGTTTTTTTTTTTTTAGTGTAGACCGATACGCCAAGTAGGCTGTTAAGCTATTATCAACTAAATCTGATTTTTTCAATTCGAGTGTGGTTGTTGCTGTTGTTTTTTCTAACAGAAGACTTTGTTATTGTAATTATTGTAAACAAAGTTATTTTTAGTAATCATTATTCTTCTTCCTCACCTTCATCAATTCTGATCTAACAAGGGAAGTATCTCAACCCTTATGAACCGATTTGCCTGAAACTTAAAATATATATAAAAGAGACGATTTTAAGGTTGGGGTGTCTCAGCTTATCGGCCATATCGGTATTTAAAAATTTCGTTGTCCCCTTATGAAACCATGTGGACCTTCGGGAAAATTTTGATAACTTCTGAACTAACAGGAATATCATCTAGGGCAAAAATACGGGTCGACTTAAATATAATAAAGATTATTTCTTATCCATATGGATATCGTAGGTCTATGTCTTTACATAAGTACCCCCCAAAATTTACACATTTTCCTGAAAAAAATATTTAAAGAAGCCGAATTTTTGCAAGGTTATGCTACCATTGGATAGGCATTAAAAAAACCTTTCTTCTCATATGAAGACATCATATAGTTTCTTAAAAAGAAATGGCTGAAAAATCCAAAAAACGATTTTTTCGCCATTTTTTGACCAATGTTTTGAACCCCTAAATCCCCGATATGGCCGATAAGCCGAGACACCCCAACCTTAGAATTGTCCATTTGATATATATTTTAAGTTTCAGGCAAATCGGTTCATAAGGGTTGAGATACTTCCCTTGTAAGTACTTATTTTTGCAAACATTGCCAGACATGGTCTATATTTTAGACACAAATGTTAGAAACTACTTTTGTCACCCAAAAAAACTAAAAAAAATATTACACTCAAAAAAAAATTGCACTCAAAAAAATTTACACTCGAAATTTTTTTTTTTTTACAAAAAGTAATAAAAAAAGTTTTTATTCAAAATAAATCAAATACTGATGAAAAAAAAAATATTTAGTTATTAAAATTTTTTATCGAACACAGCTTTCTTCCTCTCCGATATGCAATTCTCCAATTTCATCCCACAAAAGTATATATGTGTTTTTTTTTTTTCACGAATATCATTATGATCCTTAATTACATACTTTTATTTACTAAGAAAAATCCGCTGCACCAGCTTCCCTTCGTTGTTAACATACAGCGGCTTTGGAGGGAATCGAACCCACAACCCCTGCACTTACTTTCGGAGTATTACTCCACATGTTAATATATATACTGCAGCCCAATATAAAATAAATAATGGAGTAAAATTATCATAGATTAACGATAAAAGCAGCAATTTTTTGTTAAAATTTCTTATTGTAATTTTTCGTATGTGGCGTCTAATTATTTATTTTTCCATTTCAGGGATTATTTTTGTACAACATATTAACCCTCTAACTCCCTCTCATATCGGTATTTTTGGCTCTGTTCCACCAAATCGCTAAAAACACACCGAAAGAGTGGGAGGGTGCGGATGAAATATTCTACAAAAATGTTGCCAATAAAATTTTACTATATACCTCAGAGCTCACCAAAGCCCAAAAATTAACACAAACAACAAAAAAGAGTCAAGTTTTATGTTTTGCTTATGAAAAAAGGACGGACGGACAAATCTTCATGTCGTTAGGCGCGGTATAGGGTTTGATCTTAGAAACATGGTTTCTTTGGGAAATGTTCTTAGAACCCCGCAAGCATTTCGATACGAAGAAGATACGCCAGCGTATCGCCTGGAAGATAAATTGTATTGCGGGGGACATCTTCTTCGTATTGCGGACATCTTCTTCGTATTGCTTTGGTAGAAATCGTGTCCCGAAAGCGATACGTCCAGGAGATATGAAAGCAATTCTTCCAGACGATAAAAGGGCAATATTGCCAGATAATCATTTGGAAGATAACTTTAGGATATCGCCAATAATATGTGTGGAAGATAAAAAGAAGATGCCCTAGTAAAAATATTATGCTAATTTTACTAAATAGATCTAATTTGATCCGTAAAATGGTTGTATCAAATAATATCTAATTGTATTACTTTAGATCAAAAAATATAAAAATTGATACAATTTGATCCTGAATTTGGTCAAATCTAATTAGATCAAATTGATCTTATAATATCAATTTTTATATAATTTGATGAGCAAAACCAAAATACGAATCTAATCATATATGGAGCAATATCTAACCATATAAAGTGGATCAACCGTATCAAAGTGATAGATAAAATTTTATATAAATTTATACGGAAGCATATTAACTCATATAAGATTGTATCAAATTATATATGATTAGACCAGAAAATTTTTACTCGGGTGTTGTCGTTTTGTCTCATAAGAGAAGAAATATGATTTTTATTGGATGTTATTAGAATTAAATACATAGAATTTTATAAAATATCATAGATTAGACTAGGTTAGGTTAGGTTAGGGGTGGTGGAGCCTAAAGTTCAGACTCCTCGCATAGACCGGCTGGTCCATAGCGATACCACAATTTCCTTCAGCGACGAGGATAAAACGCGTTAGTCCATGTTGCGAACAGTTTTAGTTGCGTAAGGTCCGTAGCGGCGATATCATCCAGATTCTCGATTTCTGCTTTACCTAGTATTCGCTCGCGGTGTCTGGCCAATGCGGGGCATTTGCACAGAATATGTTCAACTGTTTCATCTGTATTAGGTTCATCACATTTTCTACAATTGGCATCCGAGATAAGTCCCATAGTTTTCGCGTGAAAAGCAATTAGGCAGTGTCCTGTGACCACTCCCGTGAGTAAACGACAATCCTCTCTGTTAAGAGAGAGAAGGTAGCGAGTTTTCCCGAGGTCGTAATAGATTAGACTACAATAAAAGGGAAATAAGATAAATTCGCGAAAAAGTAAAAGAAAAAGGAGCTATTAGAACAAACCACCCATTAACATTAAAATCCGATTAAATACCACTATCGAAACCAGGTCATTGAATAAAATAGGTTATTGCGTCTTTGAAACCATATTGTAATACATTCCATTGTGGTGTAATTTATCTTTTGAAACAACACAAACATTTTCATAGGTAGATGGACCGTCATCTGAAACAACATGAAAAACTTAAAATTTGTTTAAAATTCCTCTTTTGAGTTACTACTTACGTCTGAAGTGGCTGCTAACGCTGTAAATCTGCTCACAAAAGCTAATATATTTTTAATGTAACATTAATTTCTAAATTAAACAGAAAAAAATCGATTATGATGGGAAAATAATATTTTTGACAACAAATTAAATGTTTTGATTTCGTATTTTTTTCATCCGAATGATAAAAGGAAGATATCGTATATGAATCGCCCAGGTGAAAAATCACCTGGAAGATAATTTTTTGATAATTTGGCGATTTTATCAACTTTATAAATAACAAAAAAAATATATATTTTTTTAAATATTGCTTAAATTTCTTCGAAATGATAAAAGGAAGATTTTCAAAAATACTGCTTTAATAATTTTTTATTACGATAAAAAGAAGATATTGCCACAATTTCTCCCAGGCGATATTTCTTCCAAATGTTTGCAGGGAATTTCTTGTAGATTATGTTTTTGCTATACGATTTTTGACAAAAAAAAATCGACCCGCCCTAATGTATATACTAATGTGTCTGTTAGACCTTAACCATGTTTTTACTTTACACATTTGAAACTGAAACTAAACACTTTAAAAACATTTGTGCGTGTTCTGCATTTGTAGTTAGTTATGTATGTATGTGTGTTAGAGTAAAAGTTGGAGTATGAGTGTGTATTTTGATTATATTTTGTAATTTAAATGAGTCAAAAGTCAAAATTAAATGTCAAATGCCAAAATATGTGCAGTTGTAAAATATAAATTTTTGGGTGTGTTTCTGTTTTTAATTGTCAAATAACTACATATATTTACTTACATACTAACATACATTTCACATACAGTAAACGTGTATTAATAAAAAAAAATAAATAAAAACGCTAAATTCGGCTAAACCGAATATTTTAAAAAAGGAGATCCCACGAAATGCTCCAACTACCGTGGAATTAGTCTAATACCCATCGCATTCAAAATTCGGCGTTGCATACTATGTGATAGACTAAAGCCCATACTAAGAAAATTATGTCATTAACTGTTTGTAGGTTATTTTAAAATGTAATCAGTAAAGTTGTTTTAAAAGAAAAATCATCAATTTTATTAAGGACTTCTTATTTTCTACTGTTTCTGTAGTTAAAAAAAAATAATTTACTGTATTAAAAACGAATTTTCTGTTATATTTAATTTCGGCAGTAAAAATTTCGTCTATAGTTTTACTGTTTTTCAATACAAAATAACTGAATATTCACTAGTGTTTTAATGTTTTGGTTGGTCATTAAACCAACATTTAAAATTGACTGTAATATGTTTTTATTTTAAATGAAAAAACAGTGGAATGGTTTTTAAATAAAATTTCACTGGAATTTACCTACATCATTTTTTGAGTGCATAGTTGAAGGAAAAATTGGTGCATACCAGTGTAGCTTTAGACCTGGAAAATCTACAATAGACCAAATATTTATACTTCGACAAATTTTTAAGACGACCCGTGATAAAGGCATCGGCACACACCATCTTTTTGTCGATTTCAAATCCGCTTTTGACAGCCCAACACGATACTCACAATTTACTGCAATGTCTTATTTCAATATAACCTCAAACTGATAAGACTTTGTGAAATGACGCTAAGGAACACTAGATATTTGGTAAAGGTTGGGAGAGATCTATATGAGCCGTTTAATACTGAGCGTGGCTTTAGACAGGGTGTGGCCCACTCTTCTGAGTTTTATTTAACATACTTTTGGATAAAATTTTTTTAAAATAGAGATATCAAAATGGTGTTGAAAGTGCATTAATTCAAAACATGTTAGCAAAACACAATACGAAAAATACTTGTCATCTAGTTACATTTGAACTTGAAGAATAAAACAATGTTATTACAGTAGAAAATTTCAATGAATTTCAAAAATTGGAATGTATTGCTTAATCAAGTGGTCTGCCAGACGTTAGATGCCTGGTGAAGTTGTAATAACTTGACTGATTAGAGTGATCGTACCTAAAAGGCAGTTAATAGCAAAAACATTACAGATCATGGGTTCAATCTCTGGCGGCTGCGATCTGTTAATAATTTTCACATATAGAATAAAACTGACTATTAAGTTAATAGTAATAGTATTAACTGAATAAATTTGACATTAAAAGTTTTTCTGATGATTATAATAACTGGATTATATGAAACTAGTAAAAAACGAACCAGGATGTCTTAAATTTTTAGAAAAATAAATTTTTCTTTCACACCTTTCTCAACTCAAACCATATATAACATGATTAAAAAATTATAATACATAATTATAATTAGAGCCTGAGCTCAACTGTCTTTAGAGAAAAACAAAAATTTGAAAATAACCCAATTTTTGTTTTTGGTATTTTATTAGAGAGGCAATTTACTCCGTATTATAATTCCGTGGCTACTTGAGTTAAAACTTAACTTAAAATTCCAAAAAAATTGAGAAAACAGAAAAAAAAACATTTTTTTCCTTGTAATCTAAAAATTTGCTAAAAGTTACCTAACCAGCATTAGCAAAAAAAAATTAGTAAATCTACTAATGTATTATTTTGAGTGTAGGTTAGTCTGTTCCATATAAAACTATATATGGGGCATTCCATGTGAAATCGGACACTTTGAAAAACTTTTTTTTTAGATTTTCCCAATTTGTTTACAGTTTTTAGTACCCTTCGAAAACTCCTTCGTGGTAAATTTTCAGATTTTTTTGATGACCCGTTCAAACGATATCGAATTTTTAAAAATTGGTAGTTTGTTCCTTTACTCAAACTTCTTTTAATCATAACTTCTTCAATAATGGTCCAAATTTAAATTTTTTTTTTTCAAAATTTTTGTTTTTTTACGTACTTTCTAAAAAAAAATTCCAAAAAATTCTTAAAAGCGCTCTAGTATGCGAATTTTAAGTTTTAAAATTTAAATCTCATTTTTGAAAATGTTTGTACTCTTCGATTTTTTTGAAATTTTTTTGTGTAAAACTTCCATCAATTCTACAAATTTTTTGCCCAGGAAGATCGTGGGATAATGATTGTTACTATTTTTTAAAATTTTTTGAAAAAATTTTATTGTAATTTTTCAATCTTAAAATCATTTCTACTACTCCAATGGTGCGTCAAAGAGGGGTCCTTAATAAGACCAACCCCCATTAATTTTTACGTCTTAACATTTCTTTGGAACAAACTAATACCCTATCTCCAATTTCTAAGGGGGCTCCCACACAAAACGACATTTTTTAAAATTTGTTCCAACCGCTCTAACTGCCCTAATAGTGCCCTTAGAGCAACAAAATGTATGAACGACCCACAATATTTTTTTAGTCCAATCATTTTTTCTGAACACACCTACCCTCTATCTTTAATTGTTAAGGCGGTCCCCATACAATTTTTTTTATTTTTTGTAAATTTGTTTTATTTAATCAGCTTCTACCGGTCCAATGGTGCGTCCGAGAGGGGTTTTTAGTGAGACCGACCCCCATTTATTTTTACCATACAACATTTTTTCAAAACATACCTACGCCCTATCTCCACTCCCTAAGTAGGCTCCCATACAAATAACAGTTGGAGCAAATTTTATAATAATGTAATTTTGTATGGCAGCCTACGGGAGTGGAGATAGGGCGTAGGTATGTTTTGAAAAAATGTTGTAGGGTAAAAATAAATGGGGGTCGGCCTCACTAATGACCCCTCTCGGACGCACCATTGGACCGGTAGAAGCTGATTAAATATAACAAATTTACAAAATATAAAAAAAATTTGTATGGGGACCGCCTTAACAGTTAAAGATAGAGGGTAGGTGTGTTCAGAAAAAATGTTTGGACTAAAAAAATATTTTAGGTCGGTTATACATTTTGTTGCTCTAAGGGCACTATTAGGGCAGTTAGAGCGGTTGGAACAAATTTTAAAAATGTCGTTTTGTGTGGGAGCCCCCTTAGAAATTGGAGATAGGGTATAAGTTTGTTCCAAAGAAATGTTAAGACCTAAAAATTAATGGGGGTCGGTCTCATAAAGGACCCATCTATGACGCACCATTGGAGCAGTAGAAATGATTTTAAGATTGGAAAATTACAATTAAATTTTTCAAAAAATTTTAAAAAATAGTAATAATCGTTATCCCACGATCCTCCTGGGCAAAAAATTTGTAGAATTGATGGAAGTTTTACACAAAAAAAAATATTTTTAAAAAATACGTAAAAAAACAAAAATTTTGAAAAAAAAAATTGAAATTTGGACCGTTATTGAAGAAGTTATGATTAAAAGAAGTTTGAGTAAAGGAACAAACTACCAATTTTTAAAAATTCGATATATTTTGAACGGGTCATCAAAAAAATCTGAAAATTTACCACGAAGGAGTTTTCGAAGGGTACTAAAAACTGTAAACAAATTGGGAAAATCTAAAAAAAAAGTTTTTCAAAGTGTCCGATTTCACATGGAATGCCCCATATGTTTCCAATTTACCAAAAATGTTCTAAGTTTCTTAGGCAATGTATTAGAAACTTTTTAAAATGTTCCTAAACATTTCTTTATTAGGGTTATGTATATCACCTACCTGGTTCGAAGCGTTCCCAAAAATTTTTTTGTTTTAGAAAATTATATGTTTGGTGAATATATCGTTGACCTGTGGTGTATCTCAACCCAAAACAAAAAACACCATGATTTCATATGTTTTTATGCAATTAGATCTAATTAGATCCACCAATATATGGCAATGTCTGGTCAAAAGTCAGATGAAATCAAATCATATTTTATACAAGTTGATCTTTTTTACTGCAAAAAAATCCACCATTATTCGGATCAAATTGCGTATAAAAATATATTGAGTTACATATCATTATATGTAATATAATTTTTTTTTTTTTTTGAGTGAAAATTTTTTTTAATTATAAATTTTCTTTCGGAGTGTAACAATTTTATCGAAAAGTAGAACACTTTTGAAAATTTTTAAAAGGTCGTAAGAAACAAATAGATTAAAAAAAGATTTTTGAATTTGGACCGCTTTTAAAGAAGTTATGAGTGAAAGAAGTTGAGTATACGAACAACATCCGCGTTTATAAAAATTCCATTTCTCTTAAACGGGCCATCAAAAAAGTTTACCAGAAAGAAGTTTTCAAAAAGTACTTAAAGCTATTAAAAAATTTGGAAGCTCTAAGCGTCCGATTTGCCATGAAAATAAACTTGGGGAATCATGAACCTATTTTTCTAGTTATTTAAAACGATATGACTAACTTACGTATACCATTTATAACTAATTGGAATTTTTAAAAAGAAATTTCATTACTTGAATAATATAAAATTGATATTAATCATACGCATTGTATACCTAATCAAATGTTACTTTGTTAACAAATACTCTATATCTGTACAGCAGTCGCAATTTTTAAGACAGTTTTCGTTTTAAAATTTTTTTTAGATTTTGAAATTTTTTCTATATAATTATTTTGAGAGTCTGTGAAATGTTTCCTTTGTACAGAGTCGCTCATATTTCTAAAGATAAAAAAAAATCAAAGAATGTAGAAACAGTAAATTGTTCTGAATTCCTTGATAGTGATACAGCTGTACTCACTAAAGTTTTAATTTTTAATTTATTTTTTAACATTTAATCTAGAATATAATTCCCAGACTCTGAAACATATTTCATTTAATGAAATTTATACTTTTAAGTCTGCCATCAACATGTAATTAAGTATGATTATGTTTGTTGCTTTAACAAAGGGCTATTTTGCAGATACTTAATTCCAATGTGAGCGGTTGAAACATATGAGGCAATCAGTAGCAACATTTACGCTATATAGAAAAAAAAAAAAAGTAAAATTCGTCTTGGCTGAAATTATGAATACCCTCCACCATAGGCGTATGCAGGACAACAACAACAACAAACATTTTTTGTTCTTTTCGAGAGATTTGTGTTTTTCAAAAAAAAAAAAATATTTTTGTTGTTGTGTTGGGCCCCTTCTGAATACGTCGTTGCCCTCCACAATGCCCTTTTAAAGTGATAGTAAATTTCCTATACGGTATAAAAAATGTTTTTTTTTAGCCATTTTTGGTAAAATAATAATTTATTTTTGGGTGTAAAATTTTTTCTAGTGTAATTTTTTTTTTTTAGTTCAAAAATATTTTTGAGTGACAAAAAAAAAATGTTGTAAAATAATTTTATGACTTACCAATTTTTTTAAAACTTGTTTAACGTATTTTCGACATGTGAATTTAAGGTGAAACCAATCTTAAAATCACGGTTTTGGCAATAACTTTTAAACCACAAAACAGATTTTGCTGAAATTCAACACGGTGAGCCTCAGCGATGTTCAGGTTGAACTTTAGTGTCGACGAAAAGTGTTAACGCAGTTCGATTTCTACAAGATTAAATGTCACAAAACTGTTAACAGCAAAATCGTAGCTGCTCGCATTCGCGAGATAACGCGAAATTAGTGTTTTTGTATTTTTTTAAATTTTGACATTGAAGTTTTTTAAATATTTTCAAAAACTAAGTACACAGTTTTAATTGTACTTATTTAAAGGTCACAAAACGATAAACATCAAAATCTTATCTTCTTTAGTTTGCGAGAAATCGCGAAATTATTTTTTTGCTGTTATTGTTTTTGTTTTTTATATTTAGATATGTTTCTTTAAAATTTCGCAAAAACATGGTATTCAGTTTTACTTGTGCTTGATCAAAGATCACACAGTTGTTGACATCGAAATTGTAGGTGTTAAATTTCGCGAGATATCGCGTAATTATATAATTTTTTTTATTATTTTTTTTATATTTTAAAATCGGTTCTTTAGAAATAACAAGTAGAAAAATTAAGTTCGACTTGGTCGAATCTATGACCCTCCACAATGTCATCTGATAGTAATTTTCTAAACAAATTTCAAAAAATTGCATCACAAATTTTTTATTAGAAATATATTATTTTGAGTAAAACTTTTTTTTAATCAATCAAATTTTTTTGAGTGTAAAATTTTTTTGACTGTCAGCATTTTTTTGATTGTGGCATTTCATTAAAAAAATATGTATACATTTTTTTGAGTGTAACATTTTTTTTAGTGTAAATATTTTTTTTAGTGTACAATTTCTTTGAGTAACAAAATAACTTTGTAAAATATTTTTGTTGTTTTATACATATATGCAATACAAAAAAAATATTTCACATATTTCCCTCTTTTTATTTTACTTCATTTGATTTTTTTTCCAAAAATTCTTACTATACACCGTTACCACAGACAAATACAGACTCGACATAAGTGACAGGTGTCAAAAAAGTAGTTCTGAACCATATGGTTAATATTTTCAAATTATTCAACGAATTAGGTTAGAAAGAGAAAACTAATATAACGCGCCATAAGAAAAATAGATGCCAGATCGGTTTTTGTTGTTTCACTCACTCCTAAGTCGTAGAAAGTGTTGCCATGTTAGCGTAAAATGGACTGAAACCCGCTCTTTTTTGTCCTAAAATCGCTTAGTTTTTCCCCATTTTTTCTCATAAAACTCTACTGTCGAGTCTGTTTATAGTCTGTGCCGTTACATACAGTTACAAAAACAATAACAAATATTTACTTTTCTAACAACTAAACTGCACCCCACGACAAGAAAATAAACAACAACAAGTTTTACAAACTGGTATTTCACCATGCTTTAAAACTTGTTTAACGAGTTTTCAACAGTTTAAGGTGAAACAAATCTGAAATTCAGTGCTTTGCTCATAACTTTTGAACCACTGAACCGATTTTGCTGAAATTCAAAACCAGCCTTGGGGAACGACAAATATGTATGCTAAGGTTCAGCCCCCTCAGAATTGTCTTTCGAAAGTTATAGTGGTTTTAATCTTGTAAATTCGAAAAATACCCTTGCTGAAATTTACTCTTTTGCTTATAACTTTTGAACCACTTGACCGATTTCGCTGGATTGCAATACCAACCTGACCCGGTAAATGGAGAACATATACATATGTCAAACTTCAGGAGCCTCCGTAAAGTCTTTCAAAAGTTAGCGTGTTTTCAACGGACAGACAGACAGACAGACGGACGGACGGACATCGCTAGATCGACTTAAAATCGATCAAGGATCATGAATATATACACTTTATGGGGTCCTAGACCAATATTTCGATGTGTTACAAACGGAATGACAAACTTATATATACCCTCTATCACTAGAGTGGAGGGTATAATAAAAAAAAAGTGGAATGCAGTTTGATTTGAACATGTTGGAATATATATTATAGCTGCTCACTTTCGCGGGAAATAGCGAAAACAGCTTCTTGGGGGAATTTCTTGGTTTGGTATAGGATAGCTTATTTTATATATTGCAGCATTGATGATTAACGCCTACTTGGCGTATCGGTCTAGAGTGATTGTACGTTACAAGCAGTAAATAGCAAAGTATTACAGATGGTGATGAGTTCAATCCTTGTCGGCTGCGATCTGTTAATAATTTTCACATATAGAGTTTTATTGACTATTAACTAAATAAATTTGAAATTAAAAGTTTTTCTGAAGATTATTATAACTGGATAATATGAAACTAGTAAGAAACAAACCAGGATGTCTAAATTTTTAGAAAAATTAAAATTTTTCTTTCACACTTTTCTCAATTCAAAACCATATAATTTAAAATAATGCATTATTTCAAATTTTAAAATAATACATAATGTAACCAAATATAAGTCACCCATGACTTATAAAATAAATATGAAATACAATTTTTGCAATAATCATGCATTACGGAACAAGTTTTTAGTAAAACATTATTGGTAAGACATCCTAAAATATTGCTACAAATAAGGGATATACATTACCTGGTAATGTGTTACATAATCTCCACCCATTACCAAAGTATTGCTGGGATACATACAAACAAATCATAAAAATCGGCGAACTTTTTTTTTTTTTGATTTTTGTCGTGCTAGATTGGCCAAATGTGGCACTGTGCAATGGATTGATTTTGCTATAATGCAGTACCAACTTGACCAGGCGAACACCAAACACCCAGTTGGAAAATGTGTCACTGAGGAAATTTCCACAGTGATTCCTTGAGGAAATGTCTTCAGGTTCTGACAAATCATAGGTAATCCTTGATGACATGTCCTAACTTTGTCAGCACTGAATGTTTGCCATAAGAGTGTGGACAATTCCTTTAAGACGTCTAAAGGGAAATGTCTTCAGAATAGCAGTATAATAGATTAGAATTTTAAATCTGGGCAACTCTTCAATTTCCAAGAAAAAGATGGCAAAATTATCGATTTATTTTAAATAAAATCAAAATCTAACAAGTAGAATAAAAGTATTAAATAGACAAACAATTTTCAAAATAAAGTATGGAACAAGTATTTAAGTGTGGGACTAATAAACTGGAGGTTCCCGGTTCAAATCCAGTTGGGACTAAAAAAGGCGAAAAGTTTTATCTAAATATGAGAAAGATAATTTATAAAGGAAAATGGATAAAAGTAAAAACTAAAGGAAATACGAAAATTTTTTGTATTTTCGCATGACCTACGTCAGACATTTCCCCAAAGAAGTCTTAGATGACATGTCCCCAGAAGGTCAACCCTGACCACTGCTGACTTTGAGTGAGGACATTTTGAAAATTTGTATGAAACTGTCCTCAACCTAGTATATAGAGATGTCTTGAGGATGTCAGCAGTGACTCTGATATGTCTCCGCTCCGTCACTGATGCTGGCTCGAGGACTTTGCCAACTGGGCATATGTGCAAACTTCAGCGGCCTCAGTAAGGTCTTTCAAAAGTTTGCGTGTTTTCAACGGACAGACAGACGGAGATCGCTATGTCGAATTAGAATCGAACAAGGATCATGAATATATAAATTTTATGGGATCCTAGATCCATATTTTGAGGTGTTGCAAACGGAATGACAAATTTATATACATATACCCTCTACCACTAGAGTGGAGGGTATAAAAAAAAATTGTTCAATACTTTTGGATCCTATACTTTATAATACTTTGGACCTATGGATTTATTTCACCCAGGCTTTAAAAATATACCCTATGATTATGGAAAAGTTAGTGTGCAATGTCTCAAATTCATATATGAGGCATTCCACACCAAATGTCCCGCTACAGAAAAACATGTATCCAGTAAATTTCTGAATAGGTTGTTTGAATTTCTGAATATGGAACTTAGAAAATTGCGTTTTTGTTTTTCAATTTTTCAAAAACTGGGCGAGTTGCCTTGATTAAATATTTATCACGTTAAAACGGAATGCACCACAATCTCAAAAATTTACATTCTTATATAGTTTTGTATGGGCTATCGATTAAATTTTTTTTTTTGAAAAATTTTCAGAACCCGTTTTGAAATTTTCCATTTTTTAAAAAAGTAAATTTATCCCAAATCCTGCCATTTTTATTTTTTTTTTAAGTTTACATGTTTGTCCATCCACACAAAAAAAATCAAAAAACATTTTCTTCGTTTTTTTCGAGAAAATCGCATTTGAATTTTACATTTCATAACAATTTTGTAATTTGCATGTATTTCTTTGTTTTAACGTTGCGAATGAGTAATATTAATTGCAATAATATTCCTCATACGCTCTGTTGAATCAAGAAAATACAAGCAAATTACTAAATTGTTATGAAATTTAAAATTCAAATGCGATTTTCTCGAAATAAACGAAAAATGTGTTTCTGAATTTTTTTTGTGTGGATGGACAAACATCCAAACTTAAAAAAAAAAAATAATCGATAGCCCATACAAAACTATATAAGAATGTACATTTTTGAGATTGCGGTGCATTCCGTTTTAATGGGATAAATATTTAATCAAGGCAACTCTCAACAAATTTTACCATTTTTCCAATATTTGACCACGCCTCCTAAGCCCAGTTTTTGAAAAATTGAAAAACCAAAAACGCAATTTTCTAAGTTCCATATAGGGCTATCCAAAGAACCTATTCAGAAATTTACGGGACACATGTTTTTTTTTCGCTGGACATTTGGTAAGGAATGCTTCGTATATTAACTTTTAACATTTGTTTTTTCCTGAAAACACCCCTTACATAAAATTCACCAGAAACAAGTCTCCGTCCACAAAAACAATATAAAAATTACAAACAATTGTATTACACTTAAATGCTTATTGTTTGTTGATTGTTAATAACAATGCACCAAAAACCTTTTCTTTTATTTGAAGTCTTTTTGCTTAGACTTTTTAGTATTTGAAACAATCCCCTTTCTGGATAAATACTTTTCTTTTTTTATTTAAACATCAAATGTTTAAACTTTCAAACATACACAACACACCAAAGACATGAAAAAATGTCACCGCACACATACTACAGACATACATATATCCCATGTAGATAGATAGCGTCATGGGTCTCAAGAGTACTTTAATGTTTAAATTGTAAAGTACGTGCACTTGTACGTTCTTGTTATAACCAGACACATTTACAAAATGTTGCTTATTAACCCGTAACTAGAATATAAAAACTTTAAAATATACACAACAATTTGAAAAATATTCTCGTCTGATACGGAGGTACTGCCATCAGCATCAAGAACAATTCTCTGAGGGAAATTTTTTGACCCCACTTGTCCAATTGTTGTTAATAAATTTTAATTTCATAAAGTGTGAATCAATCTTAAAAAATTGATCCCGATTAATTCTGGGATATATCACAAGGCGGCAGTTGCCCCGTAGTAGAATGTTGCCATATTAGAGAGATAAAAAGATTCTTCTAGGAATAGTCCTTGACTGGTTCCCTTTCTACGCGGAAATGCATTAGAACCTAAATTTGCTTAAAAACGTTGGCTTTGTGTTTAAGAAAGTTTTTACAACATACTTAAATCATTAAAACCAGGCCTTCTAAGCCAAACTCTCCACTATAGGGTTAATATGTACTTCATGTTGTTGTAAACGTTTGTTTGTGGTATGACCGTCCGCCACACTATGTTCCTGTGTAGAGTATTTGCTTATAATGATGATGGTTAAAGGAAGTTAAACAAAAAAAAAACGGAAAACATAAGAATACACTTAATACAAAACGCAGGACATAGACTCACGTCTACGTTGAACTTAATGTAATTTAAAACAACATCTAATAACTTGGGTGCGATAGAAATTGTATATTTAATTTTATATTTTTTTGTTCTACACCCAATACAATCATTTAAAAATTCAGTAGATGAAAAATCCAATTTTAAAATAAGTTATATCCCAACAAAACCTTTGATTTGGATAATGTTAAAAGCTATAAGATGGAGAAAATTTCACAAGTGTTTCTAATGAAATCGGTCAATCATTATCAAAGAATACATAGACATTTCGTTCAACTGTTGACAAGTGTGGACGTGTTTTAATTTATCTCCGTGCTATTAATTAAATTTTTGAAATTGTTCGTAATAGGTATTTTTGTAATATTTTCATGACCACATCCAGGAAAATGAAAATATGGACACAAATGATACCGATTTAATTCGAGGCTCTGCCTCACCGACTGGTGCTGGTCCTAGCACTGGTCTTAGGGTTGCGACCTTGAAGTCCGACCTTGATTCTGGTAGGGGTGCTCAGCCTAATATTGGTGGTAAAAAGAAAAAGAAACTTAAACCATCAAAGGTCAGGCACAACCAGAGACGGCTTTGTTTGAAAATAATTAACAGACAAAGTCAACTTGATGGAACGAAGCTCTCCGAACGTGAGAGGGCGTCGCTATCATGGGCGAAAGGAGTCATTGAAGAACAGGACAAACTTTCGGCAATGCGCGCATCTGACAAACAGAGCGCTGTTTCGGCCCCGTCATCGAAGTCTGGTAAAAGGTTGCGCTCGCCCGACGAGAAACCTTTACCTAAGAGATCTAAGGTGACCGGCAACGTCTGGACTCAGTCTTTTAGTGAAGTGGTTAAAGGTAACTTCGTTAGGGCTGTAATAAACAGGCAAAATGGGGATTGTAGTATTCCAAGGGACAAGTGGAGTTTAGTTGAAACTAAACTAAATGAAATCTACTATAGGCCCCTTGAGAGTATGCCTGATTTTCTCCCTACTACTGTCAACGCAGGTTGGTATCAGGGGCGAGTAAAACTCGTTGCTTTTGGGAACGAAAGATCCGCAGCCATGTTTAAGGTTGCCATTAGCCAAGTGGGAGAGTTATGGCCTGGAGCCAGACTGGACGTTGTGGTAAAACATGATATCCCCTCGCAACCCAGAGCTCATGCATGGATCCCAATGGCTACAAATGACACTGCGGTGATTCTTAAGATGATGAAAGTCTGCAATCCTGACCTTCCAACTCAGAATTGGCAAATTGCCAGATTGGGTGAGATGGAGGGCGCTCGTCGTCAAGCAGTGGTCTTGGTTAATGAGGAATCGCTTCCGCTTTTAGCCAGGACTGACGGCATTATTAGATTTGGATTTTTTCATATAAGAGTCAATGTCTACAAGGGCGACCAGAAGACTATTTTGGACGCAGACAAGCCAGTGGCAGAGTCGGCTGGGGAGGAGAATCTGGAAAAGGTTGATATTCAGCTGGCCGATTCTAGGCTGATGGGAGATGCATCTGGCATTTTTGAAACCGAATCTGGTAACGAATGCGACCTCTGTGATGGCATGGAGGATAAAGCTGATGCCACGATGGGTGGCATTCAGGACGAGGCCCATGCAGTGAGGAATTCGGAGAGTTCTGTTGCCTCCGATTCAGAACAGATGGGATATATATATGGCTTATTCGAAACCGAATCTGGGGACGAATGCGACCTCTTTGATAACACGGAGGATGAAGCCAATAACACGGTGGTGGAAAGGTTGGTGGAAATAAAACAAGATGTTGCGGTTCCTACAAATGAAGCTCCATCACTGTAAGGCAGCCTCAGTTGCACTCTTGCTGCGCCTGACGACAGGAGCAGTTGACTTGGTTTTTATTAAAGAGCCCTGGGTGCGGGGTGGCAGGGTTTGCGGATTGAAGACCCCTGGGTTTAAGTTGGTGGTTGCCAAAGGTGAGGGCTCACCAAGAGCCTGCATCTTGGCAAAAAATGGCTTAAATATATTCTTTTTATCAACTTTTAGTGATATGGATGTTACAGCGGCTAGCTTAGAGCTTCATGGGAAGTCTATTTGGCTCGCCTCTGCGTATTTTCCTAATCCAGGGTCAATACCCCCGGAGAAGGTTGTCGGTCTAATTCGGGAGTCTGAATCTAGGGGACACCAGTTAGTAGTGTGTTGTGATGCTAATGCACATCATTCGATATGGGGAAGTACAGACACAAATGATAGAGGCGAATCACTTTTGGAGTTTTTGTTAGGCACTAACCTGTATATTTGTAACAAGGGTGGTGAACCAACTTTCGTTACAAGTGCGCGGCAAGAGGTTCTTGACGTAACACTTGTATCAGATACATTGTCTGATAGAATTGATGACTGGAGAGTTTTGGAAGAGCATTCTTTCTCAGATCATCGCTACATTGAGTTTTTACTCAGGGAGCGTGCCCCGGTTGAGACAGTCTCTAGAAATCTGAGGAGAACAAACTGGGTGAAATATAGGGAGACTTTTTCTTTGCTTTTGGATGAAGTACCCTTATCTGAACCACATAGTTTGGCGGAAATTGACTGTCTGGTTGACCATATAACAAATGTTTGTAATAGGTGCCTGGATGCGTCTTGCCCTTCTGCAAAGCCTAGAGGGAAAAAAAGCCACCTTGGTGGTCAAATGAGTTGCAGACGAGCAGAGATTCCTGCAGAAAGCTCTTTAATAAGGCTAAATTTTCAAGAGCGGACGAGGACTGGTCTGCATACAGGCTGCAACTTAAGAGTTATAAAAAGATGATCAGAAATGCAAAATGTGATTCTTGGAAAAACTTCTGTGGAAACATAGAAGACGTTTCTGAGGCATCCAGGCTGCGCAAATTTCTGGCTTCTTCTCCTTGCACCCTGGGATACCTGAAAGATCCTAATGGGGTGTGGTCTTCCTCCAGTGGAGAGTCGCTGGATCTCCTTTTAAACACGCATTTTCCGGGCAATTCCATGACGCCGTTTCAAGCTTTGGAACGTTCTGACGCCCAAGCATATGAAATTGCTTCGGAAATAATAAATATGCCAACATTAATCTGGGCGATAAAAAGCTTCAGGCCCTATAAATCCCCGGGACCTGATGGTATAATCCCGGCTGAGTTGCAGCAAGTGTCGGACTATATAGCCCCGTTGCTGTATAATCTATTCACAGCATGCATCAACTGGTCGTATATTCCTTTAAAATGGAGGGATACCAGAGTCGTATTTATCCCGAAGGCTGGGAAAAGTTCCCACACAGCTCCGAAGGATTTCAGACCAATTAGTCTGTCTTCTTTTTTGTTAAAGACAATGGAACGAATGATAGACTCATATTTGCGTAGAGTGATTGACCCGAGGTTGCTTTCGACAAAGCAACATGCATACAGCAAGGGACGATCAACGGAAACAGCTCTTCATGAGCTCGTTGGTACCATCGAGAGATCGCTTTCGGTAAAGTAGTACACTATGGTGGCCTTTCTTGATATTGAGGGGGCTTTTAATAATGTCATCCCAGAATCGATAATATTGGCATTGTTTGGTCTGGGAGTAAAGCGTGAAATCGTTTTAATGGTGGGAAGCCTACTTGCCAGTAGACGTATAACGTCTGAATTGGGAGCGTCCGTCATATCTCGATTTGTCAATAGGGGCACACCACAAGGAGGTGTTCTTTCGCCGCTTCTTTGGAACCTGGCACTGAATTCAATGCTACTATCTCTAGAAGCACGTGGTTGTCATGTTGTCGCATATGCTGACGATGTCGCGATAGCGGTAAAGGGGAAGCATCTGCCAACATTGCGGGACATTCTTCAGGGTTCTCTGAAAGATCTGTCTAAATGGGCAAGAGACTGTGGTCTAGGAGTTAATCCTAGTAAAACAGAGCTTGTTTTATTTACAAGGAAAAGTAAGATTCCTGCTTTCGATCCTATTTCTCTGGACGGTACTGAAATCACCTTCTCAGATGGAGCCAAGTATCTTGGAGTATTTCTAGATAGGAAGCTGAATTTCAGGCGTAATATTGAGGAACGGGTGAGAAAAGCAACGATTGCTTTGTATTCCTGTAAAAGGGCCATTGGAAAACGATGGGGTTTTAGCCCTCAAGTCGTTCATTGGATCTATACAGCAGTGGTGCGTCCAATTTTGCTGTATGGAATCATTGTCTGGTGGCCTGCTTTAGAAACAAAAGCGAACTGTGTCGTTATCACGAAGGTACAGAAGATGGCGTCAATGTGCATCAGTGGTGCTCTTCGTACTACACCTATGGCTGCATTAGAAATCCTCCTTCACCTGATACCCTTGGACAAATTGGGTAGGCAGTATGCAGCTGCGTCGGCAATTCGACTTAATAGCACGCTGCAATGGAGGAGCAGCGATTGTGGCCATAGCGCGATCTTGAAAAAGATAACAATACCACAAAATGTGGATTGTGCTCCCTCTTTGAGCCTCTTTGAGCTCCACTTTACCACTAGGGAGTCTTGGATGGGGGATACTCCGGGAAGTGGAGCTACCATAAATTTTTACACAGATGGATCGAGGCTGCACGAACAAGTGGGCTTTGGGGTCTATTCGGAAGAGCTTGGATTGTGCCTGGCTCGTAGATTTCCAGATCATTGCAGTGTTTACCAGGCAGAGATGCTGGCAATAAAGGAAGTGGCTGACTGGTTGAGCTGCAATGTCTTGTCTACAACCGCAGTCAACATCTATACTGACAGTCAAGCCGCGGTCAAGTCCCTGGATTCAATGTTTCTGAAAACAAGATCTGCCCTTAACTGCCGCACGTCTTTAAATGAGATGGCCAAGCAATTTAACATACGACTCATATGGGTCCCGAGCACAGAGACATTCCAGGGAATTGCAAAGCCGATGAGCTTGCAAGACTAGGAACTACCTTACAGGTTCCAACAGAATTGGAATGTGTTGGTATGCCTCTAGAAACTTGCAAGCAAAACCTACGGCTTTGTTCTGCGACGGAGACTAATCAAAGATGGGCAAATGGATGGACGTGTGAGACAACACGACTGATTTGGCCTTCTCTTAATCAGGGGCGCACAAGTGAGCTGATATCGCTTCCAAGAGGAGAGATTTCGACGGTGGTTTCTATAATTACCGGACACTGTCTTATAGGGAAGCACGCAGAGCGGTTAAATGTGCCGTCGAATGACTTTTGCCGAAGTTGCATGGATGAAGAGGAGTTGGAAACTATCGAACACTTTATTTGCCATTGCCCGGCACTTTCTGGTCAGCGACTTGCTTCACTGGGATCTAGGGAGCTGTACGATCTTTCTGATTTGGCGGATGTCAAAATTCAACATCTAAGGAGTTTCATAAGAAGCTCAAACTGGTTTAACGACAGGGACTAGTAGGGAAACCTATTACGATCCCGTGGTATCACAATGGACCTCAGAGTCTACGTGTGTTGACGTAAAACGTCATCAGCCACTTACAACCTAACCTAACCTAACCTATAATAATAATTGCTTAAAAATTGTATAAGGCGTATGATTAATTTTGTAATTGCCTATAAATAACAATCATACGCAACGGTGAACAGTGGATTATTTTTATTAATTTGGCTATTCAGTAAATAGGTACAAAAAATGCGTGTAAAAAATAATCTATCGCTGAATTAAAACAACATCTTGATGGCTTTGTTATGTAAAATGTAAACTTTAAGTTTCTTTTGGTTTCATTCTATTCCGATTTTAAATTTAGATTTTTTATCACTGTGTAATTATATCCTATCGAAATTTAGATATTGCGAGACTTTTTTCATTTCGTAAGTCTTAGATTTCATGACATTTTTTAGTTAGAACGTCTCTATTTTTGGGCCCTCATGGTCCCTGCGTACGTTTCTGTCATCAATTATCAAGAATTTTAATAAAATCTCTAAAAAATCACATACTAAATAATCAATAGAAGTCGAAATATCAACAATTTCAAAGAACCTAAAATTCCGGCACTTTCTGGTCAGCGACTTGCTTCACTGGGATCTAGGGAGCTGTACGATCTTTCTGATTTGTCGGATGTCAAAATTCAACATCTAAGGAGTTTCATAAGAAGCTCAAACTGGTTTAACGACAGGGACTAGTAGGGAAACCTATTACGATCCCGTGGTATCACAATGGACCTCAGAGTCTACGTGTGTTGACGTAAAACGTCAGCAGCCACTTACAATCTAACCTAACCTAACCTAACCTATACCCACAACAAAAAATAATTTGCAGAAATAACCAAAAATACTGAAAATTCACAATTTATAAAATTCCCTTTTGTCAACACAATAAGGGACCGTCTTATTTACACTGTTGTATATAATGTTTGTTAAATGGCTGTCATTTCTGTTTAGTTCCTTTTTATGTTTAAAGTTTTTTTTTAATATGTTTAATTTTTCTGTTCGTCTTTTAAACCATGAAGCCATTGGCATTTTTAATTCATTAAAATAGTCGTTGTAATTTTTTTCTTCCTTCTTTTTTTTCTGAAGAGGTGTTCTACATTGTTTGTTGAATTAAGCATACAATATAAATTATGGAGCGAGTGAACTACAACGATGATAATATGTTATACATATTCTAGAGTAAAGCATGCTTTTCGTTATTTATTTTTTCTCCTTTTAAACGCCTCTTAATATTCGCCTGCATTGTTAAAAAAATAACCACATGATTTTTTTTTTTGTGTGTTTCCTTAAATACCACACTTAAACTTATGAACCTTATATTCATCGTATGGATATGTGCACACCCACTTCCTCAGTAACACACACGCCACTCTACTTCATGGCATACTCGCACGTATCATCAACATTTAATCAGATGGAAAGCTTCTTAGAGACAGACAGACAACAAGTATACTTTGGTATTTATAGACCTCAATGCATGAATGTCACACAAAGAGAACATAAAGGATAGAAATAGGAATACAATGGTAAAAAAGAATGTTTGATGGAGCTTGTTATTTAAGCATATATTTACATGTTTTGTTTTAAGGTTTTTATATATTTATTTGTTTTTTTTAACCCTTAAACTGGATTAAAATTATGGATTATTTTAGATTAAATTTATATAATTTTTTTTAATTGGGTTTTAAAATTGTTTTTAATAATTTTTTTCAGAATCAAGACCTAAATCTTTTTTTTTTTAATCTGAAAACGTCTCTGTTTTATCTATATTTAAAATTTTTTGAAATTTAACTTAACTTAAAAAAAAATTATCTGATCTTTCGGTGGCTTTAATCATTTCCCGTTTGTCAAAATATTTCATCAAAATCTGATAAAATTTTATTAAAAAACAAAAATTGTCTCTAGATTAAATGCATTGCTTGAGTTAGAGAAAAAGCTTTTCTGCATACGTCACACACGAAACCTACTGTGAGTTAAAAACAAACGACGTTTAGTCACTGATGTTTATACACCGAGTATAGCCTAGTGGTTATGGCTTCGGCTTACAAAACATGAGTGATTTAACGACACAGGTTCGAAGCTCATGTCAGGCTAGTCTGTTGATAAAAAAACATATAAAGAATTTTTCTAGCAAATATCAAATAATCAATTTAATGTAATTGCCTACTGATGACGTAGAAGTGGCTACAGAAACCATGGTCTAGGGTAAATCCACATTTAATTTAATCTTTAGACGACACAATTTTCTTCTTCAATCAGAAAAACACAAACAACAAATTAAATACACTTGGCTTCGCCGAAAAAATATAATAAATTAAAAATTGTTTTATTCGACCTTTAAAATTTAAAATTTTAAATAGGTTTTTTCTAGATTTACTAATTTTTTTTTGCTAATGCTAGTTAGCTAACTTTTAGCAAATTTTAAATTAAGATTAGCATGTTAGCAAAAAATTCTTGTAAACTTCATTTAGCACAATAGCAATTTTAAACAAACTTAACTTAAAAAAAAAATTATCTGATCTTTCGGTGGCTTTAATCATTTCCCGTTTGTCAAAATATTTCATCAAATTCTGATAAAATTTTTTTAAAAAACAAAAATTGTTTTATTCGACCTTTAAAATTTAAAATTTTAAATAGGTTTTCTCTAGATTTACTATTTTTTTTTTGCTAACACTAGTTAGCTAACTTTTAGCAAATTTTTAGTTAAGATTAGCATGTTAGAAAAAAATTCTTGTAAACTTCATTTAGCACATTAGCAATTTTAAACAAACTTTGATCTAATTTCTTTTGCTAAATTTGAAATTGAGTTGACAACATTTTTACAAGATTTTTTGCTAATATTAGCAAAAATAAATGGTAAATTTTTTTTTATTTTCAGAAAACTTAAAATGGCGCTATCTCGGAAACTATGCCAGATAGAGCAAAATGGAGGACATTTTTGGTTCTCGGGCTCTCATAATATCGGCGGTCCATAATATCTGGGTCCTAACTTTGGATCCAAAAAAGTTAGCATTCCCGAAAATTTTTAAATGCTCATATCTCGGTAAATATTGCCGACACAACAAAAAGTCCAAAAGCATTTTTGTAGCTCCCAACACGTAGAACAAGACCGCAAAATAATCAAAAGCTCTCCGAGTAATATTTTTGAAGTTATCGAGTTTTGTAGTTCTCAAAACCCCGGTGGTCCCCTAAAATCACGTATCTCAAAAACTAAGCAAGGTAGAGCGAAACGGACACTAATTTTGGATCAAAAACTATGACGATTTTTAAGGAACCCAAGTAGGTCTAGGCCCATTGGGGTCTGGACCTATCGGATCCGAACCCAATGGGGTCCTCAAAGGTGTATGAACTAAGTTGAAATAAAAAAAATTTAAAATTTTTGTTTTTTCTGTAAAGACAGTTGAGCTCAGGCTCTAATTATAATTATGTATTATAATTTAATTGTGTTTATATATTGTTGGACTGTATATTTTATAACTGAATTTTTATTTAGTTCGGTTTAAGTCCATATTAATTATTTCTGAGAAATAATAATTGTTGTACAATGAGAAAATCTGAAAAAAATTTAAGTGACAACACAGGCTAAGTGGAGATGTCGACAGCTTTCGGAAGATGCCACCCTTCCATCATCAGCACTCCTTCGATTGCCACACACTTAATGTGTGTCAGATTAAAATTAGCCATTTAAATGAAACTTTTGAAGAAATTAAGAATTGGAATTACTCCTCTTTGTGTTGAATAACCCCTTTTCACCATTAATTCGTGTTGTATTCATTTGGCAGAAACTTAATCCATCTTAACTTTTAACAGAGTTGTATTTTTCCATTGTTAACCCTTAGTAGGACTTTTCAAATCTTGAAAAATGTCCGTTAGGTTTGAATTTTTGTTTCATATTTCTAATTCTTAGAAATATTACTAAATTGCAATGTACCTTATGAGTTGTGTATTAATTGTGTTTATATATTGTTGGACTGTATATTTTATAACTGAATTTTTATTTAGTTCGGTTTAAGTCCATATTAATTATTTCTGAGAAATAATAATTGTTGTACAATGAGAAAATCTGAAAAAAATTTAAGTGACAACACAGGCTAAGTGGAGATGTCGACAGCTTTCGGAAGATGCCACCCTTCCATCATCAGCACTCCTTCGATTGCCACACACTTAATGTGTGTCAGATTAAAATTAGCCATTTAAATGAAACTTTTGAAGAAATTAAGAATTGGAATTACTCCTCTTTGTGTTGAATAACCCCTTTTCACCATTAATTCGTGTTGTATTCATTTGGCAGAAACTTAATCCATCTTAACTTTTAACAGAGTTGTATTTTTCCATTGTTAACCCTTAGTAGGACTTTTCAAATCTTGAAAAATGTCCGTTAGGTTTGAATTTTTGTTTCATATTTCTAATTCTTAGAAATATTACTAAATTGCAATGTACCTTATGAAAGCTGTCGACATCTCCACTTAGCCTGTGTTGTCACTTAAATTTTTTTCAGATTTTCTCATTGTACAACAATTATTATTTCTCAGAAATAATTAATATGGACTTAAACCGAACTAAATAAAAATTCAGTTGTATTATAATTTTTTAATCATGTTATATATGATTTGAATTGAGAAAGGTGTGAAAGAAAAATTTATTTTTCTAAAAATTTTAAGACATCCTGGTTCGTTTTTTACTAGTTGCATATAATCCAGTTATTATAATCATCAGAAAAACTTTTAATGTCAAATTTATTCAGTTAATAGTCAATTTTATTCTATATGTGAAAATTATTAACAGATCGCAGCCGCCAGGGATTGAACCCATGATCTGTAATGTTTTTGCTATTAACTGCCTCTTAGGTACGATCACTCTAGACCGATACGCTAAGTTGGCTGTTAAGCAAGTATCAACTAAATCATGGTTTTTCAATTCCTGTGTGGTTGTTGCTATTGTTTTTTTCGTACAGAAGAAGGTGAAATTGCATTATGGTGAATAAATTCAATTTTTTAGTAATCATCATTCGTCCTCCTCTCCTTCATCAACTCTGATCTAAGTACTTATTTTGCAACATTGCCAGAACATGGTCTATATTTTGTAGACACAAATGTTAGGTGTTGCCATTTTCCAAAGATACTATATTGCATTTTCCAAAGATACTTAGGCCGACTTAAAGTCGTTATTTTCAAATTTTTGTTTTTTCTGTAAAGACAGTTGAGCTCAGGCTCTAATTATAATTATGTATTATAATTTTTTAATCATGTTATATATGGTTTGAATTGAGAAAGGTATGAAAGAAAAATTTATTTTTCTAAAAATTTTAAGACATCCTGGTTCGTTTTTTACTAGTTTCATATAATCCAGTTATTATAATCATCAGAAAAACTTTTAATGTCAAATTTATTTAGTTAATAGTCAATTTTATTCTATATGTGAAAATTATTAACAGATCGCAGCCGCCAGGGATTGAACCCATGATCTGTAATGTTTTTGCTATTTCAGTTAACTAATTTTTAGCAAAACGTTTTTGCTAACTTTACCAAAAAAATTGTGGGTTCAAAATCAGCAAATTTTCTTGTAGGTTTACAAGTTTTTTTTGCTAACTTTACAGTTTTTTTTTTTGAGTGTATCTTGCTTAGTTTTTAAGATACGTGACCACTGGGGTTTTGAGAATTAAAAAACTCGATAACTTCAAAAATATTTCTCGGAGAGCTTTTGATTATTTTGCGGTCTTGTTCTACGTGTTGAGGGCTACAAAAATGATTTTGGACTTTTTATCGTGTCGGCAATATTAACCGAGATATGAGCATTTTAAAATTTTCGCGAATGCTAACTTTTTTGGATCCAAAGTTAGGACCTATTAGGGACCACACATGTGAAGAGGACCGGCGATACTATGAAGAACTCGAGAACCAAAAATGGTCTCCGTTTTGCTCTATCTGGCTTAGTTTCCGAGATAGCGCCATTTGAAGTTTTCTAAAAAAAAAAAAAAATACCATTTATTTTTGCTAATATTAGAAAAAAGCTTGTAAAAATTTGGTGAACTCAATTTTAAATTTAGAAAAGAAAATTAGTTCAAATTTTGTTTAAAGTTGCTAATGCGCTAAATGAAGTTTACAAGATATTTTTGCTAACATGCTAATCTCAACTAAAAATTTGCTAAATGTTAGCTTACTAGCATTTGCAAAAAAAAAAAAAAATTAGTAAATCTACTAATGTATTATTTTGAGTGTAATCAGTCCAAGTTATAAAAATTTCCCCAGGCGTCTAACATGTGGCAGACCACTTGATTAAAGAAGTAGATAATTTTAATAAATTTTAAAAAAATTGACTCGTATTCATTAATCATGTAGTATGACCCACACACAAAAAAACCTTGTCAAATTACTAGGAAAAGTCTCGTAGTTCCATTTAACCAATATTTGACAGTTTCCCTTGTTTTTTACCAAACAAATTTGTTTTGGAACTTACATTTTTTTGTAATTTTACAAATGTTTTTGTAGTTTTACACATTTCCAAGAAAATTTTACAAAAAAAAAAAAAAAGGTAGCAAAAAATCTAGTAAAGTTACGAATCCTCCTTGTAAATTTAATCGTGTCAAAAAATTTGTAAATTAACAATTTTATTGGTAAAAACCTTGTAAAACTACAAAATTATAGGTAAAAAGCTTTTAAATTACAAGAAATTCTTGTAAATAGGAGGTAGAAAAAAAAAGCTACAAATTTCTCTTGTAATTTTACAAAGTTTTTTTTTTTTGAGTGTACGTTAGATGCTTGGGGAAGTTGCAATAACTTGGCTGATTTTCAACCGATTTTAGTTCTTAGTATATTATTAGAGAGACATTTTACTCCAAATCATAATTGTAACCATTTGAATTCAAACTTAACTCAACCCTGCAAACAATAGGGCGATATATTGCCGAAGAGATATTGCGGCGATACGAAAATTTATCATTTTAATAAAAAATCAAAGTAGTATTTTGATTGTATCGCCGTTTTCTCATACGAACGATATTTTGGCGATAAACAAAAAAAAAATATTGAAAATTTTTATTTCTTTTGTCAATTTAAAGTCAAATAATTTATCAAGCACAACAAGAAATCTTTGAAAGAATATAAATTTGGCCGCAAAACACAAATGTACGTTCAATGATCCAATAATAAATGCAGCGAATGTTGCGGATTTAACAGGTGAATGGAAATGTTTTTAGACCTGTTAACATGACCAAAATATGAATGAAAAAACTAATGTCTATTTTCAGCTTCAGCGAAGCGATATAGCTGTATCGCCGGTTTATCATTTTGGTGATATTCCGGCGATACATACAAATCTATTATTTTCGGTTTATACGATTATCTGGCGATATTGATCTTTTATCACCAAGACGAATCGTTTTCGTATCGCTGGGATGTATTGCCGTAGGGTAACAGTTTCTCCCGAAAGGTGTATCGCAGGCGATACAAATTCGATAATTACCGAAATATCATTTATCGTAACGGCAATACAACCGGCGAATCGATGTCGAAAAAATTTAAAAATATTAACAAAAAATCACATTTTCCCGGTTTAATTCGTTTTTATACTTCATGACCGATGTTGCACACCTTAGACATGTCCGATTATTCTGAAATTTCGTGAGACGTATTTCCACATCCAAATAAATATATCTCACAAGGAAGGTATCCCATAGCTTACACTCCGATTGTCCTGCACTTTTAATATGTTATAGAGGAACAACGTTTTTTTATCGGCTGTTAAAGTAGGAAATGGGAAGTTGAAAAACGGGATTATTTTCGTTATTTCGATTTTTTTCGTATTTCTTCTAAAGGAACACTAAATGCGCGCCGCGGATTGATTAAAATGATCGGATATGACTCAAATTAATTTTAAATGAAAGTTTGTTTCAAAGTTTATGAAAAAAAAATATTCACATTAGTCCACATTAAAGGTTAAGTATGCATAACATTTTAGCCTTGACTATGAGAAGGGTTCATATTCAATCACATAAGTATTTTCGCTCAAAATTAGTGGGGATAGGGTGAATATTATTATAATATGTGTATTTTTTCTTTGTTGATTTTTGTGCTATTGTCATCATGGTTAAAGGTATTTAAGGATGTCTTTGTTTCAAATTTTAGCTGTTGATTGCCATTATAATAATCATCCATCCTTCTTTTTCGTTTGTTTGTTCGAAACCTTCTTTGTTAAGTTCAGGCCATACTTTATCATGTGATTAGCATTTGTAATGAGTTACTGATGCTGATGGCATCACAGGCAAATCATATCATGCTTATAAGAAAAAAAAGAAGGCGTACAAGTGGACTGATGTATGGTGGTGGTGGTTTATGTATTTGGCAAATGAGTGGTTTCTTGGTTATGCTTAAACGTGCTGTGGTTTAATATCTTTTTGAACTATTTTCAATTCATAGTAATTTGTGTTTTTGCATTTACAAACTAAATTCACTTTTAGAAATAATTAGTTGGAAAAATAAATATTGTGAGATGTAATGGGTTTTTCCTGGCCCAGAATTAGATTTTTACTGGGGACAAATTTTTAAATTAGGTATTTTTTTTTTCAGAAGTGGTGGCTGTAGGTGACTGGTGGCGTTTTACTTTAGTACACATAGACTCTGAGGTCCGTTGTGATTAGAAGTGGTAAAATCTTAAAAAAATTTTCATTGTGCTTATGAAAACTTGACCATAGTATTTGTGACCATTTTCAAATATTTTTGTACCCTCCACCCAAGCGATAGAGCTTATATAAAAGTTTATCATTTCATTTGTAACAACTCAAAATATCGGTCTACGACCTCAAAAAGTGTATATATTCATGATTCAAGGTCGATTTTATGTCTATTTTTATTAGTTTAGTAGATTTTTGTCCGTCCATCCGTCTGTCTGTTGAAAACACGCTAACTTTCCAAATACTAAACTAAGAGAAAAAGTTTCTTTATATTGATGAAAAGTTACATAAATATGATCAAATGTTGCATAATTTTTCGCCCATTGTAATGTTTCATCAATATGATGGAGCGGTGTCATCAATATGATCAATGGTGTCATCAATAACATTTTTTTTTTGTTTATTTAAAGACAAAGAAAAAAAATATTAAATTTTTTTTGTTTTTATTTAATTCAATTTTATTTATTTTTATTTACACAAAATTGCTGGCAATTTTCTATTTTGAAGATTTGAAGATTTGAACCACCCGATCACTTCTTTTTTGGGCTTAGCCTCTAACCACTTACATAAAGCATATCAACAAATAATAATAAAAAGCCGTTTTGTTTATTTTTTGCTTTATTACACACACTACACACTGGTGTTGGTATGTAACTATGCTCTGGCAAAATCTGTGAGAGGGAAAAGCCTGAATTAGTTTAAACGTGCGTGAAACGTAGGCTCTCTTTCAAAATTCATTAAGTCAAAATAGTACAGAACATTTTTAATTATGTTTTGTTTTTGTCTAACGCGTTATATTTTTGGTCACGTTAAAAACTAAAGAAAATTTATTCTCAACAGAATTTCTCTGCGTTTCAACGTTACAAAATGTACAATGTGTTAGAAACAAACAAAACATAAATAAAAATGTTCTGCACTATTTTTATACCCTCCAACCACAGTATGGGGGTATACTCACTTTGTCATTCCGTTTGTAGCGCACCGAAATATCGCTCGGGGACCCCATAAAGTATATATATTATTGATCTATGATCGATTCATAGGCAGGTTAAGTTCGTGAATGGGAAAAATCGGGCCAGGGGGAAAAAAGATCCCCCTTGAAGAACTGAACCAACATCTGAAAAATACACTTTTTTACACTGACCCCCATCACCCCCCAAAAAACGCCCCTGAATTTTATTTTTTTTATTTTTATTTACATTTTGGAGGGTATAAAAGATTCGGCACAGCCGAATTTAACACTCTCACTTGTTACTTACTGAATTTGGTTAAGGAGTCTACTTATCATATTTGAGTCTTTACAAATCCCCATTATACGGTTGTCGCTAGATCGACTTAAAATCGATCGAGAATCATGAATATAGTAGCCCATTAGAAATTGAAAAACAACGATTTTTTGTTAAAATTTGTAGTTAAAATTTTTCGCCAACGGCGTCGTTTTCATCGGAGCTCCATGTTGTTTTTATACCATGCACTCTACACAGAAAAAAAAAGTTCATTCAGGGAAAGAATTTGTTCATACATAGTATGAATCGACTTTTTTTCCCAGAACTTTTTCATACATGGAATGAATACATTCATACAATTTATAAAAAAATTCACGATGGGTTTTTTTTTAATTTATGCAGTTTTTTAGCACTAATTTATTACAAATAATATTATCAGTATTTTTTGCACGAATAGCTGCGAATTGATCGGTTTAACCGACCTCTAGCTCGCGTATATTTAAATTAAAATGTTAGAAAAAGTTTCGTGTTTAGCTTGAAATACTAATTTATTAATTAAATTTATTTTACAATTACACGTTTATACACTTATTGTCACTGTAGCACGCATAAACCTTTTATTTTAGTGGTAGCAACATCTTTAATTTGTTTTCTTCACCGAGAGAATTCTTTCTAAAAAGAAGATACAATAAACACAAATTAGACCGATGGAACCTTGTCAGACTTTTGTATGAAAAATATTACGTACCTTTAGGTTAGGTTAGGTTGTAAGTGGCTGCTGACGTTTTACGTCAACACACGTAGACTCTGAGGTCCATTGTGATACCACGGGATCGTAATAGGTTTCCCTACTAGTCCCTGTCGTTAAACCAGTTTGAGCTTCTTATGAAACTCCTTAGAGGTTGAATTTTGACATCCGACAAATCAGAAAGATCAGATCAGAAGCAAGTCGCTGACCAGAAAGTGCCGGGCAATGGCAAATAAAGTGTTCGATAGTTTCCAACTCCTCTTCATCCATGCAACTTCGGCAAAAGTCATTCGACGGCACATTTAACCGCTCTGCGTGCTTCCCTATAAGACAGTGTCCGGTAATTATAGAAACCACCGTCGAAATCTCTCCTCTTGGAAGCGATATCAGCTCACTTGTGCGCCCCTGATTAAGAGAAGGCCAAATCAGTCGTGTTGTCTCACACGTCCATCCATTTGCCCATCTTTGATTAGTCTCCGTCGCAGAACAAAGCCGTAGGTTTTGCTTGCAAGTTTCTAGAGGCATACCAACACATTCCAATTCTGTTGGAACCTGTAAGGTAGTTCCTAGTCTTGCAAGCTCATCGGCTTTGCAATTCCCTGGAATGTCTCTGTGCCCTGGGACCCATATGAGTCGTATGTTAAACTGCTTGGCCATCTCATTTAAAGACGTGCGGCAGTTAAGGGCAGATCTTGTTTTCAGAAACATTGAATCCAGGGACTTGACCGCGGCTTGACTGTCAGTATAGATGTTGACTGCGGTTGTAGACAAGACATTGCAGCTCAACCAGTTAGCCACTTCCTTTATTGCCAGCATCTCTGCCTGGTAAACACTGCAATGATCTGGCAATCTACGAGCCAGGCTCAATCCAAGCTCTTCCGAATAGACCCCAAAGCCCACTTGTTCGTGCAGCCTCGATCCATCTGTGCAAAAATTTATGGTAGCTCCACTTCCCGGAGTATCCCCCATCCAAGACTCCCTGGATGGTATCATAGTGGTATAGTGGCGCTCAAAGTGGCTCAAAGAGGGAGCATAATCCACATTTTGTGGTATTGTTATCTTTTTCAAGATCGCGCTATGGCCACAATCGCTGCTCCTCCATTGCAGCGTGCTATTAAGTCGAATTGCCGACGCAGCTGCATACTGCCTACCCAATATGTCCAAGGGTATCAGGTAAAGGAGGATTTCTAATGCAGCCGTAGGTGTAGTACGAAAAGCACCAGTGATGCACATTGACGCCATTCTCTGTACCTTCGTGATAAAGACACAGTTCGCTTTTGTTTCTAAAGCAGGCCACCAGACAATGATTCCATACAGCAAAATTGGACGCACCACTGCTGTATAGATCCAATGAACGACTTGAGGGCTAAAACCCCATCGTTTTCCAATGGCCCTTTTACAGGAATACAAAGCAATCGTTGCTTTTCTCACCCGTTCCTCAATATTACGCCTGGAATTCAGCTTCCTATCTAGAAATACTCCAAGATACTTGGCTCCATCTGAGAAGGTGATTTCAGTACCGTCCAGAGAAATATGATCGAAAGCAGGAATCTTATTTTTCCTTGTAAAAAAAACAAGCTCTGTTTTACTAGGATTAACTCCTAGACCACAGTCTCTTGCCCATTTAGACAGATCTTTCAGAGAACCCTGAAGAATGTCCCGCAATGTTGGCAGATGCTTCCCCTTTACAGCTATCGCGACATCGTCAGCATATGCGACAACATGACAACCACGTGCTTCTAGAGATAGTAGCATTGAATTCAGTGCCAGGTTTCAAAGAAGCGGCGAAAGAACACCTCCTTGTGGTGTGCCCCTATGGACAAATCGAGATATGATGGACGCTCCCAATTCAGACGTTATACGTCTACTGGCAAGTAGGCTTTCCACCATTAAAACGATTTCACGCTTTACTCCCAGACCAGACAATGCCAATATTATCGATTCTGGGATGACATTATTAAAAGCACCCTCAATATCAAGAAAGGCCACCATAGTGTACTCCTTTACCGAAAGTGATCTCTCGATGGTACCAACGAGCTCATGAAGAGCTGTTTCCGTTGATCGTCCCTTGCTGTATGCATGTTGCTTTGTCGAAAGCAACCTCGGGTCAATCACTCTACGCAAATATGAGTCTATCATTCGTTCCATTGTCTTTAACAAAAAAGAAGACAGACTAATTGGTCTGAAATCCTTCGGAGCTGTGTGGGAACTTTTCCCAGCCTTCGGGATAAATACGACTCTGGTATCCCTCCATTTTAAAGGAATATACGACCAGTTGATGCATGCTGTGTATAGATTATACAGCAACGGGGCTATATAGTCCGACACTTGCTGTAACTCAGCCGGGATTATACCATCCGGTCCCGGGGATTTATAGGGCCTGAAGCTTTTTATCGCCCAGATTAATGTTGGCATATTTATTATTTCCGAAGCAATTTCAGATGCTTGGGCGTCAGAACGTTCCAAAGCTTGAAACGGCGTCATGGAATTGCCCGGAAAATGCGTGTTTAAAAGGAGATCCAGCGACTCTTCACTGGAGGAAGACCACACCCCATTAGGATCTTTCAGGTATCCCAGGGTGCAAGGAGAAGAAGCCAGAACCTTGCGCAGCCTTGATGCCTCAGAAACGTCTTCTATGTTTCCACAGAAGTTTTTCCAAGAATCACATTTTGCATTTCTGATCATCTTTTTATAACTCTTAAGTTGCAGCCTGTATGCAGACCAGTCCTCGTCCGCTCCTTATTAAAGAGCTTTCTGCAGGAATCTCTGCTCGTCTGCAACTCATTTGACCACCAAGGTGTCTTTTTTTCCCCTCTAGGCTTTGCAGAAGGGCAAGACGCATCCAGGCACCTATTACAAACATTTGTTATATGGTCAACCAGACAGTCAATTTCCGCCAAACTATGTGGTTCAGATAAGGGTACTTCATCCAAAAGCAAAGAAAAAGTCTCCCTATATTTCACCCAGTTTGTTCTCCTCAGATTTTTAGAGACTGTCTCAACCGGGGCACGCTCCCTGAGTAAAAACTCAATGTAGCGATGATCTGAGAAAGAATGCTCTTCCAAAACTCTCCAGTCATCAATTCTATCAGACAATGTATTTGATACAAGTGTTACGTCAAGAACCTCTTGCCGCGTACTTGTAACGAAAGTTGGTTCACCACCCTTGTTACAAATATACAGGTTAGTGCCTAACAAAAACTCCAAAAGTGATTCGCCTCTATCATTTGTGTCTGTACTTCCCCATATCGAATGATGTGCATTAGCATCACAACACACTACTAACTGGTGTCCCCTAGATTCAGACTCCCGAATTAGACCGACAACCTTCTCCGGGGGTATTGACCCTGGATTAGGAAAATACGCAGAGGCGAGCCAAATAGACTTCCCATGAAGCTCTAAGCTAGCCGCTGTAACATCCATATCACTAAAAGTTGATAAAAAGAATATATTTAAGCCATTTTTTGCCAAGATGCAGGCTCTTGGTGAGCCCTCACCTTTGGCAACCACCAACTTAAACCCAGGGGTCTTCAATCCGCAAACCCTGCCACCCCGCACCCAGGGCTCTTGGATAAAAACCAAGTCAACTGCTCCTGTCGTCAGGCGCAGCAAGAGTGCAACTGAGGCTGCCTTACAGTGATGGAGGTTTATTTGTAGGAACCGCAACATCTTGTTTTATTTCCACCATCCTTTCCACCACCGTGTTATTGGCTTCATCCTCCGTGTTATCAAAGAGGTCGCATTCGTCCCCAGATTCGGTTTCGAATAAGCCAGATATATATCCCATCTGTTCTGAATCGGAGGCAACAGAACTCTCCGAATTCCTCACATGGGCCTCGTCCTGAATGTCACCCATCGTGGCATCAGCTTAATCCTCCATGCCATCACAGAGGTCGCATTCGTTACCAGATTCGGTTTCAAAAATGCCAGATGCATCTCCCATCAGCCTAGAATCGGCCAGCTGAATATCAGCCTTTTCCAGATTCTCCTCCCCAGCCGACTCTGCCACTGGCTTGTCTGCGTCCAAAATAGTCTTCTGGTCGCCCTTGTAGACATTGACTCTTATATGAAAAAATCCAAATCTAATAATGCCGTCAGTCCTGGCTAAAAGCGGGAGCGATTCCTCATTAACCAATACCACTGCTTGACGACGAGCGCCCTCCATCTCACCCAATCTGGCAATTTGCCAATTCTGAGTTGGAAGGTCAGGATTGCAGACTTTTATCATCCTAAGAATCACCGCAGTGTCATTTGTAGCCATTGGGATCCATGCATGAGCTCTGGGTTGCGAGGGGATATCATGTTTTTCCACAACGTCCAGTCTGGCTCCAGGCCATAACTCTCCCACTTGGCTAATGGCAACCTTAAACACGGCTGCGGATCTTTTTACGTACCTTTGCATTCGCGAATTAAATTGGTGTCCATCCTCTATATTTATGTCTTTCTTAATTGGGGATTCTTGATTTTTTTTAATTTTCGTAGAAAAAATATTGTTTGTCATTTTTTAATTTTTATTTTGTACTGACTTGATTTGTTTAAATTTTTCAAAATTTCAAATAAATGAAAACATTAATAAATAGTATGTATTTATTCATGCCTAGTATGATCTAACAATAAAGAATTAAATTCATACTATTTATGTACAAAATTTGTTCTGTGTAGTGATAGACGGTATATATAAGTTTGTCATTCCATTTGTAACACCTCGAAATATTGGTCTAAGACCCCATGGTCCTCGTTCGATTCTAAGACGATCTAGCAATGTCCGCCCGTCTGTCCGTCTGTCTGTTGAAAACACGCTTACTTTTGAAAGATTCTACGAAGGCTCCTGAAGTTTGGCATATATGTTGGGCATTTACCTGATCAGGTTGGTATTGCAATCCAGAGAAATCGGTCCAATATTAGCAAAGCTGTAAATTTCAGATTCGCCTCACCTTAAAATCATGTGTTGAAAACCTGTTAAACATGTTTTAAAAACATTGGTAAGTCACAAAAATATTTTACAACGCATTTTTGTCACTCAAAAATATTTTTACACAAAAAAAAAAATACATTCGAAAAAATTTTACACTAAAAAAAAATTTAATAATTTTTTTTTTTTTTCAAAAATTATTTAAAAAAAAGTTTTTTTACACAAAATAAAATATTTCTAATAAAAAATGCTATTTTTTCACTTTAGAAAATTTACTATAACTTAAAAAGGGCATTGTGGAGGGTATTCATAGATTCGGCCAAGTCGAATTTAACTTTTGTTCTTGTTTTGTTTTTTTAATTTATTACTTTTGATTTTCCACTAGGCTGTATGATAATCTGCAAGTGTAGGGGTTGTTGGTTCGATTCCCAAAAGCTTTTTGTTACTCTAGCACGGGCAGGTTTTTCGTTCGCTGTCTTGTTTCTCAAAAAAAGAAATTAAACATTTTTTTTAGGTTGGTATTAAAGATATCTGATTTTTTCAGTGACCTATTTCGGTTTCGACATTTTAAGATTTTGACAAAAACTAAATCAAAATGAAAATGGTAAATTTTTACATATTATTTTTGAGAAATTTTTTATTATGAAAATTCACTCAATTTTCCAATTTCGAAATTTTGCCCAAAAACTGCGAAGACCCAAATTTGTATGACCCAAATTTGTATGAAAAATTTTTATTTTCTGTTTTGAGCAATTCTTCTCTGAACGATTTTCAGATAAATCAGAAAAATCTCAACTACAATAAAATTATATTTTAGGTTAATTTAAATTTACACAGAAAAAAATATCGTGAAATCAAAAGTAACAAAACAAATTGTTAGCAACTAACTTCCAGTTCAACAACGTTCTTAATTGTATCAACAATGTATATAGTTAATGTGACAAAAATCCAATTTAATTTCCAATTAAATGCATCAATTAAAATCATTGTTAAAAAACGCACAAAATGCTCAATGAAAACACAGACACCTTATAAATTCATTTAATGAAGCTCAAATTTATGTGACGATAGCTCGGTGGTAGTGTGCTAAACTCAAATCATGAACATTGCGGGTTCGCTGCCAGCTGGCGGAAACATTTTTTTATTTTTACTTATTTTTATTTTAAATTATTTTTGTTTTGCTATTCCGCAACACCTTTTATATGCGTTAAGTCAATTAAAATATATATGAGAAATAGCACGGTGGTAGTGTGCTAGACTCGTACCATGTTCGTTGCCGGTTCGATTCCAGCTGCCGCTAGATGTTTTTTTTTAGTTTTTTATATTTTTTTTTAAATAAAATGACATTAAAACCGGTTTATTTCCTTTAATATACGCGTATAGTCAACTACAAATATATACAAGGAATAGCACGGTGGTAGTGTGCTAGACTCGTATCATGTTCGTTGCGGGTTCGATTCCAGCTGCCGGCTAATTTTTTTTTTTTTTTTTTTTTTTTAATTTTTTAGATTTTTTTGTTCTATTTGTAGATTTTTTTTTTATAAAATGACATTAAAGCATGCTTATTTCCGTTAATATAATTTATTACAAACTTTTCAATTAATTTCATTGTTGATACAACAATGAATTTAATTGACAAAAATGAGTTGAAATTTTTTTCAAAAGTTACAAAAGTCAATGTTGTATTGACAAAATCCAATGTAGGCTCAGTTTCAATTAAATGTTTAATTGTATTAACAATGAAATTAATTGTATTGACAATTTTTTTTTTTCTGTGTAAGATTAAATCAATGTTCTATAACTTTAACCATGATTTTAAGCAAATTAACTTCTGCATAAATATTCCTTATTAAATACGAAAAAAAAACTTTTGACTTTATCCTTATAATGAATACATATTAAATCAAAACACTTTGTTCGTTTAACACGACTGAAACAACAACAACAGCGACGACAAAAGTTATTAAATTAATTAAAATTTAAATCAAAATTTCAACATCTACATGCAACAGCACACACAGCCAAACACATACACAAAGTGGCAATATTATAAACACATAAACTTCTGTACATAATGTATACAACAAAAGCAATAACTACTACACGAAGAACAAACATCTTCAAACAGATTACAATTGTTTAATGTAGCATATTATTATTGTCCACAGTAGCAGATGTAGTAACTAAAACACTGGTTACTTGAATAACTTCGAAAATTTTTTATAATTAACTAGCTTACCATCCCGGTACTTCGTTACCGGTTGCATTGAATACCGGACAATAGAAGGATCAGAATTGCTCTTCCGATTTCAAGAAAATTGCCCTACGTAGTCTTTGTTTTATTTACTTGTGCACGTTTAAGTCTTTCATAAAATAATATTTCAATGAAAAATTAAACAATAAAATTTGAATAATTTTCGAGCCCTAATATCGGGATTTTGGATTTGGAGTGAATAAATATTTCAGTGAATAAAGAAATCGGAATAAAAATGATTTTGAGGGAAAAAACATATAGAGAGAAAAAATATGGAGTTAAAAAAGTAAAATACGAAAAATTTTAGTAAAAAGTATCATTCCATATTGTTCCCTGCTCTATTTCATTTCGTTCCCCGTTCTTAAAGTTTAAATTTTAAAATATGTCCTTCTCTTGGGTGTTATTTCTGGGGCTTTGAGTTTAAAAGTTAGATAGGTAATAATAACCATTTGCCCGCTTTTCTCCTTAAAATTAAATTTTCCAAAAACTGTTTTTTTGTGCTAAGTAGGTGATTCTCTATTTAAAATATCAAGTTTCTGAACTAATATTTCAAGAAATATAAGAATAATCAAAATTTACACTTTTTCATTATTATAAGAACAAAAAAAGTACACTTTCTTTCCCCCGTTATAAACGGAATTTCCAAAAAGAACCTCTTCCAGAATGTTTTTTTCTTCACCGAAGGATCCTCTTTTCCATATTTCAATTTTCTAGAATCATTAATTTAGTAAATATTTAAAGTACAAAGAGGATTTTACATTCCTAATTTTAAGTTTCTAGAACCATTACGTCAACAAATATCAAAGGTACCGAAAATACACTTTTTTAGCTTTTTACCCCACTAAGAAGCGGAAAAACGTATTTTTCACAGAATGTTTTTTTACCGAATTTGCATACATTACAAATTTAAAGATTCTAGGAAATATAGAAAGTTTCTATAAACTTTTTATAAAAGGTACTTTTTATAAAATTTACTTTTTGTAAAAGGTACTTTTTATAAAAGGTACTTTTTATAAAAGGTACTTTTTATAAAAGGTACTTTTTATAAAAGGTACTTTTTATAAAAGGTACTTTTTATAAAAGGTACTTTTTATAAAAGGTACTTTTTATAAAAGGTACTTTTTATAAAAGGTACTTTTTATAAAAGGTACTTTTATTAAAAGGTACTTTTTATAAAAGGTACTTTTTATAAAAGGTACTTTTTATAAAAGGTACTTTTTATAAAAGGTACTTTTTATAAAAGGTACTTTTTATAAAAGGTACTTTTTATAAAAGGTACTTTTATTAAAGGGTACTTTTTATAAAAGGTACTTTTTATAAAAGGTACTTTTTATAAAATTTACTTTTTGTAAAAGGTACTTTTTATAAAAGGTACTTTTTATAAAAGGTACTTTTTATAAAAGGTACTTTTTATAAAAGGTACTTTTTATAAAAGGTACTTTTTATAAAAGGTACTTTTTATAAAAGGTACTTTTTATAAAAGGTACTTTTTATAAAAGGTACTTTTTATAAAAGGTACTTTTTATAAAAGGTACTTTTTATAAAAGGTACTTTTTATAAAAGGTACTTTTTATAAAAGGTACTTTTTATAAAAGGTACTTTTTATAAAAGGTACTTTTTATAAAAGGTACTTTTATTAAAAGGTACTTTTTATAAAAGGTACTTTTTATAAAAGGTACTTTTTATAAAAGGTACTTTTTATAAAAGGTACTTTTTATAAAAGGTACTTTTTATAAAAGGTACTTTTTATAAAAGGTACTTTTTATAAAAGGTACTTTTATTAAAGGGTATTTTTTATAAAAGGTACTTTTTATAAAAGGTACTTTTATTAAAGGGTACTTTTTATAAAAGGTACTTTTTATAAAAGGTACTTTTTATAAAAGGTACTTTTTATAAAAGGTACTTTTTATAAAAGGTACTTTTTATAAAAGGTACTTTTTATAAAAGGTACTTTTTATAAAAGGTACTTTTTATAAAAGGTACTTTTTATAAAAGTTACTTTTTATAAAAGGTACTTTTTATAAAAGGTATTTTTTATGAAATGTACTTTTTATAAAAGGTACTTTTTATAAAAGGTACTTTTTATAAAAGGTACTTTTTATAAAAGGTACTTTTTATAAAAGGTACTTTTTATAAAAGGTACTTTTTATAAAAGGTACTTTTTATAAAAGGTACTTTTTATAAAAGGTACTTTTTATAAAAGGTACTTTTTATAAAAGGTACTTTTTATAAAAGGTACTTTTTATAAAAGGTACTTTTTATAAAAGGTACTTTTTATAAAAGGTACTTTTTATAAAAGGTACTTTTTATAAAAGGTACTTTTTATAAAAGGTACTTTTTATAAAAGGTACTTTTTATAAAAGGTACTTTTTATAAAAGGTACTTTTTATAAAAGGTACTTTTTATAAAAGGTACTTTTTATAAAAGGTACTTTTATAAAAGGTACTTTTTATAAAAGGTACTTTTCATAAAAGGTACTTTTTATAAAAGGTACTTTTTATAAAAGGTACTTTTTATAAAAGGTACTTTTTATAAAAGGTACTTTTTATAAAAGGTACTTTTTATAAAAGGTACTTTTTATAAAAGGTACTTTTTATAAAAGGTACTTTTTATAAAAGGTACTTTTTATAAAAGGTACTTTTTATAAAAGGTACTTTTTTTAAAAGGTACTTTTTATAAAAGATAATTTTTATAAAAGGTACTTTTTATAAAAGGTACTTTTTATAAAAGGTACTTTTTATAAAAGGTACTTTTTATAAAAGGTACTTTTTATAAAAGGTACTTTTTATAAAAGGTACTCTTTATAAAAGGTACTTTTTATAAAAGGTACTTTTTATAAAAGGTACTTTTTATAAAAGGTACCTTTAATAAAAGGTACTTTTTATAAAAGGTACTTTTTATAAAAGGTACTTTTTATAAAAGGTACTTTGTATAAAAGGTACTTTTTATAAAAGGTACTTTTTATAAAAGGTACTTTTTATAAAAGGTACTTTTTATAAAAGGTACTTTTTATAAAAAGTACTTTTTATAAAAGGTACTTTTTATAAAAGGTACTTTTTATAAAAGGTACTTTTTATAAAAGGTACTTTTTATAAAAGGTACTTTTTATAAAAGGTACTTTTTATAAAAGGTACTTTTTATAAAAGGTACTTTTTATAAAAGGTACTTTTTATAAAAGGTACTTTTTATAAAAGGTACTTTTTATAAAAGGTACTTTTTATAAAAGGTATTTTTTATGAAATGTACTTTTTATAAAAGGTACTTTTTATAAAAGGTACTTTTTATAAAAGGTACTTTTTATAAAAGGTTCTTTTTATAAAAGGTACTTTTTATAAAAGGTACTTTTTATAAAAGGTACTTTTTATAAAAGGTACTTTTTATAAAAGGTACTTTTTATAAAAGGTACTTTTTATAAAAGGTACTTTTTATAAAAGGTACTTTTTATAAAAGGTACTTTTTATAAAAGGTACTTTTTATAAAAGGTACTTTTTATAAAAGGTACTTTTTATAAAAAGTACTTTTTATAAAAGGTACTTTTTATAAAAGGTACTTTTTATAAAAGGTACGTTTTATAAAAGGTACTTTTTATAAAAGGTACTTTTTATAAAAGGTACTTTTTATAAAAGGTACTTTTTATAAAAGGTACTTTTTTTAAAAGGTACTTTTTATAAAAGGTACTTTTTATAAGAGGTACTTTTTATAAAAGGTACTTTTTATAAAAGGTACTTTTTATAAAAGGTACTTTTTATATAAATGGTACTTTTTATAAAAGGTACTTTTTATAAAAGGTACTTTTTATAAAAGGTACTTTTTATAAAAGGTACTTTTTATAAAAGGTACTTTTTATAAAAGGTACTTTTTATAAAAGGTACTTTTTATAAAAGGTACTTTTTATAAAAGGTACTTTTTATAAAAGGTACTTTTTATAAAAGGTACTTTTAATAAAAGGTACTTTTTATAAAAGGTACTTTTTATACAAGGTACTTTTTATAAAAGGTACTTTTTATAAAAGGTACTTTTTATAAAAGGTATTTTTTATAAAAGGTACTTTTTATAAAATGTACTTTTTATAAAAGGTACTTTTTATAAAAGGTACTTTTTATAAAAGGTACTTTTTATAAAAGGTACTTTTTTTAAAAGGTACTTTTTATAAACGGTACAGAATTTTCAGAAAGTACTTGTTCCAGAATGTTTTATTTCACTAAAGGATCCTACATTTTAAATTTGAAGTTTGAATGACCATTATTTCAGTATATAAAAAAAAGTACCAAAAGTACACTTTATTACCCATTTTACCCCCGTAGACTCAACATTGGCAAAAACCCAGACTTAGTAAATCTTTTTTCCGGGAGGTGAACCTACATTGCAATTTTCAAGTTTCTTGTACTATTATGTAAGGAAATATAAAAGGTACCAAAAGTACAGTTTTTTACCCTTTTTACCCCCTTAGAATCATCATTGGCAAAAGTCAGGCCCTAGTTGATCTATATTCCGGGAGGTGAACATACAGTCCAAATTTTAAGTTTTTGTGACCATTTTTTAAGGAAATATAAAAGGTACCAAAAGTACAGTTTTTTACCCTTTTTACCCCCTTATAATCAACATTGGCAAAAATCCAGCCTTACTGGATCTATATTCCAGGATGTGAACATACAAACCAAATTTCAAGTCTCTATGACCATTATTTCTGGAGATATAAAAAGTACCAAAAGTACAGTTTTTTACCCTTTTTACCCCCTTAGAATCAACAATGGAAAAAATCCGGCCTTAGTGTATCCATGTTCCGGGAGGTGAACATACAGTCCAAATTTCTAGTCTCTATGACCATTATTTCAGGAGATATAAAAAGTACCAAAAGTACAGTTTTTTACCCTTTTTACCCCCTTAAAATCAACACTGGCAAAAATCCAGCCTTAGTGGATCTATATTCCGGGAGGTGAACCTACAGTCCAAATTTCAAGTCTCTAGCTTCAGCGGTTTGGGCTGGGCGATGATGAATCAGTCAATAAGTCAGTCAGTCAGTCAGTCAGTCAGTCACATTACTCTTTTATATATATAGATGACGATAAGGGTTTTAACTAGAGATGGGCACAAGAGCAGATTATTGCGTGATTTACGTGAGTCTCGTGACTAAACTCATTGTGATTGACTGTGAGTGGAAATAAAAATTACGTAAGTGAGTGTGCAAGTCAATTATTTTGCGTGAGTTTTCGTGATTTATTTTCTCTTTATAGTTTCTTTTGTGCCGAAAAAGAGCAAAAAAAAATTGTTAAATCTGTCAAAACTTTAAAACTTGTTGAAAATTTTGACAGATTTTAAAAAATTTTAGTTTTTAAATTTTTTTTTTACAAAGAAAAATTTTCTAAGTGTGAGTGTGAGTGAAGCTTGTGTGAGTTCACGTCAGTTGTCTTAAATTTACTCACGTGATTGTGAGTGAGTGAGACTAGGAAAAATAAGCTCGTAAGTTAGTGTGCGTGTGAGTCAAAAGTCACTCACTAGCCTATCTCAAGTCATTACTAAAAGCTTCGCATGGATAATTATAAAAATAAGAGACCTTGATTGCAAAAATAGTTTTAGGCTTTGCCATCGCAAGTTTCAAAAGAGGCAATTTGTTTCTAGTTTTCTTTTTAATCATTTTAAGACATATACTTGTTTAAACAAGGCCTTGTCCATGTTGCTCGAGGTATAGGTGTACATTGTTTCTGCTTTGTTTTGATAGGAAGGTACTGCCCGGTATTATAATTTTTGATACGGTACAATGATAATGATTATTGTTACTCAGGCTTTCTGCTCTAATGCGATTGTTTGAAAACTAATGTGTATAATTAAATTATTCTATGAATTTTGCAACAATAGAGTAACTAACTTAGTGGTTACTTCAGAAACTTAATTGAAAAGTGCTGATTGATTAATAAAAGCTGTGATAGATGGAATTATTTTTTTTTTTGTGTGTTTTAAAAATTAAAAAAAATGATAAGGATGCTTTTTCACTAGAGTATTATTCCACTAGATAAACATCAAAATATAAAACAAATTAATTATACTTGGTTTGAGAAAAGGGGTTTATGAAAATGAAATTTTAATTTTGGTTTTACAATCTGGCATATTTTGTTTAAAGTATTTTATGAAATTTCGGACGGTTTCAGATAACTGACTTTTTAAACAAAATCGAAAGGAATATCGTTAAGTATCTCCTAAATTAAATCGGTCCCTAACTTAAGGAAAAAACCTTGTAAAATGACAAGAAAAGCTTGTAATGTTTATTTTTTGCCAGCTCCTATTTTACGAGAAACTACAAGCTTTTTAAAATATTTTTTTTTTCTTACATGAACAATAATAGCAATATCTCGACTATTTGAACTTTTCACAAATTTGAGAAATTTTCGGATGCGTCTGGGATCTAAACACTTTTTTCGATTTACCTTTTAATTGATTCCAAATCTATATCTGAATAACGGAAAACAATATTTATTTTTTTATTTATTTTGTATACCCTCTACTCTAGTGATAACGGGTATATATTAGACTGGGTCGACCATAAAGGAGAAAAAAAAGTTTCCATTGTGCGGGCTTAATTTTAAAGCTTACCTCGAAAAAGTTCCATAGCCAAAATATTAGATTTTTAGTTCGCTATTTGGTACCGCCGAAATCGTTTTTTGTTCATAGCTTTGTCAGTTGATGTCCGATCGTTTTAAAAAAAAATTGTTAGAAAGTCCTCAGCGAGTACTAAAGTTGACTCATATCTGGTTTTAACCTCAGAGGTCATCTTCTTGTTATGATTGTTAGTTTCTCATCTTTCTACCCACTTAAACGATTTTTATTTTTCCATTAAATTATAGCACTAAAAAATTCATGAAATTCTTCCCTTGGAAGTATCCAGTTAAATTTATTAACAAAAAAGTTACATTTGATTTAAGATTTTCATATACAATATAAAGAAAATTAGAAAAAACACTTGTTATTATGCCTTTAAACTATATTTAATTTTTTTAGTTTGTATTTAAATACATACGAACAAGTGTTTTAAATCTTTTTCTACACTCAAAATAATTACTCTGTTAAATACTCTGTAAAATGACTGTAATATCAATTCGACAGATATTTGACAAAGTTATCTGTCGAAATACAGATTTTAAGAAAATACTTTGTATTTTCTTGTGACCGAAAAACAAAAATTTATCTGTAATTTGACTTTTTACTTTGTAATCTATATTTTACAGATAATAAACAGGTTTTTTGTTAAAATACGGATTTTAGAAAATTAATTTGTTTTTTTCGTTACCAAAATATTAAATTTCATTTGTAATTTTACTTATTGCTCTGTAAAAATAAAAATCACTTAAAAAAAACTTCCAAAACGCCACTTTAAAAAGAGTCTTAAATTACAATAAAAACTGGTAAATTTTACAAGGACGACGTGTAAAATTAGAGTTACTTGTTAAAAACTCGTAAATTTCACAAGAATAAAAAAGTAAATTTACAATTTGGAAGCATTTAAGCGGGCAAATTTAAAAAAAAATTATTTTAATTAATTTAATTTTTTATAATTTTAATTAATGTTTTTGATGCTGAGAAATTTTACTCATAAAATGGATATAACTAAAACTTTGTAAATTTACAGAGTTTTTTTTTGTAAAATTTTGAACTCATAAAATGCATTTAAGTAAAACTTTTTCTTTTCGGTTTTATCAATATTTTACAGATAATTCTAAAAATTTACAGTTTTTTTTTATCGAAATCATTTTACAGAGTTTTCTTCGTAAAATAACAAAAAATCTTGCTGGTTGGAAATCTATGGTATTTTCTGCTGGCTCAGCAGAGTATCTCTGTAATTTAACAGAGTGATTATTTTGAGTGTATGGAAATTTAAAATTGAATGTAACTTTTTTGTTAATTAATTTAAGAGGGTACTTCTAAGGGAAGAATTTCATGCATTTTTATACCCTCCACTCTAGTGATAGAGGGTATATATAAGTTTGTCATTCCGTTTGTAACACCTCGAAATATTGGTCTAGGACCCCATAAAGTATATATATTCATGATCCTCGATCGATTTTAAGACGATCTAGCGATGTCCGTCCGTCCGTCCGTCCGTCCGTCCGTCCGTCCGTCCGTCCGTCCGTCCGTCCGTCCGTCCGTCCGTCCGTCCGTCCGTCTGTCCGTCTGTCTGTCTGTCTGTCTGTCTGTCTGTCTGTTGAAAACACGCTAACTTTTGAAAGACTTTACGGAGGCTCCTGAAGTTTGGCATATATGTTGGACATTTACCTGGTCAGGTTGGTATTGCAATCCAGCGAAATCGGTCCAGTGGTTCAAAAGTTATAAGCAAATGAGTGAATTTCGGCAATGGGTTTTCTGGAATTTGCGAGATAAAACACACGGTAACTTTCGAACGGCAATTCTGAGGGTGCTGAAGTATGGCATATATATTTACCGTTCCTCTGGTCCGGTTCGTTTTAAATTTCAGCCAAATCGGTCTGGCGGTTCAAAAGTTATTAGCAAAACCGTAAATTTCAGATTAGTTCACCTTAAATTCATGTGTTGAAAACCCGTTAAACATGTTTTAAAAACATTTGTAAGTCAGAAAAATATTTTAAAGGTATTTTTGTCACACAAAAATATTTTTACACTAAACCAAAAAAAAATACACTTAAAAAAAAGTTTACACTCAAAAAAAATTTTACACTCAAAAAAAAAATTGGTAAATTATTTTTTTTTTTTTTTCAAAAATTAACAAAAAAAAGTATTTTTACACTAAAAAAAAAATACACTCAAAAAAAATTTTACACTAAAAAAAAAAAATTTGTAATTTTTTTTCAAAAATTAATAAAAAAAAGTTTTTTTTACAGAAAATAAAATATTTCTAACCAAAAAAAAGTTTACACTCAAAAAAAATTTTACACTCAAAAAAAAAATTGGTAAATTATTTTTTTTTTTTTTTTTTTTCAAAAAATTAACAAAAAAAAGTTTTTTTACACTAAAACAAAAAAAAAAAATACACTAAAAAAAAAAAAAAAATAGTAATTTTTATTTTTTTTTTCAAAAATGAATAAAAAAATGTTTTTTTTACAGAAAATAAAATATTTCTAACCAAAAATGTTATTTTTTTCACGTTAGAAAATTTACTATCACTTAAAAAGGGCATTGTGGAGGGTATTCATAGATTCGGCCAAGTCGAATTTAATTTTTCTACTTGTTTAATACTATAATTTAATGGAAAAATAAAAATCATTTAGGTGGGTAGAAAGCTGAGAAACTAACACTCATGACACGAAGATGAGCTCAGAGTTCAAAACCAGATATGGGTCAAATTTAGTACTCGCGGAGGACTTTCAAACAAATTTTTTTTTTAAACGATCGGACATCAAATGACAAAGTTATGAACAAATAACGATTTCGGCGGTACCAAATCGCGACCTAAAAATCTTATATTTTGGCTATGGAACTTTTTCGAGGTAAGCTTTAAAATTAAGCCCGCACAATGGGAACTTTTTTTTTCGACCCGGTCTAGTATATATAAGTTTGTCATTCCGTTTATAACACATCGAAATATTGGTCTAGGACCCCATAAAGTATATATATTCTTTATATACTTTATCGATTTTAAGTCGATCTAGCGATGTCCGTCTGTCCGTCCGCAGAAAACACGCTAACTTTTGAAAGCGGCTACTTTACAGAGGCTACTGAAGTTTGGCATATATGTTGGTCATTTACCTGGTCAGGTTGGTATTGCAATCCAGCCAATTCGGTCCAGTGGTTCAAAAGTTATGAGCAAAAGAGTAAATTTCGGCAAGGGTTTTTAACGAATTTACGAGATAAAAAACACGATAACTTTTGAAAGACAGAAATGAGACTACTGAAACTTGCAACGTATCTAAGCCGTTCCCCAGGTCTGTTTGGCATTGAATTTCAGCTCAATCGGTCCAGTGCACTATAGGAAATTTTACCCCTTTTTTTGGCCAAAATTAATTACAGCCAAACGGCTGTAGGGAGGGACCCTTAAGGCTTTTCATACACTCAAAAAAAAAAAATTAGTAAAGCTTACTAAAAACTTACAAATAATTAGTTCCAAACGGCTTTCCAGGGTTATAGGTTCCCGCATCTATGATTTCAGATAGATTATCTGGTTTTCTAAAATGTTTTTTTTACATTTTTTTTCGAGTGTACACTAACTAACAAGGGAAGTATCTCAACCCTTATGAACCGATTTGCATGAAACGTAAAATATATATAAAAGAGACAATTCTAAGGTTGGGGTGTCTCGGCTTATCGGCCATATCGGGGATTTAGGGGTTCAAAACATGGGTCAAAAATGGTGAAAAAATCGTTTTTTGGATTTTTCAGCCATTTCTTTCTAAGAAACTATATGATGTTTACATATGAGAAGAAAGGTTTTTTTAATGCCTATCCAACGGTGGCATAACCTTGTAAAAGTTTGGCTTCGTTAAATATTTTTTTCATGAAAATGTGAAAATTTTGGGGGGTATTTATATGAAGGCATAGAGCTACGATGTCCATATGAATACGAAATAATCTTTATTAAATTTAAGTCGACACGTATTTTTGCTCTAGAGGATATTCCTGTTAGTTCGTGAGTTATCGAAATTTTCCCGGAGGTCCATAAGGGGACAACGAAATTTTGAAACACTGATATGGCCGAAAAGCCGAGACACCCCAACCTTAAAATCGCCTCATTTATATATATTTTAAGTTTCAGGCAAATCGGTTCATAAGGGTTGAGATACTTCCCTTGTAAGACTAAGAAGTAACAAACAATGTTAGGTTTTAAAAAGTATTTTATTCAAAAATTTGATTTTCGAGTTCTAAATTGTCAACAACATTTAAAATACATGGGTTCAAAATGACACAATTCTCCATTTCATCATCTTCGCTTTCGGAATTTTCTTCGTCTGCTTGACAATTTTCCACAAAATGTTGCTCTTCTGTTGCTCTTCTTCAAGAACCTTGTGTACAGTGGCTGTCTTTGGTAACCAAGGATACTTCTGCATGAACATTGTGGCCGTTTGAAAACAAAAGTCTTCAAATTTTCTCGAATCTAAAGGAAGCTGACACGATAAACATATTAAAATGACTTTTAAATTAAAAATGAGTTCTTTGTCAATGCCCGTAATTTCAGAAAACTTTATATGTTCTTGGAACGCTCGCCGGGCCGTGTTGCCGTCATTAGTACTTCCATAGCCACCAGTCTTTGGCTTATCAACGTGCAAACCAATTTCATCCCAAAATAACTGTTGGATGTCAGCCTTTCTTTTTGCAACTAACGCTTTGTCAGTTTCATTTCTTATTTGCCACTTTTTAATGTCAATTTTGTATCCTGCATTCACAACAAATTCAAAAAAACGGATCCAACAATGCAGTGGACTTATCCCATACTTTAAATTCTCTTCATTAGGTTTAAATTTTTTGTTTTTGAAATCTGTTGTGCTCATGAAATCCTTTGGTGTAGCACCGCATAAAGAGCACGTCTGACTAGATTTTGTTCCAGTCAAAATATTTAGTACTTTGCCGTCAATTAAAGTTAAATACAGCTTAAATTTAACGCACAAAGTTTTTTCTTTACCAAGCTTTACTTCAAAAGCTCTTAAGGAATTTATTTCTTCTTCTATATTTTCTTTTTCTTTTAAAATAATTTCTTTAGTTTCATTTTTGTATTCTAATTTTAACGGTCGACAAAATCTAAAAGATTGTGGTGTACGATTGTTCCATAAAATATTTCCCGACGCTTCTATTAAACGCAAAGGTACACTCATTGAAATCCTACAGTATTCCTTACTAAAAAGTCTGTTATTAATGCTGACACGTTAGTATTAAAGGGCCCTACAACGCGTTAGTCAAATTTTACTAACGCGGTTATAAAAAAATAGTAAAGTTAGAGTAACTGAAAAAATTAGAAAATTTTCAGTTTTACAGTAAAATTGTTAGTATTGTGGTGAAATAAATTTCCAAATGAAATTTAAAATAAATAAAAATTTTATTTTTATTATATAATTAAATTAATAAAAATATCAAATTAAACACAAAATTCACTTAAAGAACACAATCAGTTTAAAATTAATAATTTTGAGATGTGTGTTTGTTTTTTGTTGAGTTCTTCAATTATTTACACACCGCTTGCATCTGAAAAACAAATTGAAAAAAATGTACACATAAAATGTGTATACGTGGGTAAGAAAATGCAAAAAACTTACGCTTGGTAAACAAAAATTGCACACATGATGACGCCATTTAAAAGGTTTTATAATTATGTTGCGCTGTTGTTGTAAATTTAAAATATATTTCCAGATTTTTTACCTAATGTTATAAATGAAAAAAAATATATATTTGTTGTGTTATAAATATAGCAGTATTTAAAGAACTTTGTGTATTACCTGATGTTACATCAGTGCTGTATTCGAATTTGTTTATTTATAATAAAAGTGTTGGTGTTTTCACGATTATTTTTCTATTTTTTTTTTTTTTTTTGTATTTGGAAAAAAAAAAAACAATTCCGCTTCACGTTTACATGATTGAAGATTTTTTTGTAACTAAATAAAGAGAGCCTTGAGAATAACAATGTTACCAATTTGTTGTTTTCCCGCAAAAATAGCGATTTTTTTTACAGTAATCACAATAAAGGCTTTGGCTTTAAATTGTTTAACAAGGAAACGGTGATTCATAAAATTGAGTCAATTACCAAAAAAACTCGAATTTTTTATGATTGAGATCAATAATTTGTATTGAAATAAATACAATATCAAAGATTACTATAGAAGACGCGTGATAAGGGAAAGTGGATGATACTACTGGAAAAATATTTTCATGGAGATTTTTTAATGAATTCCTCTTTAGGTGTTCATTTGTAGTGTAGAAAAATATCTTGAATTCAATCAGAATCTGTCAGAATCTACTAAAACACTCTCAAATTCAATGAGAATCTAACAAAACACCCTCCCAAAAATGTTTTTCTGCGGGTAAGAGGAAAGAAAATAGACTAATCGCATACAACGGGACCACACATGCAAATTTAGTGAATTTCCATTTTAGAAGCTGGAATCTTTAGACACATTTTGTAAAATATACTGTTTTTGTTATTAATTGCTTAAAGAAAACTATTTTGTTATAAGGGTTCAAGTTGAAAAAATGCAGAAGAAAAATTGAATTTCTAAAAATTATAGACATTTCTGGTATTTCCTATACCGGTTTCAAACACCCCAGTTAGTGTCATCTTCAGTAGGATTTTAAATGTCGGTTTGTCTTGTTAATGAAAACTGTTTTTTATATATGTGAATATTTATAGTTTCTACAGAATAAATTTTGACAGTTTCCAACACTACAATTCTATTTCTAGCAATCTCAACCTCACCTCATACTTTCTTTCAACTTTTTTGTCTCTTACATTATTTCGCAAGGGTTACCAACATGATCTGGAATTGCAGACACAAATGAAGGAATTTGCATTTTCTGTTTCGGAGACGTGCCTAATGGCGACATATTTTGTCAGTAATTTTATTTGATTTTTTCTGTAAGTACAGATCGAGCACGGGCTCTAATTATATTTGTTATAAGGGTTCAAGTTGAAAAAATGCAGAAGAAAAATTGAATTTCTAAAAATTATAGACATTTCTGGTATTTCCTATACCGGTTTCAAACACCCCAGTTAGTGTCATCTTCAGTAGGATTTTAAATGTCGGTTTGTCTTGTTAATGAAAACTGTTTTTTATATATGTGAATATTTATAGTTTCTACAGAATAAATTTTGACAGTTTCCAACACTACAATTCTATTTCTAGCAATCTCAACCTCACCTCATACTTTCTTTCAACTTTTTTGTCTCTTACATTATTTCGCAAGGGTTACCAACATGATCTGGAATTGCAGACACAAATGAAGGAATTTGCATTTTCTGTTTCGGAGACGTGCCTAATGGCGACATATTTTGTCAGTAATTTTATTTGATTTTTTCTATAAGTACAGATTAGAGCCCGTGCTCGATCTGTACTTACAGAAAAAATCAAATAAAATTACTGACAAAATATGTCGCCATTAGGCACGTCTCCGAAACAGAAAATGCAAATTCCTTCATTTGTGTCTGCAATTCCAGATCATGTTGGTAACCCTTGCGAAATAATGTAAGAGACAAAAAAGTTGAAAGAAAGTATGAGGTGAGGTTGAGATTGCTAGAAATAGAATTGTAGTGTTGGAAACTGTCAAAATTTATTCTGTAGAAACTATAAATATTCACATATATAAAAAACAGTTTTCATTAACAAGACAAACCGACATTTAAAATCCTACTGAAGATGACACTAACTGGGGTGTTTGAAACCGGTATAGGAAATACCAGAAATGTCTATAATTTTTAGAAATTCAATTTTTCTTCTGCATTTTTTCAACTTGAACCCTTATAACAAATATAATTAGAGCCCGTGCTCGATCTGTACTTACAGAAAAAATCAAATAAAACTATTTTGTTGTTTACACATTTTTTTAAATTTTAATTGAATTATTAATTTTGATTGAATTTTCCTGTAGGAAAAGGGTGTTTCTCGATCCGAAATCATTTATCCCGTGACAGATGAAAACGGCACATATCACTAAAAAGCCTATTACGTGACAAATGAAAATTGGACTTATAATTAAACTGTCTCAAAAACACGTATCCCTTAGCCGGGACAATAGAACAAAACCAAATTTCCAAACTTTTACAAAATATAAAAACTTTCCTAGTCCCATACACATTTTTTTGAGTTTTATAGTAAAAAAATGTTCAAACATTTTTTTTAAATTTTCGGACATAAAAATTGATCGACATTTTTTTTGCGTTTTGAAACCCTTCGTACAAGTATATTAAGAATAAAAGTTCTGCAAAAGTTCTATTCTCTACGTAATTTTAAAAGTTTTAAGGCAAATACCACAATAAAATGAAATGTTGCTTATCGAGTTTTTACAATAAGCCCTTCATTTGAGAAGATTAAAATTGGCATTTAAAATAACAAGTTGGTAATAAATGTGTGTGACTGCGTCAAAAGATAACGACGGTATTTGTTATATTCTACAAGAAATTCTTTTCTCTACAGAATTTTTGAACGTTGTTACTTGATATAAAAAAAAATGTGTAAGAAAAAAACAAAACATAAACAAAAATTTTCTGTTTATATTTTCCTAAAGGCCTACTCACACTTGAGGTCAAATCTCGTTCAAACAAGATTTCACCTCGGGTGTGAATTGGGTATAACTGAATTTTCATACCAATGGTTACAGTACAGTACGTTGAGAACGCCCCGCCCTTTGGAGTCTAAACTACTAGATTGAAAAAAATAAATTTGTATGGGGAATCTAATAGATTAAACTAGATTGGAGCCATAAGCTAGATTAGAGGACCAGTGCAAATGCACTATAAGTCATGCTCAAAAAAATGCTTTTAGGAAATTTTTTTTTACAAAATTTCTAAGTTCCGAAATATGGTGGATACAGCTTTGATGTGTTCAGTGACATGTCACTATTGAACCGGCACGGGATGTGTTCCTAAGGGACATGTCCCTAGAGATGTATGCGGGGCTGAAACATTCCTAAACAAAAGTGATACTTATTGTAATATGAAAGGTGTCGAATTGGTAATATGTTTTTTGGGTCCGGGTAATATGTCACACATTCACATTTTTTTAATTGTCAAATAACAGTATTTTAAATGTTATACATAATCATTTTTAAATACCGATATTGCTTATACATGTGCAAATTTTAATTCTTTCAGAAAAATCGAAAAGTTTTCAAAACTTCAAACAGTTTAAAAAACAGGTTATATGTCGGATCAGATCATTAAAATATAAAAATATTTTTAGATCTTTCTTGTTTTGAAATTTCGGTTTTTATGATGAATTTTGTCGTTGGCCATTCTTTACATGTGGCATAAAATTAACTTTTCAACGTTACTTTTACTATATATAATTAAAAAACCATTTGTCGTCATTTGTATATTATTGTATACCTATCTAAGAAATAATTTTTTAAAGTAATACTCATTTGATAATAATAACGTTTAGTATTGTTAACTTTGTCTTTAACAAATTGCATCTACTATAAAAAAATTTTCCAATGTATTGTCGCCGTCTGAATGTAGAGATCAAATGGAGTAAAACTGCATTTACAGTTTTTCATTTCGGGATCCTATTTTCTTTCAAAAAGACTTCAAAGTTTTAAAGGATTACATTTTGTAAAATATTTTTTAAATATTTATACTTGTCTTATAATAGGACTATTGATGGCAAATGAATAAGGAGAATCTTCGTAATTTTTCGATTTTTTATATTTGCCAGATCAGGAAAAACGATGTCTTTTCAAAACTTTATTAAAATATTTTGTTAAACATTTTAAATAATATTGAAGGATAAAGTTTTGAAAAATAGTAACATGGGAGATCTTCCTCTTTCATTTGTCATCGCAAGTGATATCCTAAAACAAGTACAAATATTTAAAAAAATATTTAACTAAAATTTAATCCTCTAAAACTTGGAATTAGCTTTTAAAGGAAACAGGATTACGAAATGAAAAACTGTAAATACAGTTTAAGTCTTTATGGTTTAAATCGGAGACCAAATATAACAGTTATATGTGTCTTTTTGTTTTAAAAAAATCATGAAACGAATGTTGTCCAAACTTATTATTTTATATATGAAAAGACTTCTAGAGATGTCCCGTGTTAAAATTTGCAATAACATTTATTTTTTTGATTTTTTCAATAACAGTAGAAAATAACAGTTATTAAAAACTTTTTGTTCAAAGAATCTAAAATAACTTTTATTTTATATTTATTTGAGTAAATAACTGTTATAACAGTTATTTTTAAAAAAATCAATCAAAGTTTATATCTTTAAATCAATGATTGAAGAATTAGATATCAATAGAATTCTTCTGCATGTTTTTATTGTTGTTTTATTTTAATAACTCGAGTTTTTTAAGGCTCAAAGAGTTTTTAATAACAGTTATAAAAAATAAAAGTTTTTTATTTCTGTTATTTTGAACAGATATTTATATAAATCATTTCAAACTGTTATTTTTAATTTTTATTTGAACAAATATTTTTGAACAGTTAAATTTGATTTTTTTTTCAATAAATCTCATAACTGTTATGGTCTCTGGTTTAAATACATTTAATCTCTAGTTTTAAACGTATGTATATTATGCAGATCGCGTTTAAATACTTTTTTTTTATTTTTATCGGTCCAGCAATGTTCTTCGAATGCATTTTGTAATGCGAAAATTAAAAATGATTTACTGTAGATAAAAACCGCTCTATTGCTTGCTACTAGAGTTTCTGTTTCGGTTAAAACCGTAACCGAAACCGCGGTTATTGAAGCCGAAAACCGAACCCGAAACCGTCCCATATATGTTCGGTTATCCGAATTTTATTAATTTTGTATATTTTTTTGGCACTTAAAAAAAGTAATTTAAATTAACAACTATTTACATATATATTTTATGTTTTTCGTCAAAAAAAATGTAATTATTAACTTTTGTGACTACATACGCCAAAATTCTCCGCTACGCAGTCACTTTAACATTACATTGGGGACATTTGGAAAAATTGTTTGAAGATGTTAGCAAATTTATAAAGGGATGGTAAGCAGTATGTCAATGGTGATTTTTTTGCCGACTGGAATGAATGGATATTGACACTATATAACTGTCAATATCTATGAATCCAACGACAAATTTTATAATTTTGGGTTCAGCCTAATTTTTGGTTTACGCAATTTGGAGAAAAACCAACAATCTAATGGAGACACGTTTTAGACATTTGAAGTTTCAGATTACTTATTGTTTGATTGTTCATCTCAATTAAAATACAGTTTATAATGACAAAATTAAAATCTTTTTAATTTAAAATTCTTACTTTTCTAACGAGATAAATTAAGTTTTTATATCCAGTTGATGAAGAATTATCCAGTTCTGAGGAACCACTCAATCTTTGGAAGATAAATTGAATTCAGCTTTTAAAAAGACATAAGCGGAACCTAAACACAAATAAGAATTTAAACTGAATTCCACTCTAATAAAAAACTATTTAAAAATAAGTTTTTCCATCGGAATAACATTTTTACTGATAACCGAAACCGATCGGTTATTCAATTTTTGATAACCGAAACCGCGGTTACTAAATTTATCGGTTATTCAGAAACTCTACTTGCTACATACGTTACTAAAATCGCTACTTTTAGCAAGAAAACTCTTTGTTGACAACAGTCTTTAAAAATGTGTTCTCAACACAAGTACTCTCCTACTCTCTCTTTTTCTCCTTTTTTTTTTTTTGTTTTAAAAAACGGAAAATCCAAATTCTCAAACACATGTATTTTACAGCACAAGGATATTTTATGATCGTAATATTTTATTGTTATACAAATGGTCTTTCTAAGATGATGTAGATTCTACATTGTAGAATAACAATATTATATTAAAGAAAACATTTTAAGGTATCGTTTTAATTTAAAATTAAAAAAAAATAATACAATTTTTAAGAAATTGATTCAGATATAAAAATTCTTGTATGGTTTAAAAAAAAATTATTGTCTCAACCTAAGCTTTTCATAATCCAATTTGTGCCAAAATGGTATTTTCTTAGATTTTTAAACAAAATTGTATATATATTTTTGTCTCAATTTTTAATAACAAAAATTAGTAGAAAACCGGTAAAAAATCAGTATTTAGTAATGTCCACTTATAAAAAAAACGTACTAAAAACTAAAATTATACTGTAAATTAGTAAAAATGTAGTAAATTTAATGTTATAACACATTTACTGTATTTTTTACTGTAGGATTTCTATGAGTGTATGATTGTTGTGGCTAAAAGAGAGGAGTCACAATTTTGAGACGAACCCGCCTTTTCAAACTGTTGCTTATAGTTTGTATAGCCAGTACTACCATCAAATCCATAACTGACAATGAGTTGGGCGTATAAAATGTCAGTTTTTTTTGTTTCCATTAAGGTAGATATAACTTCCTCTTGCACTTTTATTATTCTTTGGGATGTATGCTTCAGTAACATTTCCAATGGAACTTTCGCTAACGTATCAGTAACTATTATACCGTCTGGTCTGCATTTATATTTACTACATGTAAGTTCTTTGTATGGAGGATATATATCGCAATTGTTTTCATATCTTATATTGCAATATTGTTGTTTTCTAAAAGAAAGGATAGTCCTTCATCAGCAGATAGCTTAGTTGGTGTTGCTATTGAAATAAGTTTTCGTACTTTTGCAGCTCTAGTCGGAGTACTGACAGTCTCTTTTAAAACCACTGCTAAATCTAATTGGTTACATTTACGAGCAGCCGCAGATGCAGCAAGAACTAGCGGTTCAACTTCATTATGTTGATCTTTCGAAATTCCTGCAGCAACTCGTCTTTTTGATCTCTCAGATTTTTGACAAAAAGTTAATTGCGGCCGTCCAGGCTTCGATTTAGTGGAAGCAGGCTGCTGTTTATGTTCTTTTATCGAAGTATTGCCTTTAAGCCAAACAGCATGCTGTTTTTCAAATACTTTCAAAGCCTTACAACTTTTACTCCATTTTATATTCATATTTGAACAAAATAACCGTGACTTCTCCTTTATATATTGTCTAAAATTTTCGGAACAATCACACTCAGCAATATATGTAAAGAAATGTTCACAAACAGCGGCTCTTTTCTCATATTCGTTGTGTTTCTGTCGCCATATATTGAATAACTCTGAATTTGGCACGCAGTAGTCACCTGCAAAAATGCGTTTTAAAAAAAAAGTTTGCGCATATCCGACCTTAAAATTTGATAAATTCGGAAGGTAATTGATTGTCCTAGAGAACTTTTATGGTTTTATAGCTAACATATGCTATCATTTTTTTGTAAGTCTAAATAAAATTCCAATTCATAATTCCATAAGTTCAATCGATCTACTAGATAAGTTCACCAACATTGCACTATATATCATTAAAGTACTCACCTTCGACATTATTTTCCATGTTTTAGTTTTTAAAAATTATTTTTTTTTTATGAAAACTTTTATTAAAAACTATCACAAAATTTGCTGCACTCAATCGTTATTTAATAACGTATTTAGAAATTGCAAGAAAAACAGCTGATAAAGTAACAGTAAATGAATTCTGTCAAAAAATTTAAAAAGAGATGTTTGCTTTGTTGTATTTTTTTTATATTAAAGCAAAAAAAATACACTTTGCAAAAATTTTAATTTTGACTTTTGGCCAAAAAATGGGTAAAATTTCCTATAGTGCAGTGGTTAAACGTTATAAGCAAAGCCCTGAATTTCAGATTGGTTTCATCTTAAATGCCACGTGTTAAACAAGTTTTAAAAGCATTGGTGGTAACTTAACAATGCTTTTTAAACTTGTTTAATTTTAAGGCAATGCTTTTTAAACTTGTTTCGTCTTAAAAGTATTGGTAACTTAAAAATTACACTCGAAAAAAATGTTATACTCCAAAAAAATTTTATACTCAAAAAAAATTAGTTCTTTTTTTTACAAAAATTACAATATTTTGTGTACATTCACTCAGAAATATTTTTACGATAAAAAAACTTACACTCGAAAAAAGTTTTACACTCAAAAAAGAAATAGTAATTTTTCTTAATTTTTAGAAATGGCAAAAAAAAAGAGTTTTTTATTCAAAATAAAATATTTCTAATCAAAATTCTTAATCTTTTTCATGTTAAAAAATGTACTATCCTTAAAAAAAAGGCATTGTGGTGGGTATTTATAAATTCGGCAAAGTCGAATTTTACTTTTTTACTTGTTTTTTTTTTAATTTTGGAGAACATAAATTATTATAAGATTAACGTACTTAAAAATCTGTAAAAATTAATTTTAATTAGTAATAGAGCAAATAAATATATTTTGTACAAAGTACAGGTTTAAAAAGTAGATTTATATATTTTTTTTTACTTTCCTATTTAATTACTTTTTTTTTTCTTTTTGAAACCAAATATATTTGTGGACTGCTACTTTTTTTTGCATATATTTGCATACTCCCATATCTCTATAAGGTATTGAGAAACTCTTTGTGAGTGAGATGTTTTCATCTGCTAAGCCATGCGGCTCAATTTGGAAAATATATTTAGTGATGCCCGTCCGACCATCTGTCGGTCTGACTGTCTGGGGAATGCACGATGCTGTGCAAACCAAAAGAGCTAGCCACCTGATATTTGGCACAAATATGTCTTATAGTCTTATGATGATCAAGTTCGGAAATGGGCAAAATTGGACCATGTGAAAAAAGCTCCCCCTTAAGGAACTTAGCCTAGCTACGCAAAATCCCATATTTTACAGTTTTTTGTACATTTGCTTAGAAATTAAAAAAAAAAAAAATACACCACAAGAAGTATAAAGTGCTGCACTTGCACCAAAGGCACTAGGAAATTAGTTTTATTTCCCGCCCCCTTTTGTGGGCATGGATGTAAGAAATATTGACAAAATTATATTACAAAATTGGATTTAAAAGCACGATTTATCAGGTCAGATCATGCCAATTTTATATACAGGGCCTTAAAATTTACCGCCAAATGAACTTGCCAAATTTTGAGTCAATATCTATCTCCAATTTTTGGCTTTTGGTCAGCAAATACCAGAAAATTCACTATATTGCATCGGTACATAATTTTGAAAAAAGAATAATCATTTCTTTAAATTGGAATTTAAATTCTTCTTGTCAAACATTTCTTTATTTCTGATCAGGATTTTTCAGTAGTTCGGGACCTGTTTTCAAAATTTTTGAGAAAATTAAGGTCAAGTTCACTAAAATTGTGTTTTTTTTAGATGTTTTTTAATTGAAATTTTTGAAATGCGTCTGGAATCTGACACGGTTTCAATTAATCTTTCAATGCTGCTTCTGAATATGGTTTCCAAATTTTTCCATTACTTCATGTTTTTGAAAAAAACTAAGGTCAAAGTTCACGTTAATATTTTTTTTTACGTTAGGGGGTCGAAAAAAATTTTAAATATTGAAAAGGGGTCGCAAAGCAAAAGTTAGTGAGAAGCTCTGAATTAGGCCGTCCCATCAAATTTAAACTTTCGAACTTCGTGTCGTAAAACCTGCTATACGATGGCCAAGTTAGAGCTGATTACACTGTGCAACAAATTTGAGGTCTTCGAGTGTATCTTGAACGGGACAAAAAAAAATTCCGAAGGGTTTTGAAAACTTAGCTCGAGGTCTTTTTTATGGCCCACTGAAGTTTTTCAATTTTTCTCAAAGGCGTTTTGAATAAAACAAAAAATAAATATTAAACCTAATTCTGAAGTAAATAATGTCAAAACATGTCTTCAGTGGAATTTAATGGTGGTTCTTTTCTTAGAATAAAATAACCCTCTATCTCCCATTTTAAGGATCATTTTAGTCCTTTTTTTTTCAAATATCCTGATAGAACACCAATAAAGCGTTCGTTTAAAGGGCTAAAATGTTTTACAAAAATTTTCTGCATAAAATTTCACTAGGGGTTGCCAAAGATAAAAAATTCTTGTGAAAAGTGCAAAATGCTTAAAAAAGTCAAATTGTAAATTTATCACATACTATAAAATTGTTTTTCATCAAAGTCGTGTGAAATAAGTCGATACATTTTTATAAATCTGCTTAATTACGACAAAGATGTCTGCAGTGAAATTCGATGGCGGTACTTTTCTTAGAACATTTAAAACATCTAGCTCCCACTTTTAGGGGTCATTTCGGCCCTCTTTTTTCAAATATCCTCTTAAAACACGATTATGGCGTGCGTTTAAAGGGTTATAATGTTCTACGAACATTTTTTGCATCAAATTTTACTAGGGGTTGTCTAAGGTCAAAAGTGTGTGCGATATAAGCAAAATGTTTAAAAATGGAAAAATTAAATTTATCATTAGTTTTTTTTTCTGTATGAACTTTTGATCTTCAGCAACCCCTAGTGAAATTGAGGATATTTGAAAAATGGACCAAAATGACCCCTAAAAACTTGATATAGAGGGTTAACATATTCTAAGAAAAGAACCGCCATCAAATTTTACTTGAGACATGCCCTAACATGGTTTACCTCAGAATTAGATCTAATACTTATATTTTGACTTATTCAAAACGCCTTTGAAAAAAATTTAAAGAACTTTAGTGGGCCATAAAAAAAAACCCGAGCTAAGTTTTCAAAACCCTTTGAGGGGTTTTGCTCTACTGCTGTTATACTTTAATTTTCTTTTGGACCCATCCAAGATACAAAATCGTGTTGCACAGTGTTATGGGAATTTATGAAAAATTTTGAGAAGCCATCTTCAGTCGGCAACCAGCGGTCAAAGTTGGATTTTGCGATTTTGGTTCACAGATGCTGATTTTTAAATATAAAAATATTTTTTTATCCAAATTGGTACCAAAAGTTGGTAAATGTTAAGTATATTATCTAAAAGAAATTTTAAAAATATATAAAAATTCGATTTTGGTCCAAGAATATTGATCAGCGATTTTTGTCCACAGATGTATTATTACACTGTGCAACAGGAAAAATGAGCCTCAATGGCTTCATCGCCATATGAAAGTAGACCATCAAATGGACAAAATCACCAAAGAGTTTTGCAAAGTCAGTTCGGATTTCTTTTTTATAGCCCACTGAAGTTTTTATTTTTTAATCAAAGGCGTTTGGAAAACGTCAAAAATACTATAATACTATATATATAGTGAAATTTTACGGCGGTTCTTTTCTTAGAACATTTTAACCCTATAACTACCATTTTAAGGGGTCATTTTAGTCCTTTTTTAAAAAACTAAACACAGAAGTCTAATAAAACGTCCATCTAGAGGGTTAAAATGTTCTAAAAATATTTTCCTCATAAAATTTCACTAGGGGTTGTCGAATGTTCAAAGTTTGTGCGACATGCGCAAAGTGCTTAAAAAGGGTCAAGTATAAATATTCAATGTTTGTTATTTATTTTTACCAAAGCAGTTTAAAAAAATATCGACAAAAAACAGTGCAAATATACTTTTGAGCTAAAAATTATGTTCTGATGTGTTTTATAAAATTTTATGATGATTGTTTTCTTTGACCAAATTAACCCTCTAGCTCCCGTTTTAAAGGGTCATTTTTGTCCTTTTTTAAAAGAAATACATAAAAGTCTATAAAAAAGGCAGTTAAAGGGTTAAAATGTTTTACAAATATTTTCTGAATCAAATTTTACTAGGGCACGTCTAAGACAGAAAGTTAGTCCAGCATATAGAAAATGATTAAAAATTTTAAAGCATTAAAATTTTTTTTTATATTTTTTTTTTGGGCCGAAATAAAAAAAAAACAAGTAACAAAGTTAAATTCGACTTTGTCGAATGTATTAATAACCTCCACGACGTAAAAAAGTTTATTTGCAAAAAAAAAAAAAATTAAAAAAATCCGCGAAAAATTTTTTTGGTAAAAAAAAAATTCGACGAAAATATTTTTTTTTTTTTTATATGTTTGGACTTATAAATAAAATAAAAAAAATGTTTGATTTTTTTTAAATATATTTGATTTTTTTTAAATATATTTAAGTATATTTGCACTGTTTTTTGTCGATATTTTTTTAAACTGCATTGGTAAAAATAAATAACAAACATTGAATATTTATACTTTACCCTTTTTAAGCACTTTGCGCATGTCGCACAAACTTTGAATATTCTACAACCCCTAGTGAAATTTTATGAGGAAAATATTTTTAGAACATTTTAACCCTCTAAATGGACGTTTTATTAGACTTCTGTGTTTAGTTTTTAAAAAAGGACTAAAATGACCCCTTAAAATGGTAGTTATAGGGTTAAAATGTTCTAAGAAAAGAACCGCCGTAAAATTTCACTGAAGACATCAAATCATATTTTGAAGCTCAGATGTGTTCTTATTATAGTATTTTTGACGTTTTCCAAACGCCTTTGATAAAAAAATAAAAACTTCAGTGGGCTATAAAAAAGAAATCCGAACTGAATTTGCAAAACCCTTTGGTGATTTTGTCCATTTGATTGCCTACTTTCATATGGCGTTGAAGGCATTGAGGCTCAATGCGATGACCCAAAATTTGTTGCACAGTGTTATTGGACCAAAATCGTGAGTGATGGTAATGCTTGGCATATTTATATGAAATTTGTCCTGTCAAATTTTTTATGTTATTTAACATAAAAACGATTTTCATGAAACTTGTATATGTTGTTAAGAACGAAAATTAATTCGACACTTATTTTTTTTTAGCGGCCCAAACTCATTTTTAGGGGGGTCGATTTGTTTGGGGGGAAATAGACCTTTTTCAGTTTTTTAAGATTTACGCCTATTTAAACAAAATTAATATAGGCATGTGTGGTATTAGATTAAAGGTATTAAAAATACCTATCTCGTGGTATTAACAACGGGCCAAAGAAATTAATATTTTTCGACTTATTAACAAAAATGTCCCAAAATTTTGGTATTTTACTCAATATGATGAAAAGTTATGCATGTTTGGACACGTTCTTAGCACACGTAGATAGGTTTTCCAAAGACCTTTCATTTGGTATGTAACATGACTAGGTTTCTTTACATAATATAGGAGATACATGAAAAAAACTGAAAAATGACCTTGTCTTCCCCCTGCTTTTTACCCCCTAAATATGAATTTGGGCCGCTAAAAAAAAATACGTGTCCCTTTATTTTTTCTGATCTACAAAATAAAACCAATTCCACAATGATCCGCGGGTGACACTAGGGAGACTTCCCTTGTTAGTTGTTTTAAAACAAACCATCTTTGAAAACTATTTTCTTCTTAATTGACAAAGTTCTATATTTTTAATTATTTTTCAAAAATATTAACAATATTTTCTTTTTTTTGCTTTCAGGTACGTACTCTAAAATATTTTTATGTGTGTAAGGTATTAGGGTAAGTAAATCGTTAGTTTATTATTTAAGAGGGTGAAAAACATTCTGATACCTCCTGATCAGAATTTAGTTGAAATAAATTTGAAATTTAAATTTTCAATAAAACATTAAATTTCGTCGTTAAAAAATTAAACCTTGAAAGAATGCTGCAAATAAAGCCTCTTTAAACATAACAACCACCACCATATTGTATAATGTCAAATTAGAAAAAAAAAATAAATCACTTCAAATACAATGTTGTTGGAATTAGCAAAAAAAACAAAAATGCAAATAAAGAGTTAAAAACCCATTAGCTTTGATAATTGTACAACCTTTAAAACGTTTATGTAGATCTACAAAAATGTTTTTGCACAAAAAAAAGGGTGAAGAAATCAACATTTTTTGTGTAAGTATTTACCACCTTCTTTCATTGCTAAACAAATACAGAAACATTGTTGGCTGTGTATTAGAGGGGGGTAAAAAACAAAGAATTTTTCAACCAAATTTCAAAATTTCATTATTCACAAATTATTTTTACTAGCACCTCACCTTTCCAGGCCCTTCCTACTGGGGAACCGTGCTACCTATAAGTCCGGCAAAGTTCAGGGAAAATGGGGTGGAGATCTTGTTCCGTCCAGGTAGATCGCAGTCAGTTACCATAAAAATAAAAATAGATGCATAGCTACACACCGAAACATTCGAAAACCACCAAAACAAGCATGCGTAAACAATTAATTTTTATTTTTTTGTTCACTCTAATATTCATATACAAATATGTATTTATTCGCTACCAAAATAAAAAATTAAGCAAACAACTTTTAAACACCTGAATATCTTATATACAAACATATAAGACATTCCAGATCTCAATCAGAAGTTTTTATATCGGTTCAAAAATTTATTTTTTTTGTAATGCGTTGCGTTTTAAAAATAAATATAGTAGACGCTTAATATGACAATTCACATTTCTTTAAAAATGTCAGTTAAAAATATCTCACTGCATGAAATTTAAAACTTAAGTTTCCTTTGGCTTAAGGAAGAAGCCTTAAAATTTAAAAATATCGGTCTATATTTAGTAACGCGTCCCGTCAAATTTAAATTTTCGAATTTCATGTCGTAATACCTGCCAAACGATGGCCACGTTAGAGCTGATTGTGAGAAAATTTATGAAAAAATTTTGCATGGTCATCTTCAGTTGGCAACCAGCGGTCAAACTTTGAAAAAATTACGGTTTTCGACCAAAATTCAGGTTCAAATTTTTTGACCAAATCCGATTCAAAAATTCTGAAATTTTGCGCACTTTATTGGAAAAATATTTAAAAAAATTTTAAAACCGCGATTATGGTCCACAGATGCTGATTTTAAAACAAAAAAAATATTTTTTTATCCAAATTGGTCTCAAAAGTTGCAAAATAAAAACTAAAAGCTACACTCAAAAAATTATGTCATTAACTGTTTGTAGTTTATTTAAAAAGTTTTCCGTTTAGTCGTTTTTAAAAGCAAAAACATTTGTTTGATGTTCAGTTTTTATTAATGACTTCTTCTGTCCTTTGTTTCAAAAATAACACACTAAAAAATAAAGACTTTCATTAACATTTAATCTTTAAAGTCATTTATTTTTGTTCTGTAAGTAAAAACTACTGATTATTCTTTAAATTTTTAATGATTTGTGTAAGTCATTTTTTTTTAAATTGTTGGTATTTTTTAATGAAATATCATTAGTTTTTACCTACACAAGTCAGTAAATTTTTTGTAGAAAAAAAAAATCAAAAAATTATTTATAGAAATATAAAAACATGTTTGTATTAAGTGACTTTGGCACGATGGTTAGAGTGTCTGGCCAGAATGTAGTTGGTTGCGGGATCGATTCCCCAAAATTTTATTAAAAATTTTTAAAAAAATATTTCAATAGAAAATTGTATAAAATAACCTACGAAATCATTAATTTTTAATGTTTTCGTAGGTTATTTTTTTGGAATTTGTTGGTAAAAATAACAGAACTATCATTAATTTTTAATGTTTTCGTAGGTTATTTTTTTCGAATGTGTTAGTAAAAAAGAGTGAAAAAACCGTAATTTTTTAATGTTTAATGTTATTTATTTTAGAAAATTTTGTCAACAGTAAAAAATAAATGTTGATGTTTGTTAAAATAAATGAATAATTACTGGGATGGTTTTCAATTGTTTATTCACTTGTTTTAAGTGTGTTTTTCTTTTGTTTTTGCCTACAAAATATTTTGAGTGTATGAAAAAATATAAAAACACGATTTTGGTTCTAGAATACTGATCAGAATCTGTGGACCAAAATCGCAGATCAGCATTTTTGGACCAAAATCGCGGTTTTATATTTTTTAGATAATACACTTAACATTTACGAACTTTTGTTATCTAAAAAATATAAAAAAAAAATATGAAAACACGATTTTGGTCTGAATTGAGCCATATCCAATCATTTTAATCCGTGGCGCCCTTCGATCATATTTTTGGTTTTTTAGAAAATTTTCATAAAATTTCCAAGAAATTTTTAAAAAAAACTTTAAAAAATTTTTCCTTTAAACCTTTGATAGAGCCTGAGGCAACCTTTTATTCAAAATGAATTTGAGCCAAACTCAATCATTTTAATTATGTTTGTTTTTTAAAAACATTTTCAAACTTTGATCAAAAAGCGACACGGGTTATATAAAAAGTACCTTTTATAAAAAGTACCTTTTATAAAAAGTACCTTTTATAAAAAGCACCTTTTATAAAAAGTACCTTTTATAAAAAGTACCTTTTATAAAAAGTACCTTTTATAAAAAGTACCTTTTATAAAAAGTACCTTTTATAAAAAGTACCTTTTATAAAAAGTACCTTTTATAGAAAGTACCTTTTATAAAAAGTACCTTTTATAAAAAGTACCTTTTATAAAAAGTACCTTTTATAAAAAGTACCTTTTATAAAAAGTACCTTTTATAAAAAGTACCTTTTATAAAAAGTACCTTTTATAAAAAGTACCTTTTATAAAAAGTACCTTTTATAAAAAGTACCTTTTATAAAAAGTACCTTTTATAAAAAGTACCTTTTATAAAAAGTACCTTTTATAAAAAGTACCGAAAGTACACTTTTTGGTACTTCTTTATTTTCTGAAATAATAATCGCTTTTTATACATATTTCCTGAAAAATGGTTCTAGAAACTAAAATTTGTAATATGGGAGAATTCGGTAAAAAAACATTCTGGGAAAAATACGTGTTGGAAATTCCGCTTCTTAGTGGGGTAAAATGGCTAAAAAAGTATATTTTCGTCATTTTATATTTTCTGACGTAATGGTTCTAGAAACTTAAATTAAGAATGTAAATTCTTTTTGTACTTTTAATTTTAGTGAAACAATGATCTTAGAGCATTGAAAAATGGAATGTAGGATACTTCGGTGAAGAAAAAAAAAAAAACATTCCAGAAGTGGTACTTTTTGGAAATTTCGTTTCTTACGTGGGTCGGAATGTGCACTTTTGAAACTTTTTTTTGTTTCTATAATGATGACCTTAGAAGCTTGATTTTTGGAATGTAGGGTCCTTCGGTGAAAAAACATTATGCTAAAGTATTTTTAAAAATTTCATGAAGTATTCATGAATTTCTTGTAATAATGGTTCAGAAACTTCATATTTTTAATATATCATTACCTAGCACAAAAAAAAACAGTTTTTAGAATTTTTTTTTTTAAGATTAAAAGGTGGACAATTGTTATTTTTACCTATCTAACTATTAAACTAAAAGCCACAGAAATAACACCCTAAACAATGACATATTTTAAAATTTAAAATTTTAGGGAAAAAAAGGGTACCTTGTAAATGTCAATAAGATAAAGACATTAGATACTTTTATATCTTTAACGCATATTATACGGAGAGTAATAAGGAGTTAATAGAACGGGGACCAAATGGAATGATAATTTTTTTCTAACATTTTTCATATTAAACTTTTTTTACTCCATATTTTTTCTCTCTATATGTTTTTTTATTCAAACTTATTTTTATTCCAATTTCTTTTTTCACTGGAATATTTATTCACTCAAAATCCAAAAATCCGATAAAAGGGCTCGAAAATTGTAAATATCTTTATTCACCGGAACGAACATGACAACGTACCAGCGAAGTTATTCAAATTTTATTGTTTAAATTATTCATTGAAATATTATTTTATGAAAGATTTAAACGTCCACAAGTTAACAAAACAAAGACTACGTAGGGAAATTTTTTTGAAATCGATATTGTAATCCGGATCCCTCTATTTTCCGGTATTCAATACCACCGGTAACGAAGTTCCGGGATGGTAATCTAGCAATCTATAAATAAAAAAAAAAAATCATCAAAATCGGTTTAGTAGTTTTTGTTGTACAACTGCATCCGATTTTGTCATTTAAAAAAATCATTCCGCAATTGAATGGCAACCCTGAAAATTCTCATTGACCAAATTTTGTGTTATAGAATTTTAAAACTTTTTAAATGTTTATCTTGCAATTAAAAAAAAACAGAATTAAAAAATATTGCGTATTTATTTTTTTATAGCTCTTCAAAAATTGTTCACATGAAGGCTGTTTGTTTTGTTTAAGCCCCCCTTAAAACTGCACATAGTCCTTCCTGAAGGCCAGTCAACGATATGGGCTTTATGTTTAAAACCAACATTTCAAAGTAGAATTCACAATTTTTCACTGAGGAACAGTTTTAATAGAATGCCTTATATATAAAGTGCTGTTCTACCATATTGGAGGGTGTCTGATTGTTTGTTTGTTATAAATGTAAAAATGATAACCTTTAGCTAAATGACAAAGTCATTTAGTAATAAAAAACAACTGTATAAGAAAAGTGCTGGCTGGTTATACAAACAAGCACATAAAAAAGGATTTATATGCTAACAAAAATAAATTTACATGCCAAAAGTATTTTATCGTGAAATATTTCGCGCTTTACATATCACCTTGTTTTTTTTTTGTTTTTTTGTTAGCAAAGATACCACCGGTGTTAAAACATGCAAGCCATCGAGTAGCTATAAACCTTATGGTACCTAAATCTTCCAAATAAAAATATAAAATGTAAAGAGGAAAAAAATTAAAGGGTTGAAAATAGAAGAGTTAACCCTAAACTGAAAGGAAGTTTTTGTAAGCCCTCCTTTGAAGGGCTGTATACCCAATTTTTTAATTCGTGTGTAACGCAACGAGATATTGGTCTAGAATCCAACAAAGAATATATTATTATTGATCATTTATTCGGTCTCAGGCGATCTAGGGACACCCGTCTGTTTGTCCGTCCGCCTACTTGTGGAAAAAAATTGATAAAAATAGCTACTCCATTAATATTTTCTACTAGCTATACCCGGTCCGCGTTGCTGGCCCTAAGAAAAAAACTGTTTTATATTGCATCTTAATTTAAATATAGTGTCGAACAAAATTAAAGCACGGGTCCGGGCCCAGCTAGTAACCTTTGGTTCTACCCTCAGTTAGCACTATCTATAGAGAAATCTCAACAAAATCGGTTCAGCCGTTTTTGCGTTATTTCGAAACAGACAGACATAACGTTAAGCATAGTACAAAGGGCGTGTAATTTAAAGCATTTTTATCGAATCGTGATAGTCTCAAGTTCCATGCTGCATCCTCGATTAGTACTATCTGTGCTGCAAATTCCATTGACTTCAGTTTTGTCGTTTTTGTGTGATTGCGAAAGAGGAGGAAATAACTTTTTATTTATGAAAAACGGGAGTGATATTGTTAATCCTTTTGCCGAATCGCGCTATACATATGACCTACAGTTCCCGCTCGGTTAGTTCTATCAGTAGTGACAGATTCGGCTAATCCGTTTTTGCGTGATTTCAAAACAGGCAGATATAACGTTTAGTATAAAACAAAGGGACTTGTCAATTTACGCCTCTTTGTTCAATCGTGGTCAGTATAGTACAAAGGGCGTTGCAATTTTGATCCCTTTTTCCAATAACGATCTTATATGGCCTACATATGCACTTGGTTAGCACTGTATGTAGTGAAAATGTCAAGAGAATCGGTTCAGCTTTTTTTGTGTGATTGCGAAACAGGCAGACAATGTCCAGTATAGTACAAAGAGGCGTGGCATTATGCCCCTTTTTACAATCGTAGTATAACATGGCCTATAGTTCCGCACTCGGTTAATACTATCAGTGCTGAAAATTTAATTAAAATCAAAACAAAAATTTTTTCGTTATTGCGGATCATGCAGAAATAATATTCAACTCAATACAAAGGGGCATGTCATTTTACGTTCATTTGTCCGATCACGCTCTAATTTGGCACAAATTTAGTACTTAGATAGTACTATTGTTGGTTTTAATTTCATCAAAATCGGTCCATCCGTTTTTTATATATAGATGTCAATAGTGATGCAATGTAAAAACTCGATTTTGAACACCCCTCCGCCCACTGGCAAAAAAGCATGGCATTTTACGCCCATTTGTCCGATCACGGCCATATTTGGCACATAGTTAGTACTTGGTAAGTACTATCTTTGGTTTAAATTTCATCAAAATCGGTCCATCCGTTTTTTATATATAGATATCATTAGTGGTGCAATGTAAAAATTGGATTTTGCCACGACCCTCCGCCCACACGCAAAAAATTAAAAAATCTGACTGCACAGTGTTACTCCCTAGGCTATTCTGAATATTTCCAGAAAATTTCATCAAGATCGGTCCAGCCGTTTTCGCGTCCATAAGGAACATACATATAGCCGTTTTTTTGCATTATTGAAATAACTTTCAATTCAATACAAAGTTGCATGCCATTTTACGCTACTTTGTCCGATAACGCTCAAATTTAGCACATAGTGAGTACTCAGTTAGTACTATCTTTGATATAAATTTCATCAAAATCGGTTCATCCGTTTTTTATATATAGATGTCATTAGTGGTGGAATGCAAAAATTGGATTTTGCCACGCCCCTCCGCCCACAGACGGAAAATAAAAAATCCGACTTGACAGTGTTACTCCCCAGGCTATTCTGAATATTCCTTGAAAATTTCATCAAGATCGGTCCAGCCGTTTTCGAGTCCATACGGAACATACATACATTCCCACATACATACATCCATTTTTATATATATAGAGATAAATATGTCTTATAGTCATAGACAGTTTGCGCTTGTAAACAGGCAAGACCTAACCAGGGAAGACAGTTTTTCTGAAAGAAATTAAACAATCTTATAATTTTTTTTTTATAAATTAGTCAAACTAATATCGCAAAAAATATCATTTCTCTCTATAAAATATAAATTTTAACTCAGTTGAGGGTTAAAAAAAAAAAAATATTGCAGTAAAGCAAAAAACAGATACTTGTATAATTTTACATAAATATCTGTTATTTTTAGTTATTTTTTTGTAAAATTTTGTGTTTTTCAAAAGGTTTTTCGGTCATATGCAACGTGGCAAAAAAAAAATATTTTTTATCATCATGTCCATTGTATTTATACAATTGCAACCAAAGATGGATATTTTCCTTAAAATAAATAAAATGAGTAAATTGTGAATTAAAGTGATTACAGTGACTAACCTTACCGTGGTTTGGATGAATGGAAAATTTTAGAATATTAATATAACATATTAGCAAAACACAAGGTTAGGTTAAATGAACTCCACCAATTTGGCAAATTCACTCGGAGGACATAAGGCCCATTGTGGTTCCTTTATTTGTCATTTCCCTACTCCCCTCTGATACAAGAAATTTTTTACTTCTTGAACCACCAGGATTCTTAAAGCAAAACACGATATAAAAAATACTTTTTATACCCTCCAAATACAGTATGGGGGTATACTCACTTTGTCATTCCGTGTGTAACGCATCGAAATATCGGTCTATGATCCCATAAAGTATATATATTATTGATCAGTGATCAATTCTTAGACATTTTAGCGATGTCTTGGACTTGGACCCAGGGGATTTGAAAATTACTTTTTTTTTGGTCCTCCCCCTTTTGTGGGCGTGGATATTAGCAAATAATTTATAAAATGATGAAATTGTATATCATAGTAATAAAAAAAAACGCCCCTGCAGTTTTTTTATTTTTTTTTTTTCAACGTTGGAGGGTATACAAGATGCGGCACAGCGGAATTTAACACTCTCACTTGTTTCTTATTACATTGGAACTAATAGAATAAAAAAGTGTTGTTACAGTAGATAATTTCAATAAATTTAAAAAATTGGACACATATTCCTTGAATAAATGGTCTGCCGCACTAGACTGACATTTTTTTCTGTAACTTTTGATTTTCACAAGTTTCTTGGAAAATTTTTGATTGTTTAGATCAAAAATTGTGATACAAATTTTAGGCCCGTGGCACCGGGCGATCAAAATTTTGGATTTTTTTTCAAAATTAAAAATTAAAATTTAAAATTTTTTAAAAGGAGTTTCAGCAAAAAAATTCCCAAAAATTAAATTTTAATCGTAGGTACATTCTGAAAACTGTAATTGGTTTTGATTTTATGTACTTTTAATAAAAATTTAGGTTCTTGGGATATATTTCGAAATTTCTTACCGCTTTGATCCTAAACCTCTAAAAGTAAATGGGGGTCGGTCTCACTAATGACCCCTCTCGGACGCACCATTGGACCGGTAGAAGCTGATTAAATAAAACAAATTTACAAAAAATAAAAAAAATTGTATGGGGACCGCCTTAACAGTTTTCAAAGATTTAAATTTTAAAACTTAAAAATCGCATACTAGAGCGCTTTTAAGAATTTTTTGGGATTTTTTTTTAGAAAGTACGTAAAAAAACAAAAATTTTTAAAAAAAAAAAATTGAAATTTGGACCATTATTGAAGAAGTTATGATTAAAAGAAGTTTGAGTAAAGAAACAAACTGCCAATTTTTAAAAATTCGATATCTTTTGAACGGGTCATCAAAAAAATCTGAAAATTTACCACGAAGGAGTTTTCGAAGGGTACTAAAAACTGTAAACATATTGGGAAAATCTAAAAAAAAGTTTTTCAAAGTGTCCGATTTCACATGGAATGCCCCATATATAAAAATGGATGTGTGTATGTATGTATGTAATACATACTATGTATGTATGTTCCGTATGGACTCGAAAACGGCTTGGCCGATCTTGATGAAACTTTCAGGAAATGTTTAGAATAGCCTCAGGAGTAACACTGTGCGGTCGGATTTTTGATTTTTTAAGTGTGGGCGGAGGGGCGTGGCAAAACCGATTTCTAACAGTTCACCACTAATAACGTCTATATATAAAAAACGGACAGACCGATGTTGATGAAATTTAAACCAAACATAGTACTAACCGAGTACTAACTATATGTCAAATTAGAACGTGATCGGACAAATGGACGTAAAATTCCATGCTTTTGTGCCTGTGGGCGGAGGGGTGGGCAACATTTTTTCATTGCACCACTAATGACATCTATATATAAAGAACGGATGGACCTATTTTGATGAAATTTTAACCAACGATAGTACTAACCAAGTACTAACTATGTACCAAATAAGAGCGTGATCGGACAAATGGGCGTAAAATGCCATGCCCTTTTGTATTGAATTGAATGTTATTTCTGCATGCCGCAATAACGCAAAAACTGTTGATTCGATTTTAATTACATTTTCAGCACTGATAGTGTTAACCGAGTGCGGAACTATAGGCCATGTTATACTACGATTGAAAAATGGGCCGTAAAATGCCACGCCCCTTTGTACTATACTGGACGTTATCTGCCTGTTTCGCAATCACGCAAAAACAGCTGAACCGATTCTCTTGATATATTCACTACATACAGTGCTAACCAAGTGCATATGTAGGCCATATAAGATCGTTATTGGAAAAAGGGATCAAAATCGCAACGCCCTTTGTACAATACTGACCACGATTGAACAAAGAGGCGTAAATTGCAACGCCCTTTGTTTTATACTGAACGTTATATCTACCTGTTTTGAAATCACGCAAAAACGGATAAGCCGAGTCTGTCACTACTGATAGAACTAATCTTGTGGGAATTGTAGGTCATATGTAGAGCGCGATTAGGAAAAAGGGTATAAAATGTCACCCCCGTTTTTCATAAATAAAAAGTTTTTTCCTCCTCTTTCGCAATCACACAAAAACGGCAAAACTGATGTCAACGAAATTTGCAGCACAGATAGTACTAATCGAGGATGCAGCATGGAACTTTAGACTATCACGATTCGATAAAAATGCGTTAAATGACACGCCCCTTTGTACTATACTTAACGTTATGTCTGTCTGTTTCTTAATCACGCAAAAACGGCTGAACCGATTTTTTGAGATTTCTCTATAGATAGTGCTAACCGAGGGTGGAACCAAAGGTTACTAGCTGGACCCATGCTTTAATTTTGTCCGACACTATATTTAAATTAAGATGCAATATAAAACAGTTTTTTTCTTGGCGCCAGCAACGCGGACCAGGTATAGCTAGTTTTAAATATCCAACCATGACTGCAGAATCATATATCTCTCACTAATCTGCTTGCTCTTTATACACAATTTTGTGTACGTACTATTTTTTTCTTTTTTTTTTATAAAAATGTCTGTAACAATGTATAACATATGACCTAAGGTCATATTAAATAATACTCATACATATTTTTAACATTAATGTGGAAAATGCTAAAAACATCCATTTTTAAATACTTTTCCTACATTTCTTACTTTCATTCGCTAAATGTTTCAGTTTTTTTTTTTTTTTTCTTGACGGTATTTTTTTTGTACTTTTTTTTCATTATTTTATTCCTTTAAGTCTGTTTGCGTGACTTGCATACATTTGGTGTCTACATTTTTTTATAGATTTTTTTCTCTTTTCATTTTTTTCTGTTTGTTGCATTTAAATTTTTCTTTTTAAAATGGTCTTTTGTTAGTTCTTATTTTTCTATTATATTTGAATTTTATTTCTATTTTATATTTACACCACTTAAAAATTTAAATATTTTTTTATTAATTTTAGTTTCAAAATTTTTATTATAACCTTCACGCAAAAAAAGTCTTCGTGAAAGTAATAAAAATTGGATTAAGCTTAATGAAAAAAGACTCAATTTTTCAACCGAAGACAGGCATGGGTTTTTAGCGAAAACCGTGAATTTAAGATTGGTTTCATTCACATGTTGAAAAAACGACTTTTAAAAGAACAAGCTTTAAAAACATTGGTAAGACACAAAATTACTTTACAAAGTATTTTTGTCACTCGGAAATATTTTAATCCCTGCTGTTAGGTTAGAAAAAACTTACGAATCTTACACTCAAAAAAATAAAACTGTAAAGTTAACTAATTTTTTTTGTTAACTCGAGTTAACTGGCTTTTTAGCAAATTTTTAGTTAAAATCAGCGTTTTAACTACTTTTTTTAGTTAAGTTCAATTTACGAAAATACTAGTTTTGAAAAAATTTTGAATTAATTTTTTTTGTTGACTTCAAAACTGAGTTTACGAATTTTTACTAATTAATTTGCTGATTTTTCGTAACAAATTTGTTAAGTGGAATTTCTTGCGAAGCCTCCTATGCAAATCTCATAAGTTCTACTTAAGCTGATGAAAAAATAGAAAAAATAAACTTTTAATTTTTTACAAAATATTTTCTAAATTTTAGTTTACGAAAAGTAACAAAAAGTTTAGCTGAATTCAACTAATTTTTTTGTTAATATACAGTGACGAGCAAAAGTGTAACAGGGTTCACATTGCTTAGATAATCTGCTCTATATTTTAAACTACACAAGATAAAGTATTGAAGTTTTTTGATAATTTTATTAGCTAATTGATCAGAATTTATAAACATTATCGAAATATGCTGTAAAATTTTTTATAGAAAAAATATAGTAAAAATTCCATAAAAAGGCAAGTGTTACATTATTGCACTCATGATTTTTCTACATAAATCTTTAGGACAACTTTTATATTTCGCGCATATAGACCCGGATTTTGCAATTTTTTATAAAACTTAATAAATAACATAAAAATAATTCATTTGTTGAAAAGAAATTTTGGGTAAACATTATTTTTAACTCAAAAGTCCGTCCTTTTTACGTTTTTTGGGGAACCACGCATATTTATCAAGCTAAGATTTTGCAGAAATAATTTTTTTTGAATGGTGTTTATATCAGTCGATAATAGAGACCATTTATAAAAGATTTCGTAAATGGATTGTTGCTTTTGCAATTAGTAAAAAAAAAGTTATTGTGTACTGGGGTTGGGTTTCTGGAGGAATTTCAAATATTTTTGCCGAAATTCGACATTTTTCGGCTAAATAAAGGCCAATTTTGCCTCAAGAAGTGTTTTCTTAATTCAGCCGTAAATAAATCAACAAGTTATATCACCAGTTGATCATAAATTTTGTTAAGAATGGGTTTATGTCATTTAAAACCACTATCACATTTCGTGGTTTTGGACATTATCCTCGGGGTAGTGCCATAGTGTCAAATTATCGAATCAGAACGCAATCTTTGGAGTTAATTTTTTCAGAAAGAACAAAAATAAATAATGTTTAATAAATAAAAGTCTTTTGCTGCTCTTATAATTGGACGAAATTCACTAATTCAATTTAGGTACCCCAAACAATAATTTTAAATAGGGATTTAATAATAACTACATTCTTTATAACAATATTGTCAATCTACTGATGATTTTAATTGACGATATATTTAAGACCGAATATAGAAAAAACATCATCGGCCAGAATTGGCTCGTATTCATCCGAAAAATGTTGAATATCTGCAAAAATATTTGAAATTCCGCCAAAAACCCAAATTGAGTACCCAATAAAAAAATTGTATTAATTGCAAAATAAACAAACCACTTATGAATTTGATTATAAATGGGCTCTACTATCTCCGGATATAAACGCCATTCCAAAAAAATAATGTCTGTATATTCTAAGCTTGAGTAATACGTGTGGCTCTCCTAAAATCGTTAAAAGGACGGACTTTTGAGTTAAAAGAAATGTTTAGCCAAAATTTATTTTCAACAAATGAATTATTTTTATGTTATTTATTAAGTTTTTTAAAAAAAATTGCAAAATCCGGGTCTATATGCGCGAAATATAAAAGTTGTCCTAAAGATTTATGTAGAAAAATCATGAGTGCAATAATGTAACACTTGCCTTTTTATGGAATTTTTACTATATTTTTTTTATAAAAAATTTTACAGCATATTTCGATAATGTTTATAAATTCTGATCAATTAACTAATAAAATTATCAAAAAACTTCAATACTTTATCTTGTGTAGTTTAAAATATAGAGCAGATTATCTAAGCAATGTGAACCCTGTTACACTTTTGCTCGTCACTGTATGTACATAAAAACGTTACGAAATTTCAGCTAAATTTTTAGTTAAAGTTACGGTTTTTTTTGCTAAATTCGTTCTACGAAAAGTTAACTAAATATTTTTAGTTAAATTAACTAAAAATTTAGTAGGCCCAAAATCAGGTGCTTTTTTTGTTAAAATTAACTAAATTTTTTGTTAACTTTACAGTTTTTTTTTTGAGTTTAGGTTAGTGGACCATTTGGTCCATACTTCAATATTCAAACAAAATAACAATTTACTATTATATTTGTACATATTTTGGAACATTTCTACCTAAATACTATTATTTTAAGGTTAACTCAACGTTAGAGATGGGTGCATGAGTGAGTTTTGGCTCACGCTCACGCAAGAATTATTAAAATCGCTCATGAATCACTCACTCGATTTTTTTCTAAAAAAAGTTACGCTCATGCGTGACTCACGTCGTGATTCATAATTACGATCACCCCAATTCATGCAATATTCATTTAAAAATACAAAATTTTAAGGAAATTTAAAAAAAATGTTTTTCATATATTAGCAGACCGTTAATTGATTTTTAACTGATTGCAAAACGAAAAATAAAACTAAAACTATAAATAAAAAACTGAAAGCAATACAAAACAAGTAAAAAAGTTAAATTCGGCCTTGCCGAATGTAGTGATACCCTCCACAATTTCAAAAAGATTATTGCAAACAACTGTATTTAAAAGGAAATTACTTTTGAAAAAAAAAAAAAATTGAAAAAAATTTTCCGCGAAAAAAAAATTTTGGTAAAAAAAAAATCCGCGATTTTTTTCTTTTTTTGTCAAAAAATATGTTCGTACTTGTTTAAATACCATTTGTTGTTCAATTATGTTAACATATGTCAACCAGAAGCCGAATTAAAGCATTTTGTATTTTTAGGTTATGTTGAATGTACTGAAATTTTTGAGGTGTGCTTACATTTTCGTTCATAACTTTTGAACCGCTGAACCGATATCGCTCAAATGCAATACCAAACTTCTCGGGAGAACTTCCAATAAATATGTTAAGTTTCAGTCATCTCTGTGCAATATTTTGTCCGCGAGAGCATTTTACACAGACAGACGGACAGACGGACATCGCTAGAATGTCTTAAAATCGATCGGGCATCATGAATATATATACTTTATAGGGTCCCAGACCGATATTTCGATGGGTTACAAACGGAATGACAAACTTATATATACCCTCTATCACTAAGTGGAGGGTATAAATATTATATTGAATCACGCAAGAAAAATATCACTCACGCAAAAATTGGGCATGATTTCTAATCACTCACACATAAAAGTTTTGGAATCACACTCACTCAAGCATGATTCTCGTAATTAACTAGACTTTCGCTCGAGCGTGAGTCACGCGTGATTCACGTGAACCACACAAATCACGTGACCAGCACCCATCTCTACTCAACACAGCTAATGTAACAATTTGTTGAGGGATTCCCTTTTTTATTTTCTTTACTTTAGAGATTTTTTTTGTATTACAATTCAACGAAAGGTATGTTAGTTTTGTTTTTCCTACACTCAAAAAAAAAAAACTGTAAAGTTAGCAAAAAATTTAGTTAAATTTAACTAAAAAAGCACCTGATTTTGGGCCTACTAAATTTTTAGTTAATTTAACTAAAAATATTTTGCTAACTTTTCGTAGAATGAATGTAGCAAAAAAACTGTAACTTTAACTAAAAATTTAGCTGAAATTTCGTAACGTTTTTATGTACATATATTAACAAAAAAATTAGTTGAATTCAGCTAAACTTTTTGTTACTTTTCGTAAACTAAAATTTACAAAATATTTTGTAAAAATTGTAAGTTTATTTTTTCTGTTTTTTCATCAGCTTAAGTAGAACTTATGAGATTCGCATAGGAGGCTACACAAGAAATTTCACTTAACAAATTTGTTACGAAAAATCAGCAAATTAATTAGTAAAAATTCGTAAACTCAGTTTTGAAGTCAACAAAAAAAATTAATTCAAAATTTGTTCAAAACTAGTATTTTCGTAAATTGAACTTAACTAAAAAAAGTAGTTAAAACGCTGATTTTAACTAAAAATTTGCTAAAATGCCAGTAAACTCGAGTTAACAAAAAAAAATTTGTTAACTTTACAGTTTTATTTTTTTGAGTGTATAATTTCTAATGATTCATCTCATTTAGGTGGCGTCGATATTGTTGATATTGGTTTTTACAGCACATAACGCGCCACAAATCGATAGCAAACATACTTGACATCCCAGCAAAACCTTAAACATGTTAAAGGCTATGTAATGCATTACCATGTAATTCATAGCCAAAAAAAATTAAAAATTGTGCATTAATTTTCGCCTACCGCTTACCAAAGGCATTCACATTATTTATTTTTCATGCATTATGTAAAACTTATGCATTACTTTTAGTGACATCACAAACAAAAAGCATCAATCCAGTATAGGGTATTGTAAGGTTGCCTTATTCTGTACTGGATTAATGATTTTTGTTTGGGATAAGACTCAAAGTAGTGCATGAGGTTTACATAATGCGTGAAAAATACAAAAAATTATGCCTTTGGTAAACGATAGAGAAAAAATGCATATTTTTGATTTTTTTTGCTATGCATTACATGGTAATGTATTACATAACCGTGACCTTTTAAAAGTTTTGCTGGAATACCCGCTTTGAATGCATGCATCCTGTTTTCTGAAATCGACGTTTCATGGGCTCCAGCTATCGAAATCGCAGGAGAAAATATACTATAGACCAAATCTTTGGCAAAAACCCATAACAACATAAGTCGAGTTATGTCCAAAACGTGTTTTTGCACTTTCGGAATCTCCTTATACATTTTCGTATTGTATCAAATTTTTATGAAAATCGGACTAAAACTTTCTGAGATATTGATTTCAGAACTCCACAACTAATTTTTTCTTAAAGGAAAAATAAAAATCGTAAAAGCATATCTGACATTGAGTTATGTTTTTGTTCCTTATTTTTAAATCAGCAATCGTTGAAGATGCTAAAATGTATTTTACAGGGATACATAACTGCATATCTCGACATATGCTTAGATTAAAATGTAATTTTGAAAAACGCAATAACAACATCAATGGTTTTCACCCGATATCTCTATAGTCTTTCTATATATCAACTTTTAAAGTAGCGAAGATTGTGTCGATAATAATGCTTGAGATATTTACATGCCCAAAATGTCCAAATTTGTAAACCCAGATTTGGTATTTGAAATTAAAACTTAGAAATACTCTCCTGAAAAGTAGTATAAAAACACTTATGCACTTATTCCTTTTTGCCACAGAAATGATCAATTTACCCAAGATAAGTAATTTTTTATTTTTCTCAGTCCTGGTTTAAGTCAGAACCTAGATTTTTTGTAAATAACATTGTTTTATAAAAAGACCCCATAAGCAAAAAAAAATAAGCCAGTATATATCACCGTTTAAAAGTTACAAAGGAAACAATCCAAAAATTGGACCAAATGGGCTTAACCTAACAGCATGGTTATTAGGGCGGGTCGATTTGTATGGATCGAAAAAAACTGAAAAATCGTATAGCAAAAACAAAATCTACAAGAAATTCTAAGAAACTTTTCCAAAGAAACCATTGGTCTAAAATCAAACCCTATACCGCGCCTAACGACATGAAAATCCGTCCGTCCGTCTGTCTTTCTGTCTGTGTGAAACACGCTAGCTTTCAAATGTTAGCGGAATAATGAAAATATATACGGCAAGCTGGTGAAGCATGGCGAATATATTTGTTATACTTCCGGTCAGATTATTACTAAATTTCAGCGAAATCTGTCCAGTGGTTCATAAGTTATTAGCAAAATGGGGAATTTCAGATGGGTTTTAACCCGAACTCCCGTGTTAAAAAAAACGCTAAACGCGCTTTGAAAAGGAATGGTAAGCCAAAAATATATTTTAAAAACTTTTTTTGTAAAAAAAAAAAATTACACTCAAAAAAAAAAAAAAAATTACTCTCAAAAAAAATTTACACCCAAATTTTTTTTTTTTTTACAAAAATTAAAAAAAAAAAATTTTTTTTACGCAAAATAAATCAAATACTATTTTTGTCACTCAAAAAAAGTAAAAAAAAAAATTTACACTCAAAAAAAAAAATTACACTCAAAAAAAATTTACACCCAAAAATTTTTTTTTTTTTACACACTCAAAAAAAAAAAACTGTAAAGTTAGCAAAAAATTTAGTTAAATTTAACTAAAAAAACACCTGATTTTGAACCTACTAAATTTCTAGTTAATTTAACAAAAAATATTTAGTTAACTTTTCGTAGAATGAATGTAGCAAAAAAACCGTAATTTTAACTAAAAATTCAGCTGAAAATTTCGTAACATTTTTTATAAGTTGAATGCAGCTAAACTTTTTGTAAAAAATTTTAAGTTTGTTAAATATTGGTTTTAAACACTAACACTTCACTTTTTTTCTTATTTTTTTCACAGCTTAAGTAGGACTTATGAGATTTGCATAGGAGGCTACACAAGAAATGTTTAAAATTTTTCACTTGACAAAAATGTTACAAAAAATCAGCAAACTAATTAGTAAAAATTCGTAAACGCAGTTTTAAAGTCAACAAAAAAAATTAATTCAAAATTTGTACAAAACTAGTATTTTCGTAAATTGAACTTAACTAAAAAAAGTAGTTAAAACGCTGATTTTAACTAAAAATTTGCTAAAAAGCCAGTAAACTCGAGTTAACAAAAAAAATTTTGTTAACTTTACAGTTTTATTTTTTTGAGTGCAAAAATTAAAAAAAAAAAATTTTTTTACACAAAATAAATCAAATACTGATGTAAAAAAAAATATTCAGTTATCAAAAATTTTTATCGAACACAGCTTTTTTCCTCTCCGATATGAAACTCTTTAATTTCATCCCACAAAAGTATCTAACAATAAGTGTTTTTTTTTTGACGAAATATCATTATGATCCTCAATTACATACTTTTATTTACAAAAAAAAAATAATTAACATACAAAGGCTTTGGGGGGAATCGAACCCACAACCCCTGCACTTACATTCAGATTATCACGCTACATGTTAATATATTGCAGCCCAATATATAATAAATAATGGAGTAAAATTACCATGGATTAACGATAAAAGCAGCGATTTATTGTTAAAATTTTTTATTATAATTTTTCGTCTGTGGTGTGTTCACTACAAATCAATCTAATTATTTATTTATCCATTTCAGGGATTATGTCTAATATACTTGCCGGTCATAATCCCAAAAATCGAATTACATCCAGCGGCAATTGGTAAAACATTGCCGCTGGATAAGTTCTTGCAGCATATCGGTATATAAAACTATGTTTTCTTTACTGAGGTGTAGGGTATGTTCAGAAACTTTGTAGAAACTATTATGGCAAAAATTTTTGTGAAACATATTAACCCTCTAAATCCCTTTCATAACGGTTTTTTGGCTCTATTCTAACAAATCGCAAAAAACACCCCGAAAGAGGGGGAGGGTGGGAATGAAATGTTCTACAAAAATATTGCCAATAAAATTTTACTATATACCTCGGAGCTCACCAAAGCCCAAAAATTAACACAAACACCAAAAAAGAGTCAAGTTCTATGTTTTGCTTATGAAAAAAAGGACGGACGGACAAATCTTCATGTCGTTAGGCGCGGTATAGGGTTTGATTTTAGAAACATGGTTTCTTTGGGAAATGTTCTTAGAATTTCTTGTAGATTATGTTTTTGCTATACGATTTTTGACAAAAAAAATCGACCCACCCTAATGGTTATACTAAAGAAAAACAATTGAAGAAAATTTTACTCTCAAAAAAAAATTAAATTTTTCTATTTTTTTTTTTACAAAAATGAAAAAAAAGTTTTTTAACTCAAAATTAAATATTTCTAATCAAAATTGTCATTTTTTCACGTTAAAAATTTGTTTATCCTTTAACCCTGCTGTTAGGTTAAGCCCATTTGGTCCAATTTTTATATTGTTTCCTTTGTAACTTTTGAACGGTGGTATATACTGGCTTAGTTTGGGGTCTTTTTATAAAACAATGTTATTTACAAAAAATCTAGGTTCTGATTTAGACCAGTAGCGGTGTTCTATAACTCTCGAATCGAAAGGTTTCTCACATGAAACATGAAAAACGAAACAGAAACATCGTGAATCAGCACAAAACCTGATTTTTCGCATTCGACTGTTTCTGTAATTTTGTTATGCGGAAACTTTCTGTCAAATATGATTTTTTTCAAAATTATTGGAAAGATGCGAGAAAAACTGTTTCTGTAAACCAATTGATCGAAAACTTTTGAAGTTGAAGTGTCAAAATCACTCACATTTAAAAATGGTGCGATATTTCGTAAATTAAACAACTTTTGAGTTATTATAAATAAAAAACAATATTTTTTTTCAAGAAAATACTATCAACTTATATTATTAATGATATACTACACATTATTTTCATAATTTAATTTATTATTTCATTTTTGTTTGCCAATGTTACGAGTGTTGTTAAAAAAAAATGTGAAATTACGTTTTTTTTGTTGTGATTTTTATTATTTTCTCGCCTTATTTACCTTTTTGACAGCTGATTTGGAATATTCCAATAAAAATGCTGCCGTTTTCGCATTGATATACAGAAACAACTTTTTTTCCAGAATCGAGAGACGATGGAATTTTTTGTTTCATACTTTTCGATGCGAAAACTTTTCGCATAAATTACAGAACACCCCCACAGGACTGAGAAAAATAAAAAGTTACGTATCTTAGGTAAAGGGACCATTTGGTCCATAGTATATTTTCTCCTGCGATTTCGATAGCTGGAGCCCATGAAACGTCGATTATAGAAAATGGGATGCACGCATTCAAAGCGGGTATTCCCGCAAAACTTTTAAAATGGTCACGGCTATGTAATGCATTACCATGTAATGGATAGCAAAAAAAACAAAAATATGCGTTTTTCCCCTATCGCTTACCAACTTTTTAACAACTTTTTAGTATTTTTCACGCATTATGTAGACCTCATGCACTACTTTGAGTCTTATCCCAAACAAAAATCATTAATCCATTATAGAATAAGGCAACCTTACAATACCCTATACTTGATTGATTCTTTTTGTTTGGGATGTCACTTAAAGTAATGCATGAGTATTACATAATGCATGAAAAATAAATAAAGTGAATGCCTATGGTAAGCGGTAGGCGAAAATTAATGCACATTTTTTAATTTTTGTTGGCCATGCATTACATGGTAATGCATTACATAACCGTTACCATGGTTAAGGTTTTGCTGGGACATCAAGTATGTTTGCCAATACAACGTTAGGCCATCGATTTCTTGCGCGTTTTGCGCTGTAGGAACCAACCATTTGATCAGCAATATCCACGTCACCTAAATGAGATGAATCATTAGAAATTATAGGAAAAAACAAAACTAACATAATATTATGTACCTTTTGTTGAATTGTAATACAAAACAATCTTTAAAGTAAAGAAAATGAAAAAAGGGAATCCCTCAACAAATTTTTACATTAGCTGTGTTGAGTAGAGATGGGTGCTGGTCACGTGATTTGCGTGGTTCAAGTGAATCACGCGTGACTCACGCTCAAGCGAAAGTCTAGTGAATTACGAGAATCATGCTTGAGTGAGTGTGATTCCAAAACTTTTACGTGTGTGTGATTAGAAAGTGAGCCTAATTTTTGCGTCAGTTAAAATTCAAATTAACGGTCTGCTAATATATGAAAAACTTTTTTTTTAATTTCCTTACAATTGTGTATTTGTAAGTGAATATTGCGTGAATTGGGGTGAACGTAATTATAAATCACGTGAGTCACGCATGATCGTAACTTATTTTAGGTTTACTGACGTAAGTAGTATGTGAGCGTGAGTAAAGAAAAAAATCAAGTGAGTGATTTATGAGCGATAATAATATTTCTTATGTGAGCGTGACCCAAAATTCACTCACGCACCCATCTCTAACGTTGAGTTAAGATTCAAATAATAGTATTTATGTAGAAATGATCCAAAATATATCCAAATATAATGTTAAATTGTTATTTTGTTTGAATATTGAAGAATGGACCAAATGGTCCACTAACCTAACATTCGTTAGTTTTTTCTAACCTAACAGCAGGGTTAAAAAGGGTCTTGTGGAGGGTATTCATAGAATCGGCCAAGTCGAATTTAACTTTCCTACAATCAAAAAAAAAATCTTGTAAAATAACAAAAAAAAACTTGTAACTTTTTTTGTTTGCTACCTCCTATTTGACAAACATTTCTAGTAATTTTACAAACTTTTTACCAATAATTTTGTAACTTTACAAGGTTTTTACCAATAAAGTTGTAAATTTACAAATTTTTTGACACGATAAAATTTACAAGGAAGTTTCGTAACTTTAAAAGATTTTTTGTTACCTCCTATTTTACTAGAATTCCTAGTAATTTAACAAGCATTTTGCCAATAATTTTGTAATTTTACAAACTTTTTACCAATAAAATTGTAAATTTACTGTTTTTTGGCGCAATTAAAATTTAAAACGTAAAAAAAAAATATTAAAAAAAATCCAGGGGCGTCGTTTTTTTTTTTTTTTTTGGGGGGTGGAAGACGTTAGGGGGCACTTTCCCCTTGCGATTTTGAACTTCTTCTGAGATAAAAATGTTGCATTTGCTTACCAAAAGTACAAAAATCTCTGCAAAAAATGTGGTTTTTCTTGGGTTGGTTTAGTTCTCCAAGGGGGAACTTTTTTCCCCTTGGTCCGATTTTGCCCATTTCCGAACTTAACCTGCCTAGGAATATAAGACATATTCATGCCAAACTTCGGAAGTCTAGCTCTTTTATTTTGGACTGTATCGTGTCCTCTACAGACGGACAGACGGACGGACGGACGGACATCGCTAGAATGTCTTAGAATCGATCACTGATCAATAATATATATACTTTATGGGGTCCTATACCGATATTTCGATGCGTTACACACGGAATGACAAAGTGAGTATACCCCCATACTGTGGTTGGAGGGTATAAAAATTTTAATTTCGATTCAAATTTGTTTGTTAAAAACAAGGAAAACTGTCAAATATTGGTAAAATGGGATGACGAGACTTTTCCTAGTAATTTGACAAAGTTTTTCTTTTGTGTACGAAATTGTAAACGGTGTTGTTGCATGCAATACTTTGAAAATTAAAATTGTTTTGAAAACTATGCATGTTTCAATGGTAAACAATAATGTTGATGTTCACCATTCTTTGTATGTTTGTTTCCATTTTGTTTGAATTTTCGTTTTTTTTCAGTCATTTTGCAACTTGAATGGTAAAATTTTTCTTTAAATTTATGGCACAATTACATTTTGTCCGCGTAAAATGGTTTTTTGTTTTACTATTTTCTCTTTTATATTCTCTAAATGACTCTGATATATGATTATGGTTTGTTCCTATTTTTTTCTGTATTTTTTTTTTATTTCTTCTAATGTTTTAATTACCGCTTTGCATAATGGAGTGCATTTTTTTTGCTATATAACAAAGTCATTTTCATTTCTTTTGACATATTCATTAAAACGCTTTGCTTTTGTGTTTCTGGCCATAAATTTTAGCACAAAAGTAAGAAAATTTACATTTTAATAATAAAATGAGGATATTTATGAGATGAATTTAAAAAAAAAAAAAAGTATTATTAACACCACCCCCTATACAGAAGAAAATATGCTGTCCCGAAGCAATTTTTTTGATATATGATAATTACTAATTACACTGTGCTACAAATTTGATCTTATCGAGTGTATCTTAAATAAGACAAAAAAATATATTAAAGTAGACTAGCACTAAAAAAAAAAGAATAATTTAATTTTTATTTAGCTGGTTAATCTCACACAAAAGGGTTACCACCTAACGAAAAAATATGGTCTTTCAATAAAATCCGAATAAAAGCCGAACTAACAGTAATTCGCCAATATCCAAAACACTGGTCAACTTAGTTTTAATAGAAATTATAATATACAATTCTAGCTTACCCGTCTGGTACTTCAGTACCGGTTACATTGAATAGCGTATAATAAATGGATCAGGATTTGAGTCAAAATTTGTGAACTTCTTTCCTACGGAAACTTTATTTTATTTAATTGTGATCCACGGCTCGGTCGAAACAACTTTAACCTCAAGTTGTTCTCTTTAGTATAAATCTTTATTATAAATCTAGGGTGCCCCACTACTATGTTTCGACGAAAA
>CAWUER010000571.1:0-54774 GCA_963921195.1 Pegoplata infirma
ATTCTGAAAATAGAAAAACTGTTTTTGAGTGCTATTTTTAATTTTCTGGGGAAACTACAAGTCCCCCGATCTCGGGCCTCGACAAGAATTTGTAGCCTAATCTTATACCTATCCGCCGATGTGCCACTCATGAAAATCGGACCACTAGTTTTCGAGTTATCGCGCTTTGAAACCGAAAAATCGAAATTTTTGGCTATTTTTGGCTATTTTTAGACTTTTTCGTCAAAAAAACGACACCCTTAATATTACCTTTTTATCGATTACTCGAAAACTATAGCTTGGATCGCTTTCATGTCTTCGGCAAAATTGTAGCTCAACTTATTGCGCATCTACTCTACCTTAACACTTTTTTCGTATCTCTCGTATTTTCCGAGCTGTACGAGTTCGCGCAAAGGCTATTTTTAGCAAAAATGGCGATTTTTGACTTTTTTTCATTTGAACCAAAAAAAATGCTATTTAAAAAATTCTGACGACCACGTGTCCTTTAAGGAACTTGTAGAGGACGTAAAAACGAAGACGATCGTGTTTTTGGAAAAAAATTTCAATGATATTTTCACCGTTTTTCGGCGGGTGCGCAGAAGCACTATTAATATTTTCGAAAAATTACAATTTTCTCTATTCTTTCTAAGATATCTCGAAAGCTAAGGATCGGAGAGCTTTCGGGTATTCGGCACGAATGTTGCTCGAGTCAAGGCCGACAACTTTGCTTTTATGCACTTTTTCATAGCGGCACTATTTACCGAGATATACGCGATTGGAAGTGAGAACAACTCAAAAAGTGCTATTTTTTAGTGCTATTTTTTTATTCAAAGCTGCCAGATCGGTATAAAAAAAAATCTGGCAACCCTGAACTTCCGCCATTTTGTAGAGGACGCCATTAGCTACAAAATGGCGACCGATGCCATTTTCTAAAAATTATTTCTAACGGTTTTTGTAGAGGGCGAAAGTGACTACTCAAAAATTCAAAAATTTTGGTTTCACTTACCTTTCGTAAAAAATAGCCGAAGATAATGTTCGTAGAGCCTCGGGTCCAATGGCGAACTTGTAGTCTGGATCTTGACCTATTTTTTGGTTCCGGTCCCGAGATTTTTCACCCATTATTTTCGGAGTTACGAGGGTCCAAAGTCAAAATTCTGAAAATAGAAAAACTGTTTTTGAGTGCTATTTTTAATTTTCTGGGGAAACTACAAGTCCCCCGATCTCGGGCCTCGACAAGAATTTGTAGCCTAATCTTATACCTATCCGCCGATGTGCCACTCATGAAAATCGGACCACTAGTTTTCGAGTTATCGCGCTTTGAAACCGAAAAATCGAAATTTTTGGCTATTTTTGGCTATTTTTAGACTTTTTCGTCAAAAAAACGACACCCTTAATATTACCTTTTTATCGATTACTCGAAAACTATAGCTTGGATCGCTTTCATGTCTTCGGCAAAATTGTAGCTCAACTTATTGCGCATCTACTCTACCTTAACACTTTTTTCGTATCTCTCGTATTTTCCGAGCTGTACGAGTTCGCGCAAAGGCTATTTTTAGCAAAAATGGCGATTTTTGACTTTTTTTCATTTGAACCAAAAAAAATGCTATTTAAAAAATTCTGACGACCACGTGTCCTTTAAGGAACTTGTAGAGGACGTAAAAACGAAGACGATCGTGTTTTTGGAAAAAAATTTCAATGATATTTTCACCGTTTTTCGGCGGGTGCGCAGAAGCACTATTAATATTTTCGAAAAATTACAATTTTCTCTATTCTTTCTAAGATATCTCGAAAGCTAAGGATCGGAGAGCTTTCGGGTATTCGGCACGAATGTTGCTCGAGTCAAGGCCGACAACTTTGCTTTTATGCACTTTTTCATAGCGGCACTATTTACCGAGATATACGCGATTGGAAGTGAGAACAACTCAAAAAGTGCTATTTTTTAGTGCTATTTTTTTATTCAAAGCTGCCAGATCGGTATAAAAAAAAATCTGGCAACCCTGAACTTCCGCCATTTTGTAGAGGACGCCATTAGCTACAAAATGGCGACCGATGCCATTTTCTAAAAATTATTTCTAACGGTTTTTGTAGAGGGCGAAAGTGACTACTCAAAAATTCAAAAATTTTGGTTTCACTTACCTTTCGTAAAAAATAGCCGAAGATAATGTTCGTAGAGCCTCGGGTCCAATGGCGAACTTGTAGTCTGGATCTTGACCTATTTTTTGGTTCCGGTCCCGAGATTTTTCACCCATTATTTTCGGAGTTACGAGGGTCCAAAGTCAAAATTCTGAAAATAGAAAAACTGTTTTTGAGTGCTATTTTTAATTTTCTGGGGAAACTACAAGTCCCCCGATCTCGGGCCTCGACAAGAATTTGTAGCCTAATCTTATACCTATCCGCCGATGTGCCACTCATGAAAATCGGACCACTAGTTTTCGAGTTATCGCGCTTTGAAACCGAAAAATCGAAATTTTTGGCTATTTTTGGCTATTTTTAGACTTTTTCGTCAAAAAAACGACACCCTTAATATTACCTTTTTATCGATTACTCGAAAACTATAGCTTGGATCGCTTTCATGTCTTCGGCAAAATTGTAGCTCAACTTATTGCGCATCTACTCTACCTTAACACTTTTTTCGTATCTCTCGTATTTTCCGAGCTGTACGAGTTCGCGCAAAGGCTATTTTTAGCAAAAATGGCGATTTTTGACTTTTTTTCATTTGAACCAAAAAAAATGCTATTTAAAAAATTCTGACGACCACGTGTCCTTTAAGGAACTTGTAGAGGACGTAAAAACGAAGACGATCGTGTTTTTGGAAAAAAATTTCAATGATATTTTCACCGTTTTTCGGCGGGTGCGCAGAAGCACTATTAATATTTTCGAAAAATTACAATTTTCTCTATTCTTTCTAAGATATCTCGAAAGCTAAGGATCGGAGAGCTTTCGGGTATTCGGCACGAATGTTGCTCGAGTCAAGGCCGACAACTTTGCTTTTATGCACTTTTTCATAGCGGCACTATTTACCGAGATATACGCGATTGGAAGTGAGAACAACTCAAAAAGTGCTATTTTTTAGTGCTATTTTTTTATTCAAAGCTGCCAGATCGGTATAAAAAAAAATCTGGCAACCCTGAACTTCCGCCATTTTGTAGAGGACGCCATTAGCTACAAAATGGCGACCGATGCCATTTTCTAAAAATTATTTCTAACGGTTTTTGTAGAGGGCGAAAGTGACTACTCAAAAATTCAAAAATTTTGGTTTCACTTACCTTTCGTAAAAAATAGCCGAAGATAATGTTCGTAGAGCCTCGGGTCCAATGGCGAACTTGTAGTCTGGATCTTGACCTATTTTTTGGTTCCGGTCCCGAGATTTTTCACCCATTATTTTCGGAGTTACGAGGGTCCAAAGTCAAAATTCTGAAAATAGAAAAACTGTTTTTGAGTGCTATTTTTAATTTTCTGGGGAAACTACAAGTCCCCCGATCTCGGGCCTCGACAAGAATTTGTAGCCTAATCTTATACCTATCCGCCGATGTGCCACTCATGAAAATCGGACCACTAGTTTTCGAGTTATCGCGCTTTGAAACCGAAAAATCGAAATTTTTGGCTATTTTTGGCTATTTTTAGACTTTTTCGTCAAAAAAACGACACCCTTAATATTACCTTTTTATCGATTACTCGAAAACTATAGCTTGGATCGCTTTCATGTCTTCGGCAAAATTGTAGCTCAACTTATTGCGCATCTACTCTACCTTAACACTTTTTTCGTATCTCTCGTATTTTCCGAGCTGTACGAGTTCGCGCAAAGGCTATTTTTAGCAAAAATGGCGATTTTTGACTTTTTTTCATTTGAACCAAAAAAAATGCTATTTAAAAAATTCTGACGACCACGTGTCCTTTAAGGAACTTGTAGAGGACGTAAAAACGAAGACGATCGTGTTTTTGGAAAAAAATTTCAATGATATTTTCACCGTTTTTCGGCGGGTGCGCAGAAGCACTATTAATATTTTCGAAAAATTACAATTTTCTCTATTCTTTCTAAGATATCTCGAAAGCTAAGGATCGGAGAGCTTTCGGGTATTCGGCACGAATGTTGCTCGAGTCAAGGCCGACAACTTTGCTTTTATGCACTTTTTCATAGCGGCACTATTTACCGAGATATACGCGATTGGAAGTGAGAACAACTCAAAAAGTGCTATTTTTTAGTGCTATTTTTTTATTCAAAGCTGCCAGATCGGTATAAAAAAAAATCTGGCAACCCTGAACTTCCGCCATTTTGTAGAGGACGCCATTAGCTACAAAATGGCGACCGATGCCATTTTCTAAAAATTATTTCTAACGGTTTTTGTAGAGGGCGAAAGTGACTACTCAAAAATTCAAAAATTTTGGTTTCACTTACCTTTCGTAAAAAATAGCCGAAGATAATGTTCGTAGAGCCTCGGGTCCAATGGCGAACTTGTAGTCTGGATCTTGACCTATTTTTTGGTTCCGGTCCCGAGATTTTTCACCCATTATTTTCGGAGTTACGAGGGTCCAAAGTCAAAATTCTGAAAATAGAAAAACTGTTTTTGAGTGCTATTTTTAATTTTCTGGGGAAACTACAAGTCCCCCGATCTCGGGCCTCGACAAGAATTTGTAGCCTAATCTTATACCTATCCGCCGATGTGCCACTCATGAAAATCGGACCACTAGTTTTCGAGTTATCGCGCTTTGAAACCGAAAAATCGAAATTTTTGGCTATTTTTGGCTATTTTTAGACTTTTTCGTCAAAAAAACGACACCCTTAATATTACCTTTTTATCGATTACTCGAAAACTATAGCTTGGATCGCTTTCATGTCTTCGGCAAAATTGTAGCTCAACTTATTGCGCATCTACTCTACCTTAACACTTTTTTCGTATCTCTCGTATTTTCCGAGCTGTACGAGTTCGCGCAAAGGCTATTTTTAGCAAAAATGGCGATTTTTGACTTTTTTTCATTTGAACCAAAAAAAATGCTATTTAAAAAATTCTGACGACCACGTGTCCTTTAAGGAACTTGTAGAGGACGTAAAAACGAAGACGATCGTGTTTTTGGAAAAAAATTTCAATGATATTTTCACCGTTTTTCGGCGGGTGCGCAGAAGCACTATTAATATTTTCGAAAAATTACAATTTTCTCTATTCTTTCTAAGATATCTCGAAAGCTAAGGATCGGAGAGCTTTCGGGTATTCGGCACGAATGTTGCTCGAGTCAAGGCCGACAACTTTGCTTTTATGCACTTTTTCATAGCGGCACTATTTACCGAGATATACGCGATTGGAAGTGAGAACAACTCAAAAAGTGCTATTTTTTAGTGCTATTTTTTTATTCAAAGCTGCCAGATCGGTATAAAAAAAAATCTGGCAACCCTGAACTTCCGCCATTTTGTAGAGGACGCCATTAGCTACAAAATGGCGACCGATGCCATTTTCTAAAAATTATTTCTAACGGTTTTTGTAGAGGGCGAAAGTGACTACTCAAAAATTCAAAAATTTTGGTTTCACTTACCTTTCGTAAAAAATAGCCGAAGATAATGTTCGTAGAGCCTCGGGTCCAATGGCGAACTTGTAGTCTGGATCTTGACCTATTTTTTGGTTCCGGTCCCGAGATTTTTCACCCATTATTTTCGGAGTTACGAGGGTCCAAAGTCAAAATTCTGAAAATAGAAAAACTGTTTTTGAGTGCTATTTTTAATTTTCTGGGGAAACTACAAGTCCCCCGATCTCGGGCCTCGACAAGAATTTGTAGCCTAATCTTATACCTATCCGCCGATGTGCCACTCATGAAAATCGGACCACTAGTTTTCGAGTTATCGCGCTTTGAAACCGAAAAATCGAAATTTTTGGCTATTTTTGGCTATTTTTAGACTTTTTCGTCAAAAAAACGACACCCTTAATATTACCTTTTTATCGATTACTCGAAAACTATAGCTTGGATCGCTTTCATGTCTTCGGCAAAATTGTAGCTCAACTTATTGCGCATCTACTCTACCTTAACACTTTTTTCGTATCTCTCGTATTTTCCGAGCTGTACGAGTTCGCGCAAAGGCTATTTTTAGCAAAAATGGCGATTTTTGACTTTTTTTCATTTGAACCAAAAAAAATGCTATTTAAAAAATTCTGACGACCACGTGTCCTTTAAGGAACTTGTAGAGGACGTAAAAACGAAGACGATCGTGTTTTTGGAAAAAAATTTCAATGATATTTTCACCGTTTTTCGGCGGGTGCGCAGAAGCACTATTAATATTTTCGAAAAATTACAATTTTCTCTATTCTTTCTAAGATATCTCGAAAGCTAAGGATCGGAGAGCTTTCGGGTATTCGGCACGAATGTTGCTCGAGTCAAGGCCGACAACTTTGCTTTTATGCACTTTTTCATAGCGGCACTATTTACCGAGATATACGCGATTGGAAGTGAGAACAACTCAAAAAGTGCTATTTTTTAGTGCTATTTTTTTATTCAAAGCTGCCAGATCGGTATAAAAAAAAATCTGGCAACCCTGAACTTCCGCCATTTTGTAGAGGACGCCATTAGCTACAAAATGGCGACCGATGCCATTTTCTAAAAATTATTTCTAACGGTTTTTGTAGAGGGCGAAAGTGACTACTCAAAAATTCAAAAATTTTGGTTTCACTTACCTTTCGTAAAAAATAGCCGAAGATAATGTTCGTAGAGCCTCGGGTCCAATGGCGAACTTGTAGTCTGGATCTTGACCTATTTTTTGGTTCCGGTCCCGAGATTTTTCACCCATTATTTTCGGAGTTACGAGGGTCCAAAGTCAAAATTCTGAAAATAGAAAAACTGTTTTTGAGTGCTATTTTTAATTTTCTGGGGAAACTACAAGTCCCCCGATCTCGGGCCTCGACAAGAATTTGTAGCCTAATCTTATACCTATCCGCCGATGTGCCACTCATGAAAATCGGACCACTAGTTTTCGAGTTATCGCGCTTTGAAACCGAAAAATCGAAATTTTTGGCTATTTTTGGCTATTTTTAGACTTTTTCGTCAAAAAAACGACACCCTTAATATTACCTTTTTATCGATTACTCGAAAACTATAGCTTGGATCGCTTTCATGTCTTCGGCAAAATTGTAGCTCAACTTATTGCGCATCTACTCTACCTTAACACTTTTTTCGTATCTCTCGTATTTTCCGAGCTGTACGAGTTCGCGCAAAGGCTATTTTTAGCAAAAATGGCGATTTTTGACTTTTTTTCATTTGAACCAAAAAAAATGCTATTTAAAAAATTCTGACGACCACGTGTCCTTTAAGGAACTTGTAGAGGACGTAAAAACGAAGACGATCGTGTTTTTGGAAAAAAATTTCAATGATATTTTCACCGTTTTTCGGCGGGTGCGCAGAAGCACTATTAATATTTTCGAAAAATTACAATTTTCTCTATTCTTTCTAAGATATCTCGAAAGCTAAGGATCGGAGAGCTTTCGGGTATTCGGCACGAATGTTGCTCGAGTCAAGGCCGACAACTTTGCTTTTATGCACTTTTTCATAGCGGCACTATTTACCGAGATATACGCGATTGGAAGTGAGAACAACTCAAAAAGTGCTATTTTTTAGTGCTATTTTTTTATTCAAAGCTGCCAGATCGGTATAAAAAAAAATCTGGCAACCCTGAACTTCCGCCATTTTGTAGAGGACGCCATTAGCTACAAAATGGCGACCGATGCCATTTTCTAAAAATTATTTCTAACGGTTTTTGTAGAGGGCGAAAGTGACTACTCAAAAATTCAAAAATTTTGGTTTCACTTACCTTTCGTAAAAAATAGCCGAAGATAATGTTCGTAGAGCCTCGGGTCCAATGGCGAACTTGTAGTCTGGATCTTGACCTATTTTTTGGTTCCGGTCCCGAGATTTTTCACCCATTATTTTCGGAGTTACGAGGGTCCAAAGTCAAAATTCTGAAAATAGAAAAACTGTTTTTGAGTGCTATTTTTAATTTTCTGGGGAAACTACAAGTCCCCCGATCTCGGGCCTCGACAAGAATTTGTAGCCTAATCTTATACCTATCCGCCGATGTGCCACTCATGAAAATCGGACCACTAGTTTTCGAGTTATCGCGCTTTGAAACCGAAAAATCGAAATTTTTGGCTATTTTTGGCTATTTTTAGACTTTTTCGTCAAAAAAACGACACCCTTAATATTACCTTTTTATCGATTACTCGAAAACTATAGCTTGGATCGCTTTCATGTCTTCGGCAAAATTGTAGCTCAACTTATTGCGCATCTACTCTACCTTAACACTTTTTTCGTATCTCTCGTATTTTCCGAGCTGTACGAGTTCGCGCAAAGGCTATTTTTAGCAAAAATGGCGATTTTTGACTTTTTTTCATTTGAACCAAAAAAAATGCTATTTAAAAAATTCTGACGACCACGTGTCCTTTAAGGAACTTGTAGAGGACGTAAAAACGAAGACGATCGTGTTTTTGGAAAAAAATTTCAATGATATTTTCACCGTTTTTCGGCGGGTGCGCAGAAGCACTATTAATATTTTCGAAAAATTACAATTTTCTCTATTCTTTCTAAGATATCTCGAAAGCTAAGGATCGGAGAGCTTTCGGGTATTCGGCACGAATGTTGCTCGAGTCAAGGCCGACAACTTTGCTTTTATGCACTTTTTCATAGCGGCACTATTTACCGAGATATACGCGATTGGAAGTGAGAACAACTCAAAAAGTGCTATTTTTTAGTGCTATTTTTTTATTCAAAGCTGCCAGATCGGTATAAAAAAAAATCTGGCAACCCTGAACTTCCGCCATTTTGTAGAGGACGCCATTAGCTACAAAATGGCGACCGATGCCATTTTCTAAAAATTATTTCTAACGGTTTTTGTAGAGGGCGAAAGTGACTACTCAAAAATTCAAAAATTTTGGTTTCACTTACCTTTCGTAAAAAATAGCCGAAGATAATGTTCGTAGAGCCTCGGGTCCAATGGCGAACTTGTAGTCTGGATCTTGACCTATTTTTTGGTTCCGGTCCCGAGATTTTTCACCCATTATTTTCGGAGTTACGAGGGTCCAAAGTCAAAATTCTGAAAATAGAAAAACTGTTTTTGAGTGCTATTTTTAATTTTCTGGGGAAACTACAAGTCCCCCGATCTCGGGCCTCGACAAGAATTTGTAGCCTAATCTTATACCTATCCGCCGATGTGCCACTCATGAAAATCGGACCACTAGTTTTCGAGTTATCGCGCTTTGAAACCGAAAAATCGAAATTTTTGGCTATTTTTGGCTATTTTTAGACTTTTTCGTCAAAAAAACGACACCCTTAATATTACCTTTTTATCGATTACTCGAAAACTATAGCTTGGATCGCTTTCATGTCTTCGGCAAAATTGTAGCTCAACTTATTGCGCATCTACTCTACCTTAACACTTTTTTCGTATCTCTCGTATTTTCCGAGCTGTACGAGTTCGCGCAAAGGCTATTTTTAGCAAAAATGGCGATTTTTGACTTTTTTTCATTTGAACCAAAAAAAATGCTATTTAAAAAATTCTGACGACCACGTGTCCTTTAAGGAACTTGTAGAGGACGTAAAAACGAAGACGATCGTGTTTTTGGAAAAAAATTTCAATGATATTTTCACCGTTTTTCGGCGGGTGCGCAGAAGCACTATTAATATTTTCGAAAAATTACAATTTTCTCTATTCTTTCTAAGATATCTCGAAAGCTAAGGATCGGAGAGCTTTCGGGTATTCGGCACGAATGTTGCTCGAGTCAAGGCCGACAACTTTGCTTTTATGCACTTTTTCATAGCGGCACTATTTACCGAGATATACGCGATTGGAAGTGAGAACAACTCAAAAAGTGCTATTTTTTAGTGCTATTTTTTTATTCAAAGCTGCCAGATCGGTATAAAAAAAAATCTGGCAACCCTGAACTTCCGCCATTTTGTAGAGGACGCCATTAGCTACAAAATGGCGACCGATGCCATTTTCTAAAAATTATTTCTAACGGTTTTTGTAGAGGGCGAAAGTGACTACTCAAAAATTCAAAAATTTTGGTTTCACTTACCTTTCGTAAAAAATAGCCGAAGATAATGTTCGTAGAGCCTCGGGTCCAATGGCGAACTTGTAGTCTGGATCTTGACCTATTTTTTGGTTCCGGTCCCGAGATTTTTCACCCATTATTTTCGGAGTTACGAGGGTCCAAAGTCAAAATTCTGAAAATAGAAAAACTGTTTTTGAGTGCTATTTTTAATTTTCTGGGGAAACTACAAGTCCCCCGATCTCGGGCCTCGACAAGAATTTGTAGCCTAATCTTATACCTATCCGCCGATGTGCCACTCATGAAAATCGGACCACTAGTTTTCGAGTTATCGCGCTTTGAAACCGAAAAATCGAAATTTTTGGCTATTTTTGGCTATTTTTAGACTTTTTCGTCAAAAAAACGACACCCTTAATATTACCTTTTTATCGATTACTCGAAAACTATAGCTTGGATCGCTTTCATGTCTTCGGCAAAATTGTAGCTCAACTTATTGCGCATCTACTCTACCTTAACACTTTTTTCGTATCTCTCGTATTTTCCGAGCTGTACGAGTTCGCGCAAAGGCTATTTTTAGCAAAAATGGCGATTTTTGACTTTTTTTCATTTGAACCAAAAAAAATGCTATTTAAAAAATTCTGACGACCACGTGTCCTTTAAGGAACTTGTAGAGGACGTAAAAACGAAGACGATCGTGTTTTTGGAAAAAAATTTCAATGATATTTTCACCGTTTTTCGGCGGGTGCGCAGAAGCACTATTAATATTTTCGAAAAATTACAATTTTCTCTATTCTTTCTAAGATATCTCGAAAGCTAAGGATCGGAGAGCTTTCGGGTATTCGGCACGAATGTTGCTCGAGTCAAGGCCGACAACTTTGCTTTTATGCACTTTTTCATAGCGGCACTATTTACCGAGATATACGCGATTGGAAGTGAGAACAACTCAAAAAGTGCTATTTTTTAGTGCTATTTTTTTATTCAAAGCTGCCAGATCGGTATAAAAAAAAATCTGGCAACCCTGAACTTCCGCCATTTTGTAGAGGACGCCATTAGCTACAAAATGGCGACCGATGCCATTTTCTAAAAATTATTTCTAACGGTTTTTGTAGAGGGCGAAAGTGACTACTCAAAAATTCAAAAATTTTGGTTTCACTTACCTTTCGTAAAAAATAGCCGAAGATAATGTTCGTAGAGCCTCGGGTCCAATGGCGAACTTGTAGTCTGGATCTTGACCTATTTTTTGGTTCCGGTCCCGAGATTTTTCACCCATTATTTTCGGAGTTACGAGGGTCCAAAGTCAAAATTCTGAAAATAGAAAAACTGTTTTTGAGTGCTATTTTTAATTTTCTGGGGAAACTACAAGTCCCCCGATCTCGGGCCTCGACAAGAATTTGTAGCCTAATCTTATACCTATCCGCCGATGTGCCACTCATGAAAATCGGACCACTAGTTTTCGAGTTATCGCGCTTTGAAACCGAAAAATCGAAATTTTTGGCTATTTTTGGCTATTTTTAGACTTTTTCGTCAAAAAAACGACACCCTTAATATTACCTTTTTATCGATTACTCGAAAACTATAGCTTGGATCGCTTTCATGTCTTCGGCAAAATTGTAGCTCAACTTATTGCGCATCTACTCTACCTTAACACTTTTTTCGTATCTCTCGTATTTTCCGAGCTGTACGAGTTCGCGCAAAGGCTATTTTTAGCAAAAATGGCGATTTTTGACTTTTTTTCATTTGAACCAAAAAAAATGCTATTTAAAAAATTCTGACGACCACGTGTCCTTTAAGGAACTTGTAGAGGACGTAAAAACGAAGACGATCGTGTTTTTGGAAAAAAATTTCAATGATATTTTCACCGTTTTTCGGCGGGTGCGCAGAAGCACTATTAATATTTTCGAAAAATTACAATTTTCTCTATTCTTTCTAAGATATCTCGAAAGCTAAGGATCGGAGAGCTTTCGGGTATTCGGCACGAATGTTGCTCGAGTCAAGGCCGACAACTTTGCTTTTATGCACTTTTTCATAGCGGCACTATTTACCGAGATATACGCGATTGGAAGTGAGAACAACTCAAAAAGTGCTATTTTTTAGTGCTATTTTTTTATTCAAAGCTGCCAGATCGGTATAAAAAAAAATCTGGCAACCCTGAACTTCCGCCATTTTGTAGAGGACGCCATTAGCTACAAAATGGCGACCGATGCCATTTTCTAAAAATTATTTCTAACGGTTTTTGTAGAGGGCGAAAGTGACTACTCAAAAATTCAAAAATTTTGGTTTCACTTACCTTTCGTAAAAAATAGCCGAAGATAATGTTCGTAGAGCCTCGGGTCCAATGGCGAACTTGTAGTCTGGATCTTGACCTATTTTTTGGTTCCGGTCCCGAGATTTTTCACCCATTATTTTCGGAGTTACGAGGGTCCAAAGTCAAAATTCTGAAAATAGAAAAACTGTTTTTGAGTGCTATTTTTAATTTTCTGGGGAAACTACAAGTCCCCCGATCTCGGGCCTCGACAAGAATTTGTAGCCTAATCTTATACCTATCCGCCGATGTGCCACTCATGAAAATCGGACCACTAGTTTTCGAGTTATCGCGCTTTGAAACCGAAAAATCGAAATTTTTGGCTATTTTTGGCTATTTTTAGACTTTTTCGTCAAAAAAACGACACCCTTAATATTACCTTTTTATCGATTACTCGAAAACTATAGCTTGGATCGCTTTCATGTCTTCGGCAAAATTGTAGCTCAACTTATTGCGCATCTACTCTACCTTAACACTTTTTTCGTATCTCTCGTATTTTCCGAGCTGTACGAGTTCGCGCAAAGGCTATTTTTAGCAAAAATGGCGATTTTTGACTTTTTTTCATTTGAACCAAAAAAAATGCTATTTAAAAAATTCTGACGACCACGTGTCCTTTAAGGAACTTGTAGAGGACGTAAAAACGAAGACGATCGTGTTTTTGGAAAAAAATTTCAATGATATTTTCACCGTTTTTCGGCGGGTGCGCAGAAGCACTATTAATATTTTCGAAAAATTACAATTTTCTCTATTCTTTCTAAGATATCTCGAAAGCTAAGGATCGGAGAGCTTTCGGGTATTCGGCACGAATGTTGCTCGAGTCAAGGCCGACAACTTTGCTTTTATGCACTTTTTCATAGCGGCACTATTTACCGAGATATACGCGATTGGAAGTGAGAACAACTCAAAAAGTGCTATTTTTTAGTGCTATTTTTTTATTCAAAGCTGCCAGATCGGTATAAAAAAAAATCTGGCAACCCTGAACTTCCGCCATTTTGTAGAGGACGCCATTAGCTACAAAATGGCGACCGATGCCATTTTCTAAAAATTATTTCTAACGGTTTTTGTAGAGGGCGAAAGTGACTACTCAAAAATTCAAAAATTTTGGTTTCACTTACCTTTCGTAAAAAATAGCCGAAGATAATGTTCGTAGAGCCTCGGGTCCAATGGCGAACTTGTAGTCTGGATCTTGACCTATTTTTTGGTTCCGGTCCCGAGATTTTTCACCCATTATTTTCGGAGTTACGAGGGTCCAAAGTCAAAATTCTGAAAATAGAAAAACTGTTTTTGAGTGCTATTTTTAATTTTCTGGGGAAACTACAAGTCCCCCGATCTCGGGCCTCGACAAGAATTTGTAGCCTAATCTTATACCTATCCGCCGATGTGCCACTCATGAAAATCGGACCACTAGTTTTCGAGTTATCGCGCTTTGAAACCGAAAAATCGAAATTTTTGGCTATTTTTGGCTATTTTTAGACTTTTTCGTCAAAAAAACGACACCCTTAATATTACCTTTTTATCGATTACTCGAAAACTATAGCTTGGATCGCTTTCATGTCTTCGGCAAAATTGTAGCTCAACTTATTGCGCATCTACTCTACCTTAACACTTTTTTCGTATCTCTCGTATTTTCCGAGCTGTACGAGTTCGCGCAAAGGCTATTTTTAGCAAAAATGGCGATTTTTGACTTTTTTTCATTTGAACCAAAAAAAATGCTATTTAAAAAATTCTGACGACCACGTGTCCTTTAAGGAACTTGTAGAGGACGTAAAAACGAAGACGATCGTGTTTTTGGAAAAAAATTTCAATGATATTTTCACCGTTTTTCGGCGGGTGCGCAGAAGCACTATTAATATTTTCGAAAAATTACAATTTTCTCTATTCTTTCTAAGATATCTCGAAAGCTAAGGATCGGAGAGCTTTCGGGTATTCGGCACGAATGTTGCTCGAGTCAAGGCCGACAACTTTGCTTTTATGCACTTTTTCATAGCGGCACTATTTACCGAGATATACGCGATTGGAAGTGAGAACAACTCAAAAAGTGCTATTTTTTAGTGCTATTTTTTTATTCAAAGCTGCCAGATCGGTATAAAAAAAAATCTGGCAACCCTGAACTTCCGCCATTTTGTAGAGGACGCCATTAGCTACAAAATGGCGACCGATGCCATTTTCTAAAAATTATTTCTAACGGTTTTTGTAGAGGGCGAAAGTGACTACTCAAAAATTCAAAAATTTTGGTTTCACTTACCTTTCGTAAAAAATAGCCGAAGATAATGTTCGTAGAGCCTCGGGTCCAATGGCGAACTTGTAGTCTGGATCTTGACCTATTTTTTGGTTCCGGTCCCGAGATTTTTCACCCATTATTTTCGGAGTTACGAGGGTCCAAAGTCAAAATTCTGAAAATAGAAAAACTGTTTTTGAGTGCTATTTTTAATTTTCTGGGGAAACTACAAGTCCCCCGATCTCGGGCCTCGACAAGAATTTGTAGCCTAATCTTATACCTATCCGCCGATGTGCCACTCATGAAAATCGGACCACTAGTTTTCGAGTTATCGCGCTTTGAAACCGAAAAATCGAAATTTTTGGCTATTTTTGGCTATTTTTAGACTTTTTCGTCAAAAAAACGACACCCTTAATATTACCTTTTTATCGATTACTCGAAAACTATAGCTTGGATCGCTTTCATGTCTTCGGCAAAATTGTAGCTCAACTTATTGCGCATCTACTCTACCTTAACACTTTTTTCGTATCTCTCGTATTTTCCGAGCTGTACGAGTTCGCGCAAAGGCTATTTTTAGCAAAAATGGCGATTTTTGACTTTTTTTCATTTGAACCAAAAAAAATGCTATTTAAAAAATTCTGACGACCACGTGTCCTTTAAGGAACTTGTAGAGGACGTAAAAACGAAGACGATCGTGTTTTTGGAAAAAAATTTCAATGATATTTTCACCGTTTTTCGGCGGGTGCGCAGAAGCACTATTAATATTTTCGAAAAATTACAATTTTCTCTATTCTTTCTAAGATATCTCGAAAGCTAAGGATCGGAGAGCTTTCGGGTATTCGGCACGAATGTTGCTCGAGTCAAGGCCGACAACTTTGCTTTTATGCACTTTTTCATAGCGGCACTATTTACCGAGATATACGCGATTGGAAGTGAGAACAACTCAAAAAGTGCTATTTTTTAGTGCTATTTTTTTATTCAAAGCTGCCAGATCGGTATAAAAAAAAATCTGGCAACCCTGAACTTCCGCCATTTTGTAGAGGACGCCATTAGCTACAAAATGGCGACCGATGCCATTTTCTAAAAATTATTTCTAACGGTTTTTGTAGAGGGCGAAAGTGACTACTCAAAAATTCAAAAATTTTGGTTTCACTTACCTTTCGTAAAAAATAGCCGAAGATAATGTTCGTAGAGCCTCGGGTCCAATGGCGAACTTGTAGTCTGGATCTTGACCTATTTTTTGGTTCCGGTCCCGAGATTTTTCACCCATTATTTTCGGAGTTACGAGGGTCCAAAGTCAAAATTCTGAAAATAGAAAAACTGTTTTTGAGTGCTATTTTTAATTTTCTGGGGAAACTACAAGTCCCCCGATCTCGGGCCTCGACAAGAATTTGTAGCCTAATCTTATACCTATCCGCCGATGTGCCACTCATGAAAATCGGACCACTAGTTTTCGAGTTATCGCGCTTTGAAACCGAAAAATCGAAATTTTTGGCTATTTTTGGCTATTTTTAGACTTTTTCGTCAAAAAAACGACACCCTTAATATTACCTTTTTATCGATTACTCGAAAACTATAGCTTGGATCGCTTTCATGTCTTCGGCAAAATTGTAGCTCAACTTATTGCGCATCTACTCTACCTTAACACTTTTTTCGTATCTCTCGTATTTTCCGAGCTGTACGAGTTCGCGCAAAGGCTATTTTTAGCAAAAATGGCGATTTTTGACTTTTTTTCATTTGAACCAAAAAAAATGCTATTTAAAAAATTCTGACGACCACGTGTCCTTTAAGGAACTTGTAGAGGACGTAAAAACGAAGACGATCGTGTTTTTGGAAAAAAATTTCAATGATATTTTCACCGTTTTTCGGCGGGTGCGCAGAAGCACTATTAATATTTTCGAAAAATTACAATTTTCTCTATTCTTTCTAAGATATCTCGAAAGCTAAGGATCGGAGAGCTTTCGGGTATTCGGCACGAATGTTGCTCGAGTCAAGGCCGACAACTTTGCTTTTATGCACTTTTTCATAGCGGCACTATTTACCGAGATATACGCGATTGGAAGTGAGAACAACTCAAAAAGTGCTATTTTTTAGTGCTATTTTTTTATTCAAAGCTGCCAGATCGGTATAAAAAAAAATCTGGCAACCCTGAACTTCCGCCATTTTGTAGAGGACGCCATTAGCTACAAAATGGCGACCGATGCCATTTTCTAAAAATTATTTCTAACGGTTTTTGTAGAGGGCGAAAGTGACTACTCAAAAATTCAAAAATTTTGGTTTCACTTACCTTTCGTAAAAAATAGCCGAAGATAATGTTCGTAGAGCCTCGGGTCCAATGGCGAACTTGTAGTCTGGATCTTGACCTATTTTTTGGTTCCGGTCCCGAGATTTTTCACCCATTATTTTCGGAGTTACGAGGGTCCAAAGTCAAAATTCTGAAAATAGAAAAACTGTTTTTGAGTGCTATTTTTAATTTTCTGGGGAAACTACAAGTCCCCCGATCTCGGGCCTCGACAAGAATTTGTAGCCTAATCTTATACCTATCCGCCGATGTGCCACTCATGAAAATCGGACCACTAGTTTTCGAGTTATCGCGCTTTGAAACCGAAAAATCGAAATTTTTGGCTATTTTTGGCTATTTTTAGACTTTTTCGTCAAAAAAACGACACCCTTAATATTACCTTTTTATCGATTACTCGAAAACTATAGCTTGGATCGCTTTCATGTCTTCGGCAAAATTGTAGCTCAACTTATTGCGCATCTACTCTACCTTAACACTTTTTTCGTATCTCTCGTATTTTCCGAGCTGTACGAGTTCGCGCAAAGGCTATTTTTAGCAAAAATGGCGATTTTTGACTTTTTTTCATTTGAACCAAAAAAAATGCTATTTAAAAAATTCTGACGACCACGTGTCCTTTAAGGAACTTGTAGAGGACGTAAAAACGAAGACGATCGTGTTTTTGGAAAAAAATTTCAATGATATTTTCACCGTTTTTCGGCGGGTGCGCAGAAGCACTATTAATATTTTCGAAAAATTACAATTTTCTCTATTCTTTCTAAGATATCTCGAAAGCTAAGGATCGGAGAGCTTTCGGGTATTCGGCACGAATGTTGCTCGAGTCAAGGCCGACAACTTTGCTTTTATGCACTTTTTCATAGCGGCACTATTTACCGAGATATACGCGATTGGAAGTGAGAACAACTCAAAAAGTGCTATTTTTTAGTGCTATTTTTTTATTCAAAGCTGCCAGATCGGTATAAAAAAAAATCTGGCAACCCTGAACTTCCGCCATTTTGTAGAGGACGCCATTAGCTACAAAATGGCGACCGATGCCATTTTCTAAAAATTATTTCTAACGGTTTTTGTAGAGGGCGAAAGTGACTACTCAAAAATTCAAAAATTTTGGTTTCACTTACCTTTCGTAAAAAATAGCCGAAGATAATGTTCGTAGAGCCTCGGGTCCAATGGCGAACTTGTAGTCTGGATCTTGACCTATTTTTTGGTTCCGGTCCCGAGATTTTTCACCCATTATTTTCGGAGTTACGAGGGTCCAAAGTCAAAATTCTGAAAATAGAAAAACTGTTTTTGAGTGCTATTTTTAATTTTCTGGGGAAACTACAAGTCCCCCGATCTCGGGCCTCGACAAGAATTTGTAGCCTAATCTTATACCTATCCGCCGATGTGCCACTCATGAAAATCGGACCACTAGTTTTCGAGTTATCGCGCTTTGAAACCGAAAAATCGAAATTTTTGGCTATTTTTGGCTATTTTTAGACTTTTTCGTCAAAAAAACGACACCCTTAATATTACCTTTTTATCGATTACTCGAAAACTATAGCTTGGATCGCTTTCATGTCTTCGGCAAAATTGTAGCTCAACTTATTGCGCATCTACTCTACCTTAACACTTTTTTCGTATCTCTCGTATTTTCCGAGCTGTACGAGTTCGCGCAAAGGCTATTTTTAGCAAAAATGGCGATTTTTGACTTTTTTTCATTTGAACCAAAAAAAATGCTATTTAAAAAATTCTGACGACCACGTGTCCTTTAAGGAACTTGTAGAGGACGTAAAAACGAAGACGATCGTGTTTTTGGAAAAAAATTTCAATGATATTTTCACCGTTTTTCGGCGGGTGCGCAGAAGCACTATTAATATTTTCGAAAAATTACAATTTTCTCTATTCTTTCTAAGATATCTCGAAAGCTAAGGATCGGAGAGCTTTCGGGTATTCGGCACGAATGTTGCTCGAGTCAAGGCCGACAACTTTGCTTTTATGCACTTTTTCATAGCGGCACTATTTACCGAGATATACGCGATTGGAAGTGAGAACAACTCAAAAAGTGCTATTTTTTAGTGCTATTTTTTTATTCAAAGCTGCCAGATCGGTATAAAAAAAAATCTGGCAACCCTGAACTTCCGCCATTTTGTAGAGGACGCCATTAGCTACAAAATGGCGACCGATGCCATTTTCTAAAAATTATTTCTAACGGTTTTTGTAGAGGGCGAAAGTGACTACTCAAAAATTCAAAAATTTTGGTTTCACTTACCTTTCGTAAAAAATAGCCGAAGATAATGTTCGTAGAGCCTCGGGTCCAATGGCGAACTTGTAGTCTGGATCTTGACCTATTTTTTGGTTCCGGTCCCGAGATTTTTCACCCATTATTTTCGGAGTTACGAGGGTCCAAAGTCAAAATTCTGAAAATAGAAAAACTGTTTTTGAGTGCTATTTTTAATTTTCTGGGGAAACTACAAGTCCCCCGATCTCGGGCCTCGACAAGAATTTGTAGCCTAATCTTATACCTATCCGCCGATGTGCCACTCATGAAAATCGGACCACTAGTTTTCGAGTTATCGCGCTTTGAAACCGAAAAATCGAAATTTTTGGCTATTTTTGGCTATTTTTAGACTTTTTCGTCAAAAAAACGACACCCTTAATATTACCTTTTTATCGATTACTCGAAAACTATAGCTTGGATCGCTTTCATGTCTTCGGCAAAATTGTAGCTCAACTTATTGCGCATCTACTCTACCTTAACACTTTTTTCGTATCTCTCGTATTTTCCGAGCTGTACGAGTTCGCGCAAAGGCTATTTTTAGCAAAAATGGCGATTTTTGACTTTTTTTCATTTGAACCAAAAAAAATGCTATTTAAAAAATTCTGACGACCACGTGTCCTTTAAGGAACTTGTAGAGGACGTAAAAACGAAGACGATCGTGTTTTTGGAAAAAAATTTCAATGATATTTTCACCGTTTTTCGGCGGGTGCGCAGAAGCACTATTAATATTTTCGAAAAATTACAATTTTCTCTATTCTTTCTAAGATATCTCGAAAGCTAAGGATCGGAGAGCTTTCGGGTATTCGGCACGAATGTTGCTCGAGTCAAGGCCGACAACTTTGCTTTTATGCACTTTTTCATAGCGGCACTATTTACCGAGATATACGCGATTGGAAGTGAGAACAACTCAAAAAGTGCTATTTTTTAGTGCTATTTTTTTATTCAAAGCTGCCAGATCGGTATAAAAAAAAATCTGGCAACCCTGAACTTCCGCCATTTTGTAGAGGACGCCATTAGCTACAAAATGGCGACCGATGCCATTTTCTAAAAATTATTTCTAACGGTTTTTGTAGAGGGCGAAAGTGACTACTCAAAAATTCAAAAATTTTGGTTTCACTTACCTTTCGTAAAAAATAGCCGAAGATAATGTTCGTAGAGCCTCGGGTCCAATGGCGAACTTGTAGTCTGGATCTTGACCTATTTTTTGGTTCCGGTCCCGAGATTTTTCACCCATTATTTTCGGAGTTACGAGGGTCCAAAGTCAAAATTCTGAAAATAGAAAAACTGTTTTTGAGTGCTATTTTTAATTTTCTGGGGAAACTACAAGTCCCCCGATCTCGGGCCTCGACAAGAATTTGTAGCCTAATCTTATACCTATCCGCCGATGTGCCACTCATGAAAATCGGACCACTAGTTTTCGAGTTATCGCGCTTTGAAACCGAAAAATCGAAATTTTTGGCTATTTTTGGCTATTTTTAGACTTTTTCGTCAAAAAAACGACACCCTTAATATTACCTTTTTATCGATTACTCGAAAACTATAGCTTGGATCGCTTTCATGTCTTCGGCAAAATTGTAGCTCAACTTATTGCGCATCTACTCTACCTTAACACTTTTTTCGTATCTCTCGTATTTTCCGAGCTGTACGAGTTCGCGCAAAGGCTATTTTTAGCAAAAATGGCGATTTTTGACTTTTTTTCATTTGAACCAAAAAAAATGCTATTTAAAAAATTCTGACGACCACGTGTCCTTTAAGGAACTTGTAGAGGACGTAAAAACGAAGACGATCGTGTTTTTGGAAAAAAATTTCAATGATATTTTCACCGTTTTTCGGCGGGTGCGCAGAAGCACTATTAATATTTTCGAAAAATTACAATTTTCTCTATTCTTTCTAAGATATCTCGAAAGCTAAGGATCGGAGAGCTTTCGGGTATTCGGCACGAATGTTGCTCGAGTCAAGGCCGACAACTTTGCTTTTATGCACTTTTTCATAGCGGCACTATTTACCGAGATATACGCGATTGGAAGTGAGAACAACTCAAAAAGTGCTATTTTTTAGTGCTATTTTTTTATTCAAAGCTGCCAGATCGGTATAAAAAAAAATCTGGCAACCCTGAACTTCCGCCATTTTGTAGAGGACGCCATTAGCTACAAAATGGCGACCGATGCCATTTTCTAAAAATTATTTCTAACGGTTTTTGTAGAGGGCGAAAGTGACTACTCAAAAATTCAAAAATTTTGGTTTCACTTACCTTTCGTAAAAAATAGCCGAAGATAATGTTCGTAGAGCCTCGGGTCCAATGGCGAACTTGTAGTCTGGATCTTGACCTATTTTTTGGTTCCGGTCCCGAGATTTTTCACCCATTATTTTCGGAGTTACGAGGGTCCAAAGTCAAAATTCTGAAAATAGAAAAACTGTTTTTGAGTGCTATTTTTAATTTTCTGGGGAAACTACAAGTCCCCCGATCTCGGGCCTCGACAAGAATTTGTAGCCTAATCTTATACCTATCCGCCGATGTGCCACTCATGAAAATCGGACCACTAGTTTTCGAGTTATCGCGCTTTGAAACCGAAAAATCGAAATTTTTGGCTATTTTTGGCTATTTTTAGACTTTTTCGTCAAAAAAACGACACCCTTAATATTACCTTTTTATCGATTACTCGAAAACTATAGCTTGGATCGCTTTCATGTCTTCGGCAAAATTGTAGCTCAACTTATTGCGCATCTACTCTACCTTAACACTTTTTTCGTATCTCTCGTATTTTCCGAGCTGTACGAGTTCGCGCAAAGGCTATTTTTAGCAAAAATGGCGATTTTTGACTTTTTTTCATTTGAACCAAAAAAAATGCTATTTAAAAAATTCTGACGACCACGTGTCCTTTAAGGAACTTGTAGAGGACGTAAAAACGAAGACGATCGTGTTTTTGGAAAAAAATTTCAATGATATTTTCACCGTTTTTCGGCGGGTGCGCAGAAGCACTATTAATATTTTCGAAAAATTACAATTTTCTCTATTCTTTCTAAGATATCTCGAAAGCTAAGGATCGGAGAGCTTTCGGGTATTCGGCACGAATGTTGCTCGAGTCAAGGCCGACAACTTTGCTTTTATGCACTTTTTCATAGCGGCACTATTTACCGAGATATACGCGATTGGAAGTGAGAACAACTCAAAAAGTGCTATTTTTTAGTGCTATTTTTTTATTCAAAGCTGCCAGATCGGTATAAAAAAAAATCTGGCAACCCTGAACTTCCGCCATTTTGTAGAGGACGCCATTAGCTACAAAATGGCGACCGATGCCATTTTCTAAAAATTATTTCTAACGGTTTTTGTAGAGGGCGAAAGTGACTACTCAAAAATTCAAAAATTTTGGTTTCACTTACCTTTCGTAAAAAATAGCCGAAGATAATGTTCGTAGAGCCTCGGGTCCAATGGCGAACTTGTAGTCTGGATCTTGACCTATTTTTTGGTTCCGGTCCCGAGATTTTTCACCCATTATTTTCGGAGTTACGAGGGTCCAAAGTCAAAATTCTGAAAATAGAAAAACTGTTTTTGAGTGCTATTTTTAATTTTCTGGGGAAACTACAAGTCCCCCGATCTCGGGCCTCGACAAGAATTTGTAGCCTAATCTTATACCTATCCGCCGATGTGCCACTCATGAAAATCGGACCACTAGTTTTCGAGTTATCGCGCTTTGAAACCGAAAAATCGAAATTTTTGGCTATTTTTGGCTATTTTTAGACTTTTTCGTCAAAAAAACGACACCCTTAATATTACCTTTTTATCGATTACTCGAAAACTATAGCTTGGATCGCTTTCATGTCTTCGGCAAAATTGTAGCTCAACTTATTGCGCATCTACTCTACCTTAACACTTTTTTCGTATCTCTCGTATTTTCCGAGCTGTACGAGTTCGCGCAAAGGCTATTTTTAGCAAAAATGGCGATTTTTGACTTTTTTTCATTTGAACCAAAAAAAATGCTATTTAAAAAATTCTGACGACCACGTGTCCTTTAAGGAACTTGTAGAGGACGTAAAAACGAAGACGATCGTGTTTTTGGAAAAAAATTTCAATGATATTTTCACCGTTTTTCGGCGGGTGCGCAGAAGCACTATTAATATTTTCGAAAAATTACAATTTTCTCTATTCTTTCTAAGATATCTCGAAAGCTAAGGATCGGAGAGCTTTCGGGTATTCGGCACGAATGTTGCTCGAGTCAAGGCCGACAACTTTGCTTTTATGCACTTTTTCATAGCGGCACTATTTACCGAGATATACGCGATTGGAAGTGAGAACAACTCAAAAAGTGCTATTTTTTAGTGCTATTTTTTTATTCAAAGCTGCCAGATCGGTATAAAAAAAAATCTGGCAACCCTGAACTTCCGCCATTTTGTAGAGGACGCCATTAGCTACAAAATGGCGACCGATGCCATTTTCTAAAAATTATTTCTAACGGTTTTTGTAGAGGGCGAAAGTGACTACTCAAAAATTCAAAAATTTTGGTTTCACTTACCTTTCGTAAAAAATAGCCGAAGATAATGTTCGTAGAGCCTCGGGTCCAATGGCGAACTTGTAGTCTGGATCTTGACCTATTTTTTGGTTCCGGTCCCGAGATTTTTCACCCATTATTTTCGGAGTTACGAGGGTCCAAAGTCAAAATTCTGAAAATAGAAAAACTGTTTTTGAGTGCTATTTTTAATTTTCTGGGGAAACTACAAGTCCCCCGATCTCGGGCCTCGACAAGAATTTGTAGCCTAATCTTATACCTATCCGCCGATGTGCCACTCATGAAAATCGGACCACTAGTTTTCGAGTTATCGCGCTTTGAAACCGAAAAATCGAAATTTTTGGCTATTTTTGGCTATTTTTAGACTTTTTCGTCAAAAAAACGACACCCTTAATATTACCTTTTTATCGATTACTCGAAAACTATAGCTTGGATCGCTTTCATGTCTTCGGCAAAATTGTAGCTCAACTTATTGCGCATCTACTCTACCTTAACACTTTTTTCGTATCTCTCGTATTTTCCGAGCTGTACGAGTTCGCGCAAAGGCTATTTTTAGCAAAAATGGCGATTTTTGACTTTTTTTCATTTGAACCAAAAAAAATGCTATTTAAAAAATTCTGACGACCACGTGTCCTTTAAGGAACTTGTAGAGGACGTAAAAACGAAGACGATCGTGTTTTTGGAAAAAAATTTCAATGATATTTTCACCGTTTTTCGGCGGGTGCGCAGAAGCACTATTAATATTTTCGAAAAATTACAATTTTCTCTATTCTTTCTAAGATATCTCGAAAACTAACGATCGATTAATATTATAAGTGTGTTGTAATAATAAGAAAATAGCCGTTTGCAAAAAAAATCAAAAACGCGCACGCGACCCGACGGGTCGCGTGCGCGTTTTTGATTTTTTTTGCAAACGGCTATTTCAGGGGGTGGGGGCGGGGGCGGCGCCCCTCCTCTTATCTTCGCATCCCCTCCTCACTCCACCTCTTCTTCATACTCAACCTCTTCTTCATCCTCTGCTCGCCATCCCGCCTTCCTCTTCGCTCAACCGTCCCGCTTGTGTCTTCCAACCTCCGCCACTCGTCCTGCATCGTGCCGTCTTCGCCTTCTCTCCTCTAACATCTATCTCCATCCACTCCATCCTCGTCGCCACTCTCCGCACACCCGCCTGCATCGCGCCGTCTCCGCAATCACTCCACTAACATCGTTCTGCATCCACTTCCATCATCCTCGTCGCCTCACGCCATCGTCACCACTCTCCGCTCACTCGTCCTGCATCGTGCCGTCTCCGCAATCGCTCCACTAACATCGGGTAATTTAGAAAAACTTTTTCTTCTTTCATCGTTTCCCGGGAATCGAACCCGGGACAGCTGGGTAGAAACCAGCATCGCTAACCACTAAGCTATCCACCACGTTATGTATACGTCAACTTTTACTTACTAGTTAAAACAGTATGACTGGTTAATGCCATTTTATTGAAAAAAATGCGATGATGGCAACTAATCTAATTCCAGACCCCTAGAGCTTGTATGCACATTGTAAATATAGGGGGCGTCTGCTTATTTTTTCAAGTAAATGCTGGATACGGAAGATAAGAAAACAATAATTATTATTAGAAAAATAAACAAATAAAAACCAAAGAAGTGCAAAAACGATTTTTTCTTTATTTGCTTTATTGATTTGTATGTGGTAATCAAGATTTCAGTAATTAACAAATGAAATGAAGAACTTTTAATAAACTGCCGGAAACAGTTATAAAAAACGTCGTCTAGTGAACAGTCAAATGTGCGATGATGGCAACTAATCTAATTCCAGACCCTTAGAACTTGTATGCACATTGTAAATATAGAGGGCGTATACCTATTTTTTTTTTTCCAATAAATTCCGGAAACGGAAGAGAAGAAAACAATTATTATTATTAGAAAAATAAGCAAATAAAAACCAAAGAAGTGCAAATCGATTTGTTTTTATTTGCTTTATTGATTTGTATGTGGTAATCAAGATTTCAGTCATTAACAAATTAAATGAAGAACTTTTAATAAACTGCCGGAAACAGTTATAAAAAACGCCTTCTAGTGAACAGTAAAAATAAGAAGCATTTGCTGCATCTTTAATATGTCTTTGATGTGTTTTTTATTTCATTTATTAATAAAATTTATTAATAAAATTAAAACTTTTCTTTTTTGTTTAATCGTTAGCTTATATAGTCAAACTGAGGTGGCGTCCAGCAACTTTTTTGAAATTAGACACCAGCCTAAAATCATTATCATGTTAAAAAAGTTCTTATCATAAATTTTCTATAAAAAAATTTACTATCAAAAATTTTCTACAAAAATATTTATAATCAAAAATTTTCTATTAAAAAAAATGTATTATCGAACAGTTTTTATAAAAAAATTTCTTATCTAGAATTTTTTATAGAACAATTTTTTATCAATAATTTTCTATAGAAAAATTTCTTATCAATAATTTTCTATAGAAAAGTTTCTTATCAAAAATTTGTTGTCAAAAATTTTCTGTAAAAATATCTATAACCGAAAATTTTCAATAGAAAATTTATTATCGAACATTTTTTATAGAAAAATTTTGTATAGAAAAATTTCTTATCTACACTCAAAAGAAAAACTCTGTCAAAAAATCTGTAAAACGACTTTCAATTTGAATTAGCAATCTTTTAGCAGATTGTTCTGCTGAGAAGGATATTTTTACTAAAATCTCTGTCATTCAGTTTAAGAAAATAACAGACATTTTACTATGTTTATACTGATTTTGTTTGCTGAATTTCATTATTTTTTCAAGAAATTTTTTTATATAAAAAAAAAGCAGAAAAATCTGCTGAAATCAGCAGATTTTTCTGCTGAAATATGCAGATTATTCTGCTCAAATCAGCAGATTGTTCTGCTAAAATCAGCAGATTTTCCTGCTAAAATCAGCAGATATTTCTGCTAAAATCAGATTTCTCTGCTGTCGAACAACACACATGTTTAATAACTAAAACGCCAGATAAAAGTATAAGCTTCCGTAGCGTAGTGGTTAAGAAGTGAACTTTCAAATCGGAAGGTGACGAGTTCGATGCTGGCTGGCGGCGAATGTTTTTTTTTTTTCTTGTTACATTTATTCACCTCTTATGACAGATATTTAGCAAACCGTGTCTGCTAAAATCAGCAGATTTCTCATATGGCTCAAAATGGGTGTTTTTTCAGCAGATTTTTCTGCTGATTGGACAGAGAATTTATTTTGAGTGCAATATCTCGAGAACCAGTCATTAGATATCAAAATCTTTACAAGATTCGTGTTCAGCATGGCAAATGCAATAAGAAATGTGATTAATTTTTGGAAAAAAAATGTTAAAAATTTTTTGGAAATTTACAATGGGAGTTGGCATTTATTTTCACCAAAAAAATATGTACTTTGAGTTAGCAGAATAACAAAAATGGATGTAAAACCACAACAAATTATTTTTTTGCTCTGAAATTTTTATGACAGGTAAGTATTACATAGGGGAGCTATTTGCCGTCGGAAACTCATTTCGGTAAAATTTGAGTTGGCATATTTTGAATATAGGTTCACGATATAATATATATAACTTAACTATTTCTAATGAGTTCCTTGCTTTGCAGTTGTCAACCTGCGAGCCTTGTTCAATTTTCCAGGGATCATGGAAGCAAGAACCTCCGAGCATTCTGCCGAATCAATAGCTTTAGCTATAAGATACAAGTACTTGAAGTCCTTACTGACTTTTTTAACTTCTTCGGAACTGTGATAAGGAAGATCACATTAAATTCCTATAAATGACACCACAGGAAGTTTTTCACATCCAGGTAATTTTGAACCAATAAGACCTGTGTAAAAATTGGAACCTGATGTTTGGCCGTCGAAATGCTTAAAGAGAACTCGCAATGGTACTTCGATATAATTCAAAAGGCAACCTGCCCATTGCATGGATTTTCCTATTAATTCTTCTAATTTTCGAAGAATTCTACCTCAATGGAAAATATAACTTTTAAAATATTCTCTTTACTCCACTATATTTATTTACCATATAAACACTTTTTGATAACCTCTAGCCAAACAAAAGAAAAATCTAGCTTGAAATATCTCCCGTATACCCACTTATCGATTTTGACAAGCCCGGCCTTTGAGTTGGGTCTCGGCGAGAACTATAAAATTATCAATGTTCCATATAACCAAAAATGGCTTTGAAAGGTTTAAAAAATGCCCAAACTTCCATCTATCTCCGATCCCGGCGGGGTCCTTGACCCAAAGGGGGATTAATAATTGCTTTTTAAGGCATAAATGTGAGATGACGTTTAAAATAACACATCTTTACACAAACAAAATGTAATTTTCGAACCTCAATAATTGTCAATTTGGGTATTTTTAGCCGAAATTCACTTCTCTTTTGGATATCGGGGGTATTCCCTGGATTTCCGATAGGGCTTAAAATTGCATATTGATGCCTAAAAGGGATTTAAAGTCTAAAATAACATATTTGTACCCAAAAATTATGCCACTTTTTCGAACCACAATAATTATCAATTAGGGTATTTTTAGCCGAAATTCACATCCTCTTTGGATATCGGGGGTATTCCCTGGACCTCCGGGAGGGGTTAAAACTGCATTTTGATGCCTAAAATGGAGTTTACGTTTAAAATAACATGTCTTTACCAAAAAAAATAACCGCTTTTTCGAGCCTCAATAATTGGCATTTTGTGATTTTTAGCCGAAATTTCGAAACTTTGAGCCCATTCTGAGAGCAGAAGATATCAAACGATTTCCAAAAAAAATCACATCTGTAATACCCATCTGGGTAGACATCTTTTGCCGGGTATAGCGTTTCGATCCGACAAAAAAGTGGCAAAACGACCCACCCTAACATCCACTAAACCTACACCAAATAATTGCCCAAGTCTACTGATTAAGCGATATTAATGTTGGAGTAATAGCTTTAATGCACCCAACAATATGAAACATTGGACGAAAAATTTCGTGAGTGTATCATGCGGTTTTTTTACATTTTTCAACTTTAAACATTCCTTACCATGAACTAATGAGACCTTTTGCGCTGTGCCTTTCCACAATTACTCTTTAAGATTCCCTTAACTTATCATCATCATTCACAGGTACCACCTAATTTAATATAAAAAAGTTATTCCAAAATTAACAAAATATCATAAGTGTTAAAAGTTAATGACAATTGTCCATATACTTTATGGGGTCCCCGACCGATATTTAGATGCGTTTCAAACGGAATGGGTTGGGTTTGATTTGAATCGACCCAAGGGTCGATTTCGCTACAACTAAATTATTAAAAAAAAAAATGATTCCTAATTATTCTTATTGTTATTTAAAGGCAATTAAAAAATTAATTATACGCCACTTATGCAGTTTCCAAGTAATTATAAATATTACATATTTAGCAATGAACTAAAAAAAAGCCTTGAGGGGTTTGTTATGGAAAATTACAACTTTTATTTGCTTATGGTTTCATCCCATTCCGATTTTGGTTGTTGCACTGTATAATTTTAAAACTAATTTAAAGAAAATTTAAAATAATAAAAACATTTAAAGGGGAAATGTAATAATATAATACATAGACTTGCATTTTTTTGTATAAAAAAAGTTTTTCTTCCAATTTTAAACGTCCCGGAAAATTTTTATTCTACTAGACCTAAAACTTATGTGGTACAAATTTGAGGTCAATGGGATTAAATTTGCCGCCCTTCGATCAAAGCTTTGGTTTTTTAGAAAATTTTCGCCAAAACCGGCCAACTTTGGTCAAAGGGCTCCGTGACTGTGGCTTAATGATTAGTGCGTTGGACTATTATTCAGCAAGCCTGGGTAGAATTCTCAGCTCAGCAAAATTCGTGGCCAGCTACGTTGAAAATTCAAAAAAGTTTTAGTTTTAATTTGTTAATGTAAATGTAACAATAATTAAATAAAGTTATATTTTTAAAAAAAAATTCTCATACATTTTTAATATTTCGAAAATCCCGGGATTTGACCTTAAAAATCCCGGGATTTTTTTTAATGATTACACAGCTCAACAAGAAAATGCGTATTGGGTTCTGGTTAGTGATTTGGATAGTGTCTGTTGCGCTGATTCCAAATCCGGATCCCAAATTTGTCTATCACGTCAGGATTTTGAGTAATTCGCGGTTAAAGTGCCGAAAAAGGTAATTTTTTACCCTTTTTAAAAGCTTATAAAATAAGATCCTGACATGCAAATGACTTGGTATCAAGCTCATTCGAAAGCCTGTAATTTTCTCTTAAAGATAAGATAAAATGTTCTTAAAATTTAATTTTCTAAAATGATAAAAAAATCATTAGCAAAAAACCTTCCATTTTTTATACCCTACATGTGTTGAGCAGATGTTTTTAACTACCCGAAATATTGGTCCTAGACCTACCTTCAAGTGAACCGATCGACTCAGAATAACTTTTTGAGTCGATTTAGCGATGTCCGTCCGTCCGTCTGGCCATCTATCGGTTTAAGCACGATACAGGTCGCAATTTTCAATCAATTGACTTGAAATTTGAAACTTAAGCTTCTTGTGGCCAAGGACGAAGCCTATTGAAATTGGAAAAAATCGGTTCATGTTAAGACCTAGCCCCCATACAAACGCCCCCTTTGAACTTCGCTTAAATGCCTCTTATAACCGTATTATAAGAGATATCGTTTTAAAATTTAACAGGTAATAAAATTTAATGCACAAATAATCATACCAAATTTCAAAGGAATCCGGTCAGTCCTTCTGGTAGTCTCCATACAAACCACCCTTCCGGTATTCACATAATTTACTCAAAGTTCGTAAAAATGAAAATATTTGATTAAAATTGTAGGTGTTGAACGTGTAGAAAAATCGGTTCATGTTAAGACTTAGCCCACATATAAACGCCCCCTTTGAACTTCGCTTAAATGCCTCTTATAACCGTATTATAAGAGATATCGTTTTAAAGTTTAACATGTAATAAAATTTAATGCACAAATAATCATACCAAATTTCAAAGGAATCGGGTCAGTCCTTCTGGTAGTCCCCATACAAACCACCCTCCCGATATTCACATAATTTACTCAAAATTCGTAAAAATGAAAATATTTGATTAAAATTGTAGGTGTTGAACGTGTATATCGATATCCTAATCCCATCGGAATACATTTGGACCATTTCTGGACTTAGTCCCCCACATGAAAATTTTGACCGATATTCAGTTAAATCGGTCTATTGGCAAAAAAAATAAACCAATTCCACTAAAATTTTATCTGTGTGTGTTTTATACACTAAATAAAGATCTAACAAAAGATAGGTTCAAACGGTCCATGTTTAGATTTGGGACCCATATAAGAAGTTATAGTCGGTCAAGATCGACCATATGATACCCTACACCAGTGTTTCCCTGAAAATGGGTCCCAAGTCCAAACATGGAACGATTGGATCTGTCGTTGTTAGATCTTTATTTAGTGTAGAAAACACACACAGGTCAAATTTTCGTGGAATTGGTTTATTTTTTTGTCAATTGACCGATTTAACTAAGTCCAAAAATGGTACAATTATATTCCGATTTGATAAGGTTACTTAAGTACACGTTTAAAACATAAAAAAAAAAATTTATCAAATATTTCCATTTTTATGAATTTTGAGGGAATTGTGTGAATATCGGGAGGGTGGTTTGTATTGCGACTACCAGAAGGACTGACGCGATTCCTTTGAAATTTGAATGGTGATTCTTGCATACAAGATTTGATTACCTGCTAAATTTCAAAGCGATATCTATTATAATACGGTTATTAGAGTCATTTTAGCCAATTCCAAAGAGGGCGTTTGTATGGGGGCAATGTTTTAACAAGGTTTTAATTTCAATAGGCTTCGTCCTTGGGCCAAAAGATGCTTAAGTTTCAAACTTCAAGTCAATTGATTGAAAATTGCGACCTGTATCGTGCTTAAACCGATAGATGGACAGACGGACGGACAGACGGACGGACATCGCTAAATCGACTCAAAAAGTAATTCTGAGTCGATCGGTATGCTTGAAGGTAGGTCTAGGACCAATATTTCGGGTAGTTACAAACATCAGCACAAACTCATTATACCCTGTACCACAGAGTGGTGTAGGGTATAAGCATAGGCAAAGCGCTTGCAAGCACTTTTTCGAATTCATACTACACAAAAAAATAAAGGCTTTGCCGGCTAATTTTCTTTAAAACGGTTGGCAGTTTCTACCTTGGTTAGTAATGTTTAAACCGTTACACTTCTGCTCATCACTGTATTTGCATAACAATATGTAATTTAAAAGTGACATGATGGTGCGCAGTAGTAAGAAAGCGTAACTATCTTAAGGTGTTACGTATCAGTGAATATGTAGGTACAGTATTAGTGTACATTGGAGCCAGTGTTACCATAATATGAGATTGTTAATATGGTAAATTTCTGTTCTGTAGAAATGAATATATGTACACAGAAAAAAAAAAAAATTTTTTAGTAACTTTTTAACGCTATTGAGTAAAAATTTACTCATTTTTGCACCAGTAAAAATTCAGTAGTATTGAGTAAACTTTTAATAAAAAATTATTAAATGCATGTTAAAAAATTTGAGCAAAATTTAAATTGACACAATTTAAACTTTACTTAAAATTTTTCGATTTTTTAAGTAACATTTTAATTGTGTCAAGTAAAAATTTACTTAAAATTTATAAATTTTTTTTTTTTTAAGTTTAAAAAAGTTTCACATTTAAAAAAAAAAAAACTTTTTTTAAACTTTACCAAATATATTTATGTTTCAAAGACATAGGAGAATTTCATAAAGATGATTTCAAACTTTTATATACATACACTCAAAATAAATTCTCTGTCCAATCAGCAGAAAAATCTGCTGAAAATACACTCATTTTGAGCCATATGAGAAATCGATGATTTCAGCAGACACGGTTTTCTGAAAATCTGTCATGATTATCTAGGTGAAATCAGCAGAGAAATCTGTCAAAACAGCAGAGAAATCAGCTAAGACATTTTCTGATTTTTTTTTTTTTTTTAAATTTGTTTTCATGAAAACTTTAATAGTTTTTTTTTTTTTTTTAATTTAAACTTCAAAAAATGTTTCTATAAATTTAGGAATATAATCTACTATTTTTTTTTTAGTTTTGTCAATTATTAGTCTCAATTAGGGTTTCTAAATTCCCGGACTTTTTCAATTCCCGGGAAATCGTTTTAAAAAAATCTAATTCCCGGGAATTTTTTAATTAACGCAATTTCTAAATATTATCATATGTTATTAAGTTTTTTTTTATAAGTTATGGTATTTTTTTTTTTAATTTAAGGCACATGTAACCTTTTGCAAAACAGTTTTCTTAACTTTTATAGTAAACGTCGAAAATTCACAAAATCTATTTTTTGTGAAATATTTGACCTTATCACGGTTGTCGTGTTTGATTTTGCATTGTCCGCTCCATACAGCATGTTTTTTTTATTTATTAAAATCTATTAATAAATAAAGGTCTGATTTATTTTTTCGCAATTCGAAAAACATTTTTAATTTATCCGATTTTCATATTTTGCAACAAATATGTTTTTAAAAACTTCTTGGAAAATTCAACTAATTTTGAGTAATAATAAGCAAACAATTTGTATTTTGAAGATTGATTTCGAGTTATTTATTTTTATAAATTGGTTTAAGGAAAACATGCTGAAATGGGACACCAATATATTGTGAACTATTTTTAAAAATATTGGTGTACAAATAAAATTTTTTTTGGATTTAAATTCTTTAAAAAAAAAGTATTTAATTAATTGCTTTTGCTTAATACTTTATTTAAGAACTATAAAGATTGATTGCCTGAATTTTAAAATATCAAGTTTCAAAATCATTTTATTTTAAGATCGAAAAAACGTTAACCTATTTGCAACCAACCTTCGAAGTGAAATTTAGTTTCTTTCAGTATTTTATCATACATCGATTGAAGTAAATTTGAGTTAAAGCTTAAATAATATGCAAATTAAAGCATATCCAAACTATTTTTCTCCAACAATTAAAGTTTTTTCATCACTAAGAAAATTATGTCATTAACTGTTTGTAGGTTATTTTGAAAAGTAATCAGTAAAGTTATTTTAAAAGAAAAATCATTAATTTTATTAAGGACTTCTTATTTTGTACTGTTTCTGTAGCTTAAAAAAAATAATTTACTGTATAAAAAACGAATTTTCTGTTACATTAAATTTCGGCAGTAAAAATTTTTTCTATAGTTTTACTGTTTTTCAATACAAAATAACTGAATACTCACTAGTTTTTTAATGTTTTGGTTAGTCATTAAATTAACATTTAAAATTGACTGTAATATGTTTTTATTTTAAATGAAAAAACAGTGGAATGGTTTTTAAATAAAATTTCAATTGTTTTAAGTAAATATTCACTGGAATTTACCTACATAATTTTCTGAGTGATGTATTAATATCATTTTTAATAAATCATTTTAAATTGAGGTAAAAGTGTGTACTTTAAAAACAATTTTCTTAATTTTTTTTTTTGCTAATTCCCGAAATTTCCCGATGAAAAAATCACGGAATTTTACAAAAAATATTTCCAGGGAATTCCCGGGAATTTTTTCCGAATAGAAACCCTAGTCTCAATCGTTTTAATTGTTTAAATACCGAAAAAATTAATACTTTGAAAAAATCTTAGAAAAATTTTTTGAAAAAATAACAGCAAACTATTTCTGTAAAATTTCAAACTAATCTGCTAAAAATATGTTCAGAAAAATCTTTTTAATTGTATGAAAATTTTTTTGAAAAAACAGTTACAGCACACTATTTTTGTAAAATTTCAAAATAATCTGCTAAAAATATGTTCAGAAAATTGCATAAAAAGGAAAAAAAATTAACAATTTGACAAAAAACTTGAAAAAATTATTACAGCAAACTTTTTGTGTAAAATTTTAAAATAATCTGGTAAAGATACATATGTTCAGAAATATTTTTTTTATTGTATAAAAACGTGTTAATTTTTTTAACACTTTTTTTTAAAGCGTTTTATAAAAAACGAAAAAATTAACACTCTGAAAAAAAACTTGGAAAATTTTCTTGAAAAAAGAGTGATAGCAAATTATTTCTTTAAAATTAGAAAATAATCTCCTTAAAATATGTTCAAAAATATTTAAAAATTCAGCAAACAGAATCAGTTAAAAAGCAGGAAAATTTCTGTTATTTTCTAAAACTGAATGACAGAGATTTTAGGAAAAATATCCTTTTAAGCAGAACAATCTGCTGAAAGATTGCTTATTCAAATTGAAAGTTGTTTTACAGATTTTTTGACAGTTTTTTTTTTGAGTGTATACAAAAAGCTAAAAACTAAATGAAAATTCAAAACACCAAGGGAATAAAAAAGAAATAAAAAAATAAATTTGTAATAAATTATTTACTCATTTTTTTGTAATTTTTAAGTAAATTTTGAATTGCGTCAATTAAAAAATTAATATTTTGCTAATTCAAATTGAAAGTTGTTTTACCGATTTTTTGACAGATTTTTTCTTTTGAGTGTATACATGAAAATTCAAAACACCAAGGGAATAAAAAACCGACATTTAAAGTCCTACTGACGATAACACTAGCTACTCTAGTTTTAAACCGGTATGGAAATACCAGAAATGTCTATAATTATTAGAAATTAAGTTATGAAACAGTTTTCTCTATGTTTAAGACTCCTTTTGGACTCTTAACGGATGGTTTTATATTGAATCCAAAAATTGAGTGTTTTTGGGGGAAAAATTGAAAACTCAACTAAATTGTTTTATTTTCGTATTTATTACGAAAAATGAGGGTTCTAAAAATAATAATGTTTTAGACCAATTTAAGAGTCCTACACTTGGAATGCTCCGAAGAATGTTTTCTGGGATGTAGGATTTGTTGCAAATTTGACAAAGAAACTATAACTATTCTCATGTATAAAAAACAATTTCCATTAACAAGACAAACCGACATTTAAGGTCCTACTGACGATAACACTAGCTACTCTAGTTTTAAACCGGTATGGGAATACCAGAAATGTCTATAATTATTACACACAGAAAACAAATTAGCAAATTTCCAACTGAAATTCAGTTGTTGCAACAAAAAATCTGTTGATGCATTTGTATTACTGGTTAAACAACTGAATATCGATAGTTACAACTGAATTTCGTTAATACAACTGTCTTTTAATTGAAACAACTACCAAATTCGTTTGTCACAGCGAAATGTAGTAGCATCAATCGAATATTGAGTTGATACAACTGAAAAAATCAGTTGGCAAATTATTTTTCTCTGTGTAGAAATTAAGTTTTTCTTCTGCATTTTTTTAACTTGAACCCTTATTGACTAATTTTAATATAAGAAAAATAGTAAGAATACCTCAAAAAACGCTAAAAAATTTATGAAAAATAAAACGAATCCGTGATATTTTTTTTCGATGATATTTTTGAGTTTAGCGGTCCATATTACATACGCGGTTAGTCCGCAGTTTGGGTGTAAACAGTGTTATGTATTTATGTCCTGAGAACTACCTCTCCACACTTACCTGCGTGGATGACACCGCCAGCAATACTTTAGGGTTTTGGCACAATTTGAGATTTCTCTTCCCACTGAAGAATGCTTTCATATCGTGGCACTTAAAACTTTTTAAGAAAATTCCGAATGTGATCATCGGTTGGACCGATTTCTCCATTTTCTTTGTCCAAATTCAGTTATTTGCTGATGTCATCATTGGTTGCACCCAGTTTCGCATTGTCTTACTTCAAATAACAATACGATTTGCAATGAACAAAAATTTGTTTTTATATTTAAAGCAGGGTTGGCAACCGATACCCACCTAGAATAACGGTATTTGGCTATTGTACTGCAACCAATAAAGATATGGAAATTTTCAAAAGCGATTATGAAAGCTGATGAAATTTCTAGCATTTTAAATGTGTCACTTCGTGTTTCTACTGGTTCGTTTTCGAAATATAGGTCAATACCTTTATAATACCGTTTGAAACGGTATTATAAGGGTATTGGCCTATATAACTAAAACGAACCGGTAGAAACACGAAGTAACACATTTAAAATACTAGAAATTTCATCAGCTTTCATAATCGCTTTTGAAAATGTCCATATCTTTATTGGTTGCGGTACAATAGCCAAATACCCTTATTCTAGGTGGGTATCGGTTGCCAACCCTGATTTAAAGTAAAAAAAAATATTTGTTCTAAACAACATATCCAAATTTCATGTTAATCGGAGAGTGACACCAGGGAGACTTTCCTTCTTATGTTAGTGCTTTTTTAAGTTTGGTACTAACGCCAATATGTTGACGCTTCGGGTCATCAAAGTGCGCTAGTAATTGTGTCAAAAGGATTAAGTTGGCATCACTGGTTATGAAACATGTATACCGTATTGCCTCCAGTCCCCAATTTGAAAAACGAAATCCTCAAAAATACCCTAAAAATTATATGAAATCCCCATAAAAAAATCCGGACTCGATAAGATCAGGAATACCATCAGGATATTGCACATAGCGGCAGCTATATGGGACTTCTTGGCAACAATTGAATTTTTGAAAATGCGAATTTGTTAATTTTCTTGTTTATATCGAAAGCCTATACTTTTCTACGCTTGACTGTATTTTTACTTTTTTGATTTATCCATTCTTCTTTTCTTACCATCGTGTTAAAGTTAGTAAAAGTTAAAAAAAAAAATTGTTTAAAAGGGTCGTTACTAACGACTCCACTAATTGAATGGAAACCTCATGGAGACCGTATAATAGTCGCAAGATTTAGATCAAAAGCTAGAAACATAACGTGTATACAATGCTATGCGCCCACCGAGGACTCAGATGATGATAAAAAACAAAATTTTTACAACAAACTTGCGAACGTGCTTAACCAAATAAATCATGGTGACATCAAAATACTCATGGGAGATTTTAATGCACAAGTTGGAAACGACAACACAGGTAGAGAGGCTATTATGGGCAAACACGGTATTGGAAGATTAACAGAAAATGGAGAACTCCTTCTAGAGACATGCGCAAATTACAATCTTGTATTAGGAGGTACGCTATTTCCCCACAAAAACATGCATAAAGTTACATGGAATCACCCAAATCAAAGTTCTCACAATCAAATTGACCATATAGCGATTAGTAAACTTTGGCGTCACTCTCTGCTCGACGTTCGTAATAAGAGAGGTGCAGATGTTGCAACAGATGGCTTTGCACACTCTTCGCAAACCTCCTGATAATATCACAAGAAAAGCGCTTGAATTTAATCCCCAAGGTAGTCGAAGAAGGGGTCGTCCATGTAACACCTGGAGACGTAACACTATCAAAGAAATTCAAGACGCAGGATACAGCTGGAGTCAAATCAAACGAATAGCCCAAAACAGAGATGAGTGGAAGAATCTTCTTGTGGCCCTATGTTCCTCCTATGAATTTAAAGGATTATATATATTTATACTAACGACTCGTTAGTTGAAAACTCAAAATGAAGGTATGCCAGTAAAAAATGTTGACTCTATACACATTAGTGGAAAGGTAGCTTTAGCTCAAAAAATTTGCGTTCATGCTGATCAAATTGCATTGAATATTAAACTAGTTACCGCCGTTCTAAGATATTTTTTTTATTGAAATTATTAGACTATCCAAAACCGAAACCGAAAACCGGTGGACCGTTTTTTTCTTTTTCAAAAGCCCGACCCGTTTCGGTTTTTATTCAAATTCGGTTTTTCGAAAAACCGGTGTTTTTAAGTCGGTAACATTGGTGTCACTTTGTAATTCTGTGGCAAAAAGGAAAAACTTCATAAGTGTTTTTTAATCGTTTTTCCGATAGCACTTTTAAGATAAATATTTTAATACAAAATCACTGTTAATTGACATGTTCAATAAAAAAATATGCTGTAGACCAGCAATTACTAACCTTTTTGGCTCGCGTACCCCTAGTTTTAAATTTTATCAGCCGCGTACCCCCTCCCCCCCCCCCCAACGAGTTTTTTGTTTTCGTTAAAAACTTCCATATAAATATTATAGTTAATTTTGGAATTTTAGATCTGCGGGTATTAGCATTTTTTTGAAGGATTTAGGGGAGATCAAAACAATGGTGGTATTTTTTTGGAAAAATGTTCTCTCCTTGGGGTGTTTCAATGCATCTAAACGGCTGAAAATCCCAGCAAAATTTTCTGTTCCAAATAATCGGTTCCGGAACCCATCAAACTACTCTGCAACCGGTTCTACTTAACATTCCAGAATCAATGATTTTGTTTGAAATTGTACCGAAAGCAATCGTTTTTTAGAGCAAGTATTTTTTTTTTAATTATTTTACATACTACCTCCGTCCCAAAATAATCTTAACATTTCTATATTTTGGCTTGGATTATGTAGGATTTTTTGAAAAAGCTTTGTTTTTTTTTGTTAATACATATCGGGACATATCAATAATTTAGAAATTCTTTATAGCTTTGCAATTTTTCAATTCACGTGCAAAATGGATGCAATAAACTGCATCCAGATAAATGAGACAACTTGTTTTCGACGTTACAAACAGGCATGGTGTCCACTATGGTCGAAATGATGAAAATAATTACAAAATGCGGCGTATGAAATAAGAAATTTTACGCTAGAGGCCCTTTTAACTGTTTTTAATAAATGCATTATGGATGCAATAGGGACATCTTGCAAATATTTTTAATTAATTTTGTTACAATTTTAGTACACGAGATTAGTATAAGGTTGTTTTTTTAACTTTACCTTGTATTATTTCAACTAAAACACTGCTTAATAAAATGTAAAGTTTATATTTGGGAAATGTTAAGAATATTTCGGGACGGAGGTAGTAGAAAATTTTGTTGTGATTACCGTAGAATGTATTCAAGAATCTATTAAACCAGGAATTTCTTCCAAAAAATTTTCCTGGGATGTTGCAAATCTGATTTTCAGACATCATAAAAAAATTTGGGAACCATATCCGGAATGAGCATCGAAAGGTTAGTCAAAAACAAGTGTTCAGATCTCAAAATATCATCCAAAAATATCGCATAAAATGCTCTCTTAATTGTACAAAAATTTGTTTTTTATGAACTTTGACTTCAACTTTCTTAAAAACCTTACGTTTTTGAAACAGCTTCTAAGATGTTATTTGAGAACCAGTATTTGTTTCATGGAAGTGGTGCAGAAGTCATGTACGACTACTTCCAAATCACTAGTTCCCAAAATAAAGTTTTGAATAAAATTATTCGTTTTTGATTGATCAAAATTCAAATTAATTGATTAATCATACATAGTTCTGATTAATCAGAAACCTTGATTAATCGATTAATTGATTAATCGAGAAATCGATTAATCAGAACGATTAATTAATCGATTAATTAATCGATTACTTTAACATTTACTTTAACATACACTTTAACATTATTACTTTAACATACACTTTTCCAATACTTAAAGAATTGTGGGTTTTGAGGGCTAGGTCCACAAAAAATTAAAATTCCTTTATCTCGGGAAGGCTATTTGATACAACTTTTCTGATGACAGATTCGTGTTCAGGAGGTATAAATACTAGGGTGTTCAGCCGATTAATTCTTGTTTGAATTTTAAGTTAAATAAACAAACCAAATGTATGTGGCCGTTGCAATTCAGAAAAATAAACATGTTTCTATAGTGGTCAATATTTTATTTTTGTTTTTTCGGATTTTCGCTGCGCCTGAAGCTTGGATAAGTACGTGATAAAATTTAGGGCAAAATCAGTTCGAGTTTTGGGCAAAAACCCACTAACTTATAAAAAAATAAGTTAAACATTTTATGAATATATTTTTTGTTTAACATTTTCCCAAATATGGTCAGATAATAAATATAAAGTTTTTGTGATATCGGTTATCCATATAATTTGGCAATAAAAATAATTTTTGGATTCTACCCATTTTTGAAATCTCCAAAATTATTGTTTTTTAATTTTCGCAGAATACTCAACTTTTAAAACATTTTGTTATGCTTTTACGTTTGTGTTATTTTTTTTTGCTAATAAAATGTTAAAATACTTGTAATTAATATTGTTTATTAACTTAAAACAATTTTTTTTTTTAAATTGTCGAAAAAAATCTTGAAATTTACAAAACTTCTGAATTTGGAATTAATCGATTAATCGATCAATTTTCAAATTTTATTCGTTTAATTGAATAAGGCAAAAATGCCAAATTTCGATCAATCGTTTAATCGAACAATACAAAAACCCGATTAATTGAACACCCTAATAAATACTTTAGAAAATGTTTTTATAAATCTTTGCTAAAACCGTGTAGATTAGTGTTATTATCATATTTTTTTAGTAATACTCCAATAGTTTCTATTCACTTGTTAAATAATTTTTTAAACGATCCACAAAAATACTAAAAGTCAATCAATACAGTTGGAGAAACCAGTACCTATTTTTTTTCCTCCAATACTTTTGTCACTAATTTTTTTGTAAACAAAGAATATATATTTTTTTTCATATCTCATTACTTTACATTTAGATGTGCTAAAATATATAAACATCATCTGAATGTAAACTATTGGACTATTACTAAAAAGTTAAAATTCTGTGTTTGAAAAAAAAAACAACTTACAATTAGAAATTTTTTAACATGATAATGTTTTTAGGCTGATGTCTTAATTTTAAAAAAGTTGCAGGACGCCACCTCAGTTTGACTATATAAGCTAACAATTAACGAATAAAAATGAGAATTACTATTTTAATTTTCTTAAAACCAAAAATTTTAGTAACTTGGGCTTGCAACTTGGATAATAATTCACCTGGTGGTGAATAAAACGTTTTTCACCAGCTGGTGAATAAAAAGTATCATAATTATTTTTCAACAAAACAAAATTTTTTTCATCAATTTTTTTCATCAATTTTTTTTTTAATAAATTTTTTTTTTTATATTCTAGTGTTTTTATCGGCGTATGCCATTTCTGTTTGTTATTAAGGGTTTGTGATTGAAGAAGAAAACATTTTATTTCTAAAGATTTTTTTTAATGTGGATTTATTCCAGACCATGGTTTCTGTAGCCACCTCTACGTCTTCAGTGTAGAAAATTACATTGGATTTAAATTGTTTGATTTTTGTAAGACTGTTTTTTCTCTATGTTTTTTCATCAACAGACTTAACTCTGATTGGAATCGAACCCAGTAAAAAACAGTCTTACAAAAATCAAACAATTAAAATCCAATGTAATTTTCTCCACTAAAGACGTAGAGGTGGCTACAGAAACCATGGTCTGGAATAAATCCACATTAAAAATAACCCAGGCAAAAAAATACGAACGGGAGAGCGCTGGCAAAGTACCGTTTATGGTCTCTTGTGCGCTGGGAAAGCATCACAGTTTAGTACTCTTCCAGCGTCCAAAATGATAACCACGGTAAACGGTATGCCGTTGCTATTTTAAAGCACTTTTAAAGCGCTTCAAAAACAAAAATTATAGTACCATTATAGCACTTTTAAAACAAAAAAATGGGACGTATCTAAATTGTATAAGTCCTGAAGACACAACTGTTTTTAGTGTTTATTTGAATAAAAATTTATTAAATTAGGATAAAAAATTGATTGACTAATATATTGGGATAAAAAAATTGTGGACATACTTTGAAATATTTTCTATGTCCTGGAAAAATGTTTAAACGTTTTTCAAGTCCCACACACAAATTTTGTTGGCTTTATTTTTATACCCTACACCACTCTGTGGTACTGGGTACAATGAGTTTATGCTTATGTTTAAAACTACCGAAATAATAGTCCTAGATTAAAATTTTAGCAAAAGTCCCGAAAAAAGTGATGTATTGAACCGAGACGTGTTGTGTTCCAAAGGGATAGACCCAGTGACATTTTACATGTGATGTATCCGGAGTTTAAGACACTTCCTCACAAAAGAAATGTGTTTTTATATAAAAGGTGTCAAGTTTGTGATATGCATTGTGTCTAAGTGATATATCACGAGAACTATCAAGGACCAATAACTTATCCAGCAGGGAAATGAAAAAATTCCAATTGTTATAAAAATTATTAAATTTTTATTATAAATTATACTTTGAACGGATTTAAATAGAAAACATTGGCAAAGCGCTTGCAAAGCACTTTTTTTTCATACTACCTTATACACAAAAAATAAAGTGCTTTGCCGACACTTTTTCTGTGGAACGGTTGGCAGTTTCTGCCTGGGAATCTTTAGAAATACAATGTTTTCTTCTTCAATCACAAACCCTTAATAATTTTTTTTATTTTTTTTTTGCATCAATTTTTTTTCATCAAATTTTTTTATCAAATTTTATATTATCAATTTTTTTTTCTTATAATTTTTTTTTTCATATTTTTTTTTCATAGTTTTTTTTCATAATTTTTTTTTCATATTTTTTTTTCATAATTTTGTTTTAATCAAAAAATTTTTCTTTCCACCAAAAAATTTTTTTCATTCAAATTTTTTTTTTCATTAACATTTAAAAAAAAATTTTTTTCAACATTAAACTTTTTTATCATTATTCGTTTTTCGTGAAAAAAAAAATAATTTTTTTTTACCAAAACTACTTTTCACAAAGTATAAGCTTTTCAAATAAAAATTTTCCATTTGTTAATCGAATGTATATAAAACAAGTGAGTGTTTAGTTCTTCGGTGCTGAATCTTTTATACTCTCCAAAATGTAAAAACACTTTTTTGCACTTATTTTTGCACTCATTTACCAACTGAACAGCTCTTTTGATTTTTTAATGGTTTCCTAGACGGTTATTTTAATTAGTTTTGCACATCCAAATCTTCCGCAAAACATTATCTTGATTTGATGTTTTGGGCAAGATTACAAAATTCGCAGGTATTTAAACATGATAATGTTTTTAGGCTGGTGTCTAGTTATAAAAAAGTTGCAGGACGCCACCTCAGTTTGACTATATAAGCTAACGATTAACAAAAAAGAAAATTGGAATAACTGTTTTCATTTTCTTAAAACCAAAAATTTTTGTAACTTGGGTTTGTAACTGGATAATAATTCACTTCGTGGGGAATAAAACAAATAATTACCAGCTGGTGAATAAAACGTAACATAATTATTTTGCATCAATATTTTTTCATCAATATTTTTTTTTTCATCAATATTTTTTTTTCCTCAATATTTTTTTCATCAACGTTTTTTTTTCATAAATTTTTTTTCATCAATTTTTTTTGGTCAATATTTTTTTTGATCAATAATTTTTTTTTATCAAATTTTTTTCATCAATATTTTTTTTTCATCAATATTTTTATTTTCATCAAAATTTTTTTTCATCAATATTTTTATTTTCATCAATATTCTTTTTCAACAATATTTTTTTTATCATTTTTTCTTTTTCATTAATATTTGTTTTTTCTCAATATTTTTTTTTCTTCATATTTTTTTCATCAATATTTTTTTCTCATCACTAATTTTATTTTCATCAATATTTTTTTTTCATCAATTTTTTTTTTCATCAATATTTTTTTTATTAAAAATTTTCCTCATCAATATTTTTAACAATAAATTTTTTTTTCATTAATATTTTTTTCATATTTTTTTTGGCAAAAGTGCACTTTACGGGGCACAAACATTTTTTGGGGAAACACGAAATTAAAATTTTAGGGGCTGGGCCCCGGAGTCAAAAGAGCCTTTAGGTTTGGGTGGATACTTAAAGGTAATTAAATAAGAAAAATAAATATAAAGAGGGCTAGGTCCCAGGGGCCTTCTAGGTCCATAAAACCGTCCTGATGGTATTTAAAAAAAAAATATAAAATTTTTCTAAATTATTAAAAAGAACGTCCAGCCGGTCATTCGGCCGGGCTCGGGGACTACAAAACCCATAAATTAATTTAGTGGCATCGCAAAATAAAGTTTGTTTTGTGTATCAAGCCTTTTACCTGGTTAATTACTAAATGGCTAAACTATTAAACAGAAAGATACTAAAATGGATCTAGGGGGTACAATATTGTTAAAATACATACAAAAAATACATATTTGCAATCTTTAGCAAATTACCTTTCATTTGAATACCCATACATACATGTTGGTGAGTGGGGGTGTTGTTTTGCTCCAGGGGGTCTTCCGGGGCCCAGTCTCCTTAAATTTTAATCTTGGCATATTTTTATTTACCAAAATATTCGTGTCCCGTAAAGTGCACCTTAGCCAAAAAAGTTTGTTTTTATCGACAAACGCAGACAAACAGATTGATAGATATCACTAAAATGTCTTAGAAACCTTTAATAATATATAAAGATAATGGGGTCCTCGAACGATATTTTGATGTGTTTTGCATGGAATGACAAGTTAATATCGCGATATTTTTTCTAGAAAAATTTTGCTTTAGAAAGATCACCTATTTATACAGCAAAACATTATCATGATTCAATGGTTTGGGCAAGAGTACAAACTTCGCAGACATTTTTAGATATGTCTGTAATAAATGTCATTTTAATGTTCGACCGTGGTAAGTAGAACATTTACTATTTACTAAATTTACTGACTAATTAAATTTTTAAATCTTGCCCCCTCAAAATGATGGGGATTAAGGGCAGTTTTACGGGGAAAATAACAACAAAAAAAAAAAAAAAACAGTTGACTACCAGCTTCTAAAAACTGAAATTAATTGGCAACCCGAGTAAAAATTTTAATATGGCGTCACATAAAATTATATAACGTTTGATCTGTCCTCCAATACAATTGGATATAATTTTATCCCAAAAATGGTGGATAGAATTGCATTAAATTGGATTTATTAATATCTTATTTTATTCATTTGTATATAGTTTGATACAATTTTGTCCGAAATTTGTCTCTATCCAATGGCATCATATTATATGTGATTGGATACAATAAGATCCAATTATATCTAATTGCATAAAATTTTATCGGGTTATAGTGAATCTTTTTTTGGTTAAATAACATACATCACAGGTCAACGATACATACACCAAATACAGTTTGTGTACGCTTCGAACCAGAAGATGTAGTTTATCAAACTGTAAAAATACTTGTAAAATTTTTAAACTTTAAAAAAACTTAGAACAATTTCAAACTGTAAAAAAACTTTTTTTCAACATATATGGTTATGTATGACATCACCTAAGAAATATATAATTATATATTAAATGCTCTTGAAAAACATTTAAGTTTAGTTTAATATATAATTTTATATAATTAAAGGTGACGTAATATATATTTTTTATATAAAATGAAGTTTTGATACTTCTGCCTTATATAGTTTTATATAATAACATCAACCATATTTATTTATATCTGAATTATCATCAAATAATATGTAATTACATATAACTCCATATGAAAATCAAGAAAATCTGTTAACTTATATGTAATCATATAAGGTTTTATATGATTGGATAAAATTATATACGTCTACATATAATTATTTTTACTCGGGAATAGTCTTAACAATTTTAAAAATTTCGAAATTTTTGAAAAATCCCCAAAAATTAGCCAATTCCCTCCCCTGGAAATCTTGTCCCCAAACCAAACTCGAAATCCCCCGAAATTTTGGTGACAAATCCCCATATCTGGCAACACTGCATGTATACTGGAAAATATTGTATGGAAATCTATTTTGTGTTGCTCTCTACCTTATTATGAGCACGCCAGTACTGAGCATGACTTGTCGAATACTAAGAAATGAAACGAAGCAAAACATTTCCACTTTGTATTGCCTTCAGTTTGTCGACTTCAGTTCGTCTCGATTTGCCGTTTCCGAAGGTTGTGTCTTTAAAAAGTTTCGTAGTCGTAACAAAAGTTTTTTATTTATTTTTTTTGTTAAACTTAAGTAAATATGAGTAGAAATTTAAATTTAATTCAAGATTTTGCAGTCGAAACATGAAACGCAGTCATCCATATGATATCAAACGTACAAATCATATCGTAGAGTACATAAGAAAAACTCTGGATACGGTTAAATAAAATTGCATAAAAAAAAGTTAAATTTAAAGTGAATGTGTATTGTGTGTTACTATGATGGATATGGAATATCGAAGGAAAGTGGTTGAATTTAATTACCGTTACGAGGTCAATCAAAGAAGATACTATACAATATATAACCAACAAAAGAAATAATGCTTTATTAACAAATCACGCACATTAGAAGAGAAAATATACAAAATAATGTATACAGAAAGGATAAAAAAATATGCCAACAAGAAAAAATTCCTTTATAACAAAATTAAAATAATATAAAAAATGAAATGCATATCCACATACATATAAAAAAATATGCATACAGAAAAAATCTGCTCAAAGAAATTAAATATTATTAAAACAAATAAGTAAAAAAAAAAATTAAATTTATATAATATCTCAAAATTAATCGATTATGTTAACTAGTGTTATATAAAAAATGTATGTATGCTAAAACCCATGGTCAATGAATCTCAACAAATCAAAAATGTAGTGAAAAACTTACGTGTTCGGCTTGTAAAAATTCGAAAATAAATAAAAAATACAACTTAAACAAATGAATGCAAACCCAAGGATATCAGTGTGTAATCTTGACTAAATCTGCATGTATTGGTTAATAAAAGTGTGTAAAAATGAACAAAGTTTTTGAAATAACGTTTTTAATGCATCTACTAGTTTTGCGTTTAACACCGGCAGCGAGCTCTTTGACACATTACAATCGAGCGCAAAAAACAAATCATTTTACTGGTAGCTCAACATACCATCAAACAAAGATGCTGGCTTCGTCTCATCCCACCGATGGAAATCTTTATTCAGTTGGCTCCCGCCATAGTAAAGTCCAACACATGGATAATGAAAGCGGCAACATCTATGCAATGCTAAATAGTCCCACAATATCTGCTGAGCATTTAGATCCCTTTCACGAACAGTCCCAATCATCAGCTGATAACGCCCTTATTGTCAATCACCAGCAAATGAGTACGTGCCAAACTGTATGTGCTTGCAAATGGAAGGGGGGCAAACAGACTGTGGAATGTATTGATCGGTTGCTTGAACGAATACCGGATAATATAGATCCGTCAACGCAAGTTTTGGATATGTCGGGCAATAAGCTGCGAACGCTTCTGAATGAGCAGTTTGTACGTGCTAATCTTTTAAATCTTCAAAAGCTATATCTGCGAAACTGTAGAATAGAACATATTGAACCACAGACATTTAAAGGCCTTACAAATTTGGTCGAACTAGATTTATCGCAAAATCTCTTGGAAGCTGTTCCGTCGATGGCCTTAAGCTTTATATCATCATTGCGTGACTTAACAATAGCTTCGAACAGAATACCAAAGATAGAATCAAATTCTTTCGCTAATACACCGGCCTTGCATAAATTGGATATATCTCATTGCGATATACAGTTTATAGCTCCACAGGCGTTCGAGGGCTTAGATAGCCTTACACTTCTGCGCTTGAACGGAAATAAACTAAGTGAGTTAGTGCCGAAAACAATTGAAACCTTGAGTCGCCTTCACGGTATTGAGTTGCACGACAATCCCTGGATGTGTGACTGCAGACTGCGGGATGCTAAATTGTGGTTAATGCAAAAGAACATACCTTATCCGGTTGCACCGGTGTGTTCCGGTGGGCCTGAAAGGGTTGTAGACCAAACTTTTGCGGAACTTAGTATTGATGACTTTGCATGTAAGCCAGAAATATTACCATCAAATCATTACGTAGAAGCTACAATGGGTGAAAATGCCTCTATACTCTGTAGGACCAAAGCTATTCCCGCTCCTTTCGTCAATTGGTATTGGAACGGTCGTTTGCTAACCAACAACACCGCATTCAGTTCTCATCAAAGATTGCATATTATAGAACATGGTGGATTTGAAAAGACCTCCCATTTAGTGCTTACCAATGCTCAGGAAATCGATTCCAGCGAGTTTTTTTGTGTTGCAGAAAATCGTGCCGGCTCATCTGAGGCAAACTTCACATTGCACATAAAGATGCGAGCGGCTGGTATGGCATCATTGGGTAGTGGGCAGATTGTGGGATTAAGTGCTGCTTTGGTAACATTAATACTGATTGTTTTGCTTTTTGTCGTGTTCCTCTTAATGAGGCTTAAGCGTGAACCCTTTAATGCTAGAAAAACACCCAACCATATGGAAGTTATAACAAGCATAAATCAACAAAACATGATCATAAATAAAACTCTTCCTAATGGAATCAATGGCACATCCAATGCCTTTGCATTAGATTCAAAAACACTTGCAGACAATGTAGATCCAGAAGAAAAAGACAACGGATGCGCTCAAAGTACAAATCCGTTGCAAAAACCACCGCGTCTCACTGATATGGCTTATGCAACTAATACTTACGACAAGACAGGAAGCGTTTTGGCAACAGCTCCCTGCTTCATATCACCAACATCTTCAGCTGGCAATAATCCCGATTTAATCAACGACACAAAACGTTTCGAAGGCGATGAATTTGCGGATTTGAAAATACCACCAATACTTACTAGAGCTCTAGCCACAGAACTGGCCGGACTGACGACGAATGGTGAATATAAACGTGCTGGTGGTTGTGATTCTCTATATCCTTCAGGCTTATGGGAAGATATTACGTCAGTGGCCTGTACCTCATCCGCAGATGACTTGTTTCTTCGGCGTTACTCTGACAAAACACATATAATGGATGTTACACAGCTCTATGAAATGCGCGACGGCTGCAACAGCGCTGAAAACTTTAGTAGAACATTTCCTCGCACCAGCTTTACCAATAACCTTCAGTCAAATGACGGCAGCTGTAATTTGAACACGGAGTGTACAGCTTCCACCACAACAACGAATCTTTCCACCTCGGGGTCTGGTACAGTTATGGGAGGTTATCCCAACGACTATGGCCTACCTGTTGTACCCGGAGCTGAACTACTACTCAACCATCATCTTCAAATGAATCCTTTACAAAAACAACTTTTGGGAGGTACACTGGGCAGACCGGCAGGTGGAAACCCATTAAGTCGTGCTACTTTAACGTCCAGCCATTGTGGAGGCAGAAGTAGCAATAGTCCACCGTTTACAAGTCGAACGCTACCACGACAAAAACCAACCATGAGCTTTGAAGCAAACAGCTCTCGAAGTTCGCCAATTCACAACAATGTCTTATCCAACTCAGAATCAGTTAATGCCAAAACAATACGAGTGTGGCAGAAGGGAGGCGTGCCAGTACTGCCACCCGTCACTGCAATTAAGAGAGCGCTAATCAGCACAAGTCGCAACTCACCAGACGAAGGCTATCAGGAAGGCTGTGGCACCGATGTATAAACCTAACTAAGAAGTTTTAATTGTAATATCTGCTAATGTGAAAAAGTAAATTTAACTGAATTTCCCTGTTGTTAAAGTTAAAGTGCTTTGTAATGGAATGTAGATGTTTGTTTAGCATCCTTTTTGCGCCTGACTAAATTTAGTTGCATCTACATCATAATCAATTTGATACTTGTCTAAGCAATACTAATAATCCTTTATCTTAAGTATCATCAGAATGTGGACTAATTAATGCGAAAAAAATAAAAGAAAAAAAAAATCAATGTAAAGATGCGCACTTGTTGCGTGCGTGTCAACAGGAATGTGATAGTGTATGCGTAAATAGATAATAATTTTGTATAAACAAAGAAACCAAATTAATCTTAATTAAAACCCAACTTAGAAACTTAGGAAATAAACAAAAAAGAATTGTTCGCTTTACATGATCGAAATTTCTTGTAAAATCAACAAAATACCTACGATGTAAAGTGAGAAGATACATAAATAATGTGTTTTTTGTTTTGTTTAATTTTTTTATTAACTGCACATTACTATACATAGATACATATTTATATACAAATAAAATTATAAAAAAAATGTTAAACTGTAAATTATCTTCCAGTGCTAAATTATAATAATAATACAAAAAAAAAAAAACAACAATAATACTCTAATCAATACATATTGATGATATTTACAAAATTTTGAAAAAATTTTAAAAACCTTTATTATTTTTATTCAATTTGGTCCGAATAATAGTGGAGGTTTTATGAACTCAATACTCTACTGGTAAAGTTTTCAAGTAACAAGTAAGATCTTACGTGACTATCGAAATGCATCAGATATTCACGTGACATGTTAGTTTGTGCAGTAATCTTTTACATTACATATTTATTTACTTGAATTCCAGGGAAATTTTTAATATCAAAATAAACCACAAAAACATTTAAATTTAACAACATTTTTGTTCAAAAATGTTATATCAGAAATAAGGCGCGTGCGTTTCCAGGAATTTATTTTGGAGGGGTGGGCCCAAATTTTTTTTTAATTTTCGTTTTTTGAATAGACGTTTTTAAGACAAACTTTTTTACATTTTTACGGTCAAATTCATAATGCATTAAGACAGGCTAATAAAATGTTTATAGTGAAAATTTGCTAAAACATTATTCAAACTCGGTTAAAAGCAAATTTTTTTTAAAAGGTTTATAGTAGGGTATAGTCTACAATAAACCTTTGATAAAGTTTGGAATTGAAAAATCATTCTTTGAGTGGTCAGCATTTAATATTTAATTATCTAAAGATTTAATCAAACATTCTCCTCCCTTGAATAGTTAAATTACACCAATTTCTATTCAATAAATTGAATATATTTTAAACCCCAGCAAAAAATAATCGAAGTGGTTCAAAAAGAATTAGTGGTTTCACTACATACAAAGTAGCGATAGGTGCCGAACTTCATATTCCGTAGGAAGTACTTTTAAAATCACTTCCAAAAATGCTACAAAATAACAATAAAACATCTTTCACCAGTTGTTTGCTTAATGATTTTGAAGTACCTTTTTCATTCTATGTTCTTAGGAATCAAATTAAATCACCACAACATATGAACTTATTTTTTAACTGAAACAATTAGAATGAGGGTGATACACGAAGTATGCAATTTTTTTTTATGTCCAGCTTCAAATAGATTTAGGTTTTGCAAAAATGGTGACAAAATTTGGTAATGGCATTTCATTTCTCTTTATTTAGAGCTTAAAAAATCGAAAAGACGAAAATCGATTATTGATAATTTTTTTTAAATTTCATATCTTATATCAAAAAAAGTTGGTCCTAAATTAAATAAATACATTTACGAACTAAAGCGGATGTTGCTGCATCACATTAAAGGTTGTTTAAGCTTTTTAGAAAATTGAGGTATAGGCTTGTGGTCAAAACAAACTTGTGAACCATTTCGCCGTGAATTTTTATAGTTTTGTAATCTCTATAATTGCTCCATTTTTAATTCGAAGTATATACGTTTGATTATCAATGAAATTAATTTTTCTATCACGTAAGGTTTTTAAGATACTCGCGTTTGAATATTGAAATATTTGGGTCTCCTCTGTAACGTATTCTTAAGTTGCTCAAACACAATAGTACTCGATTTTAAGACATTTTTATTCCAAATCTGGTATCCAAATTTTTCTATCGCGTAAAACTCAAACTCTACTATTACGCACTTATATTCTTTATAAATCACACTAAAATTTTCAAACGCGAATATCTCAAAAACAGAACATGCTTGAAAATTATGGATTGCAGTTTTGGAATCAGGAGGTCCATTTTATATGAAATCAAGTCCTATTTTGTGGAAGCAACGTAATAATACGTAACAGTGGACCCCTAAAAGTGCTTTTTTTACTTTTTAACAGCGAATATCTCAAAAACGGTACGTGCTAGAAAAATTTGGACGGTAGATTTGGAAGCAGGAGACCAAAATCTATAAGGACCAGTTAGAAATTTCACTGGAAGGTTTTTGCTGTCGAACAGTGTTTTTTTGTAAATATTACAAAAAAATGCTCTTTCAATCAATCCACTATAGGGAATTTATATGGAATTGTTGGCCAAAAGTCCATTTTTGATGTGTTCAAAACAATTTTTTTCTGATGCCATTATAAAGTATAGTATATAAAAGTAGGCTAGCACACATATTTTTGTTCACCAAGCTCTTTTACCGCGTCAAAAACAAAATTTAATTTTTTATATTTTTTTTTTAAATTTTGGGGAACAAAACTTATTACAACAGCAACGTACTTAAAATCCTGTATTAAAATCTATTAAAATGAATTTCAATTAGCAATAGAGCAAACAAATATATTTTGTACAAAGTACAGATTTAAAATGCAGATTTATATATTTTTTTAATTTTTCTATTAAATTATTTTTTATCATTTTTAAACCAAAAATATTTTTGGACTACTACTTTTTTTGCTTATATTTGCATACTCCCATATCTCTTTGAGGTATTAAGAAGCTCTTTCCGAGTATGATGTATTCATCTGCTAAGCCATGCGGCTCCATGGGCAAAATATATTTAGGAATGTCCGTCCGACCGTCTGTTAGTCTAATAGTCTGGGGAATGCACGATGCTGTGCAAACCAAAAGAGCTAGCTACCTGATGTTTGGCACGAATATGTCTTATGGTCTTGTACTGATCAAGTTCGTAAATGGGCAAAATTGGAAAATGTAAAAAAAGGCCCCCCTTAAAGAACTAAGCATACTTATGCAAAACCCATCTTTTACATTTTTTTTTTGTACATTTACTTAAAAATTAACAAAATTTACGCCACAAGAAGTTTAAAGTCCTGCAATTGGAACGAAGGGACCAGCAACATTTTTTTTGTCCGCCCCCTTTTGTGGGCGTGGATGTAAAAAAAATTGACAAAATTTTATTACAAAATTGCATTAAAATCGCAAATTGTCAGGTCCGATCATGCCAATTTTTTATGCAGAGCTTTAAAACATACCACCAAATAAACTTGCCAAATTTCGAGTCAATATCCCAGCTTTTAGGGTTTTGGCCAGAAAATACCAAAAAATTCCCTATAGTGCAATCTTACAAAAATAAGTGAAAAAAGAACTTCTAATTTAGAATTTCTAAATCACCAAATAAAAATGACATAATCACACCCAAAATGCTAAGAAATATGTACTTCTAAAGAAGTGATGAAAAAAGTGCTTCCAAAAGGTCAAGTTATATTAACATCCGGATCACTACTTCAGAAGTTGTGATAAAAACACTAGTGATATATGTTATACTTAAGTGTCAATCTTTCGCCACTGAAAAGTGGCGATAAAAAGAACATACTTTGTGTGTCACGCCCATATTAAATTCATCAATGTTTCAGTTGAAGAAGAAGTACATCTGGTTCATAAGTTGTGGTGAATTTTGTAGTGCATGGTAAGATCTTTTTTTGCTGGGAACAATTAACAAATTTAGGATGTTTTCAACAGACACCGGAAATCTTTTTATTTTTGGTTTTTATCAAGATATAAAATAAAATATTTTCCTCATGATCGAAATAAAAAACCAAACAAAAAAAAAAAACGTTTTCCAAAAAAGATATTTATGAAAAGTTCAAAAAATAAAACGTTTTTTTTTGTTTGTGTTCAATATTTCAAATTCTTTTGTTATTATTTGAATTTTTGTTATTTTAAAAATTCTAAATAATATCTCTAAAAGCAAGAAATTGGAATCTGCCAAGGAAATTTCGATGGAAAATGATGTTTGTGGCGTACAACAAATGAGGGATGCTTCAAACAAGTTATGTATGCAACATATTTTTTAATAGTTAAAATATTGTATCTTTATTTAATTAAAAAACTTTTGTTTCATAGCTTCCTTTCATGGATTATTTAGCAGTAATGCCTTATTTTTATCCAAGAGGATCGCTTTCGAAAAGCCTTTTTTAATAATGTCGCAACTTAAATCATTTTCCATGCGATACGCTTGGATTTCAATTTGATGTTTGGCTTGTTGCTGAAAGAAATTTGCATTGAGATTACGGTTCTTTGTATAACGCGATTTATATCGCTTTAAAGTGGAATCTTTTATCTGCTTACAACAATTTTTGGAAGCGCCTTTTATTTTAATTTTCGTGATCTCTGAACTAATAATTTACCAACAAAAAATTGGAATCCGACCATAGACTGATGTTGCCCTAACACTCCTCTACAATTTATCTTTAAGCACATTTACCCTTTCATCTTTTATCACATTTACCCACCCATATTATTATTATACAAAAATAATAAAACCCCCTTAATTTCTAAAATTATAGCTCGCTAAACAGCTTCGTTTTCAGAACATGCTTTATGAAATATTCAATAAAAGGACTGAAAATACATTTCCAATGGTATGCTACTCCAATTTATCGGACCAAAGATATGAAGGATTCAATTTACATATATATATAGTTTATTTTAGTAAA
>CAWUER010000572.1:0-50954 GCA_963921195.1 Pegoplata infirma
TATTTTTTTTACAATTATTATTTAAAATATAAAACACACGGATTAAATCAGATGACTGTTGTTAAGCAATACATTTTATCTTAGTTTAAAAAATAATTTTTTTTTGATAAATTAAAAAAAAAAATTAATTTAAAAAATTAATAAAATGAATTATGCACCTAAAAAAAACACGATTTTTCTTAAACTTCTCATCACTCCAATTTAGGATTAACATATGTTGTTGCAAATTTGATTGTCTTTAATTTGGTTGTTATTGCGAAAAAATCAGGTGAACGGAACTCAAGATATAAGAAAAACAGTCAAAATACCTCCAAATAACGCTAAAAATTTATTTGCGTGTAAACCTATGAACTGATGAAAAACGATGAATGTAGGATTTGTTGGAAATTTGATTGTCTTTATTTGGTTTTTATTGCGAGAGAATCAGATAACAGAACTTAAGATATAAGAAAAATAGTCAAAATACCTCCAAAAAAACGCTAAAAAATTCATTAAACAAAAAGTTATTCGCGAAATGTTCTTTTGATGAAATTTTTGAGTTTAGCGGTCCAAAATGCATATAAAAAAAAAGTCGCGGTTACTGCTCTGAAATTGTTTTTCATTTGTAAACAAGAGTTATTTACAAAATCAATAAGTCGTTTAAGGAAACCACGTTTATAATTAAACCGCTTACCATCCCAATTTGGGATTTGCATATGTTGTTAAGTATATTTAGGGCTATATGTGCAAAAAAATATAGGAAATTAAAGATACGCATTTTGAGATATTTGCAAATTAAGGACATTTTTTTAATTTCAATATCCTTTTGCAAAGCATCCTATCCTTTTTCAAAATTCTATTTTAAGACCAGGACATAACCATTATTTTGCGCTTTATTTCGTGACAATCGGATGATGCGTTCCAAAGATACGATCATTTAAACATGTATTTTTCATAAAATTGTTGCAAATACCAACTTTGAACAGCGATAAAACGCGAACCATTCACAATTTCGACTAAATAACAAAAACCGAAATTCAATAAAAATCAGAAGAATGGATATATTAATTTTTGGATAAATTGAACCACCATCGGCTGATTGCTATGCTATTAAAATGGAACCAGTCTATTATAATACAAACGATAGAAAAATTAAATGTGAATCATATCATTAAAAAACAGTGCGTAAAGGACACTAATAGTACAAAAATTTTAACTAAATAGTTGAAAAGTTTATTTTTAATGGAAAAAAAATACTAAAGTTAATTTCCTACTAATAAAAACAATTGATACAATTATCCTACAACCCTATCAAAATACTATTAATTACAACCCTAGTGGTTTGTGAATTAGCTAACTAATCTGCGGTGGCGCCATCTATTGGCCAATAGATATGTCATTTATTACACCACCCAGCAAACAAAATGATGAAAATCCAACAAAAATAGATTCAGCGAAAACTGATAAAATTAAGCAGCTTGAAACTGCCAATAAAGATCTATATCTTAAACTACAACATATTGAACAGTATGTTCTAGTCTTAAACGAGAATTAAGTTATTTAAAAGAGGAAAACCTTAAATTAAAATCAGACAATAAAGATATTGAGCCACAACAATTTTTAACCAACCTGTTTATGAAACCGATGAAGAAGAATTGTCTAAGGAAACAGAATGGATAGTCAAAAAAAAGGGAAACAAAAAGAGGAAAGCAGAATCCTCACCAGAAATAACATGCAATGATAAAGCTCTACCAGATAAACCCCAAAAAAAAATTGTTCGGTTGCCACCGGCTATTATGTTAAGTGATATTAATGACTATAATCAAGTAAATGATATCATCAAAACCAATACAAACGGCAGTGCCGATGTTAAATTATTAAAAAACAACACCGTAAAGCTTAACGTCCAAAATAGCGATGAATATAGATCTATAACCAAAATTCTATCTGAGAAGAAAATATCGTGGTATACCTATGAAAACAAACAAGCTAGGCCTATTAGAGTGATTGCCAGAAATCTTCATCATACATGTACTCCCATTGATGTAGTAAATGACTTGCTCCAGCAGGGCTTTAAAGCAATATCTGCTGTCAATAAATTAAGAGAAAGAACAAAAGAACCAATGGATATGTTTATAATATCCTTTGATACAAATGAGGATATTAAAAAAATATATTCTATTCAAAAAATCTTAAACTTAATCGTTAAAATCGAGGCAGATAGGCAATCGAAATTTGTTGTTCAGTGTAAAAACTGTCAATCTTTTGGCCACACCAAAAATTTTTGTTCCAAACCACCCAGGTGTGTCAAATGTGCAGGAAAGCATACAACATTTCAATGCGAAAAACCTATAACTGCTCACCCAAAATGCTGCAATTGCGGAGAAGCACATCCTGCTAGTTACAGGGGATGTGTTGTAGCTAGTGTTTCCAATTATTCGACCCTGCCGGTTAACCGGTTATGGCATTATTCGAAAATTGACAAAAATTGGTTAATCGGTTATTCGGCTCGATTAATCGGAAAAAGTGGCGATTAATCGATTAATCGTCAAAAACAATGAAAATTAATTTTAAACGATTTTTTTAAAGTAATGTAACAAAAAATAAAAGTATTTTAAGTAAATTTCATTTTCAGTCTTTATAAACACAAAAAAAATTAGAATGAGTTTCAATTACTATTTTAATTGATTTTGTACCCACCACGAAAGAAATAGTATTAATTACTAAAATTTGTAAAAGTTTACTATCGCAAAAGTACATTTATTCTCAATTCACGGACACTTTCGAAATCCATTAAAAATTTTTATTATGGCCGCTGTTCCAAAAAAAAAGTAATTCACATAAAAAATGTGAAAATGAAAATTTCCGAATTTTTTTGGTGTTCTAGATTTCACATCCGAATTTCTTTTTCGTTTTGTTTCACATAAATAAAATTTGGTGAAAGTAAAACGAATGCACTTTTTTCCTTATAATTTTTTATACCCTCCACTCTAGTGATAGAGGGTATATATAAGTTTGTCATTCCGTTTGTAACACCTCGAAATATTGGTCTAGGACCCCATAAAGTATATATATTCATGATCCTCGATCGATTTTAAAACGATCTAGCGATGTCCGTCCGTCCGTCTGTCTGTCTGTCTGTTGAAAACACGCTAACTTTTGAAAGACTTTACGGAGGCTCCTGAAGTTTGGCATATATGTTGGGCATTTACCTGGTCAGGTTGGTATTGCAATCCAGCGAAATCGGTCCAGTGGTTCAAAAGTTATAAGCAAATTAGTGAATTTCGGCAAGGGTTTTTTTGGAATTTACGAGATAAAACACACGGTAAATTTCGAACAGCATTTCTGAGGGCGCTGAAGTGTGGCATATATATTTGTCGTTCTTCAGGTCCGGTTCGTTTTAAATTTCAGCCAAATCGGTCCAGTGGTTCAAAAGTTATTAGCAAAACCGTAAATTTCTGATTCGCCTCACCTTAAATTCACGTGTTGAAAACCCGTTAAACATGTTTTAAAAACATTGGTAAGTCACAAAAATATTTTACATCGCATTTTTGTCACTCAAAAATATTTTTACACTAAAAGAAAAAAAAAATACACTCGAAAAAAATTTTACACTCAAAAAAAATTTTACACTCAAAAAAAAATTTAGTAAATTATTTTTTTTTTTTTTTCAAAAATTAGTTAAAATAAAAAGTTTTTTTACACAAAATAAAATATTTCTAATCAAAAATGTTATTTTTTCACTCTAGAAAATTTACTATAACTTAAAAAGGGCATTGTGGAGGGTATTCATAGATTCGGCCAAGTCGAATTTAATTTTTCAACTTGTTTAAATTTAAATTATTCGATTTCAACTTCGAATGAAAACGTAATCAACAAAACACTAAACTTGATTTCATGTGATTCGGAAATTTTCATGTGAATTGAAAAGTTGTAAAAGACAGAACAGAGGCCCATATCAATAAAAAATAATTAAAAACAAAATCAACTTTTTAAAATTTTTATTTAAAATTTTTTTCTTTAAAATTTTATTTGGAATTTTCTAAATTTCAATCGGGATTTCTGAGTTTCAATTGGCCATTTCCGTTTTTCAATTGGGATTTCAAAATTTCAATTTACTTATAATTGTAATTTTTAAATTTTGATTTTGTAAGCTATAAATATCAATTCAGATTTGTGAATTTCAGTTGGCTTTTCTGAATTTCAATTGGTATTTCTTAATTTCAATTTTGATTTTTAAATTTTAATTGTGCTTTTCAGAATTTTAATTGGTGTCTTCTAAATATTAATTTTGATTTATATAATTTGATTTCAATTTTCTAAATTTCAATTGTGATTTCAATTGAGATTTCTGAATTTTATTAGCTCTTTAGAAACTGAATTATCTTTTCTGAATTTCATTTAGAATTTTTAAATTTCAATTTTGCTTTTCTAAATTTCAATTGAGATTTCTTAATTTCAGTAGGCTCCCGTAAACTTCAATTTTGTGAAATTGGGAGTTTCAGAATATCAAATTTCAATAAGCTTTTCTGAATTTGGATTGAGCTTTCGTAAATTTTAATTGGGCGTTTCTGAACTTCGATTTGGATTTCTGAATTTCAATTGGGATTTCTGAATTTCAATTGGGATTTCTGAATTTCAATTGGGATTTTCTGAATTTAATTGGGATTTTCAATATGGCGATTGAAAACTTTAATTAGGATTTCTGAGTTTTAAATGATTAAATTTTTAATTTTGCTTTTCTAAACTGTTAATTGCTGGTTTCTGAATATTTTTTTTTCTGTAGTTTTTACTTTTTTCTGAAGTGTTTGTAAAAAAGAGGAAGTGTTTCAAACAAATTTATAGTAGAATATAGAGATAATAATATTAACCGGTTAATCGAACCATTTTAACCGATTAATCGGGTCGAATAATTATTTGCGTTTTAAATTATTTGTTTCGACATTAACCGAAATAGAGGCGATTAATCGAGGAATCGGTTAATCGATTAACCGAATTGGAAACACTAGTTGTAGCTAAAGAACTACAAAAAATTAGAAACTCATCAAGAAAAATGCTCAAGTCTGAGAATTCAGCAATTGATCAGCCGCAAGCGACTGAGGATTCAGCTGTTGATCAGCAAACTGATTTAATTGTTAACTCAAACTTGCCAGATAACAATAATACAAACTTGCCAAGAAAAAAAAAATACAAACTTGCTAAAAAGAAATTTAAATCATCCTAAATCTACTCAACGTTATCCAAACTTGCCAGAAAACAATAACCCAAACTTGCCAAGAAAAAATACAACAAACCTGGCAAGAAAAAACTTAAATAACCCACAAACTAAAGCTACTCAACGTAATATCGAAACAACAAACCAAACCCCTTCATACGCCTCCGTATCCAGGGAAAGGTCCATGCCTAAACAGCCAAATGCGAATGAAGACTCAAATTCTTTATCCTTGATTCTAAGTAAGCTTGAAAAACAAGAACATTTTTATAATACTCTTGAAAAGCGCTTAGACAGTCTAGAACATAAAGTTAGCTCAATCTTTCATGATGCAAACTAAAAACAATTTAAAAATAATGGCCTGGAATGCAAATGGTCTGATAAAACATAAACAAAACTTACAACTTGTTATAAATGAAAAACAAATCGATATCTGTTTGATATCGGAAACACATTTAACTGAGCAACAAATTATTCAATTTGATGGATATACTGTTTATCACACCATACATCCTTCCAATACTGCACGTGGCGGAAGCGCTATAATCATAAAAAACAGCATTGTTCATTATGAAGAGGAAAAACTTAGCTCTCTTGAATTTCAAGTGACTACAGTTACAGTTAAAACTGCCAAACACCATTTACAAATAAGTGCCATTTATAGTCCTCCGGGCTGTAAGATCACGGCGGATCAGTACAAATGTCTTATTGAAAAACATAAACATAAATGCATAATTGGAGGTGACTTTAATGCAAAAAATTGCTATTGGGGATCCCGTTTAACAACAACAAGAGGAAGGGAGTTATTCCAAGCTGCCCGTATCACCGGCTGTGAGTTTATTTCCACCGGCAAGCCAACTTATTGGCCAACCGACCGGTCTAAGCTACCAGACCTTATTGACTTCTTTGTTACTAAAAAAATTTCAAAAAACATTTTAAAAATAGAAGTTGGTGCTGACTTAGATTCAGATCATTCACCTATATATCTGACTATTTGTGATAATATAATGTACAAAGAAGATCCTCCAGAGCTAACCAACAAACACACAAATTGGAATCTTTTCCAACAACACATCAACTCGATCATACTAACCACAAATTTGCATACAATAGACGAATTAGAAAACTGTGTCATGTCTTTCACCCAATCAATACAAAGAGCTGCTTGGTACAGTACCCCAACTTTCAAAAGAAAAGAAGTAGGTAATAATTATTCCAACAATATTAAAATCCTACTTAACGAAAAACGGAAACTTCGGCGAACATGGCAAGAAACTCGCGCACCTGAAGACAAAACAAGACTCAATAGAGCAGCGCAAAATCTAAAACGTAAGCTCAAGGATTTAAAAGATGAATCACTCCACCAGTACCTGACAAACCTAGGAAGCGATAGAACTTCTATGCATTCTCTCTGGAAATGCACCAAAAAACACACAAAACCTATAACACAATCGTATCCAATCAAAACATCAGATGGAACATGGCTTCGAACTTCTATAGAAAAAGCAACAACATTTGCAGAGCATTTAGCCAACACGTTTAAACCCAATGAAGATTATTTTCCACAAGAACATCAAGAAGCAATGAATCAGATTGCTGATGAACCGTTAATCCCCATAGAATTATCTGAAGTTCAAAATGTAATTAAAAATTTACCGAACAAGAAAGCCCCAGGATTTGATCTTATTACAGCTGAAATTCTTAAACAACTGCCCTACAAAGCTCTATGCGAACTGACAGTGTTAATGAATCATTGTCTTATCTTAAAACATGTGCCAATTATTTGGAAAGAAGCTGAAGTAATAATGATACTTAAGCCAGATAAACCTCCACATCAAACATCATCTTATCGCCCAATTTCATTGCTACCAATTCTTTCAAAAGTTTTCGAAAAATTGCTATTACCTAGACTAAATGTCGTTATAGAAAGACAGAACCTTATTCCAAACCACCAGTTTGGATTCAGACAAAAACATTCAACGATTGATCAGGTCCACCGTATCACAAATGTAATTGAAAAATCACTCGAAAAAAAGGAAATCTGCTCAGCTGTCTTTATCGATGTGGCACAAGCGTTTGATAAAGTTTGGCATGAAGGACTGCTCCTTAAATTAAATTCACATCTGCCAGCAAACTATCATGCAATTTTTAAATCTTACCTAATGGACAGATACTTTCGTGTCAAATGCGAAAATGAGTTTTCAATGTTACAACCCATCAAAGCGGGTGTACCACAAGGCAGTATATTAGGTCCCCTATTGTACCTAATTTTCACAAGTGACTTACCTCAAAACCAGAATATACTCACAGCTACATTTGCCGATGATACGGCACTACTTTCTACAGGAAAAACCATCGAAGAAGCAACAAACAAACTTCAAGGTGCCGTAAATGAAATAGCCGAATGGGCTAAAAAATGGCGAATAAAAGTTAATAATACAAAATCATCTCACGTCAATTTTACCAATAGAATAATAACTCCAATGTCAATTTATTTTGATAACTCACTGATACCAATAACAAACTCAGCCAAATATCTCGGAATGACGTTAGATGTAAAACTGAGATGGAAAGAACACGTAAAAAAGAAAAAACAATGTCTCGAAATAAAATACAAAAACATCGAATGGCTCATAGGAAGGAATTCGTCTCTTTCTACTCAAAACAAATTAACAATTTATAACCAAATTCTGAAACCAATATGGATGTATGGTATTCAACTTTGGGGATGTGCAACCCAAAACACTATTGATATCATACAAAGATTCCAAAATAAAGTACTACGAAATATTGTTAACGCACCCTGGTACATTAGAAATAATGACCTCCACAGAGATCTGAAAGTGGAAACAGTAAACAACGTCATAACATCTATAGCAAATTCCCACCATATGAGACTAATAAGTCATGTAAACGTAGAAGCTAGTAATCTTCTCGACACTGACGACCATCCAAGGCGCCTACAAAGAAGGAAGCCTTCTGATCTGGTGACAGCTGTATAAATTACATTCAAAATGTAGTTTTTATTTTGTACAATTTCATAGAAGTAATCTGCTCGTTGGTCAACATTGACCAGTTGTAGAAAATGTTTTCTTTTCTTTTGTAAAACTTATTATATTAAAATATTTAATAAAAGTTAAATAAAAGTTTTGAAAATAAAAAAAAAAAAAAAAAAATCCGCACTTTGCATAATAGTTGCCCACTTGTGCCCGTTTTAAAAAATGGAATTGAAATAAAATTTATAAAAATATTAAAAAATATATATTTTTTTAAAAGCCCTTTTTAAAAACTCATCGTTAGAGAAAGTTTCACGCCCTTTCAAAAAACTGTCTGCCCCAGAATTATCCTTTTTATCCCTACTTAACAAAAAACTTGCCCGTTTACACAAATGGAATTAAAATACCAAAAATTGAAAAAAAAATAAAAAACATTTTGTGAAACCCTAATTTTCGTGTAACCGGGTTTTTCTCGTAACCGGTTTTTTGTGTATTCGGGTTTTTGGGTAACCGTGTTTTATTTTATACCGTATTAATATAGAAAAACACTATGTATGTACTTTAGGAAAAACTTGAAAATTGTTAATTCAAAAAATTTATTTAATTCAATTAAAAAAGGCTCATTTTAACAACTTTAGATTTGTTCATCTCCCTTTTTATTGAAATTTTATACGCAGATGAAAAAACGGGCAAAAGCGGACAGGTAAGTTTGAAAGCTAGAAAACCAACGAATATTTTGGCATCCTAACTTTTGGATTATGTCGCGGAACATTTTGGAAAAACTATTTCAAATGGAACAATTTTTCAAAATTTACATAAAAATATCAAAAAATCTTAATAAAAAATAGGGAAAAAGAGCTGTTCACACCCATTTACATATTGTACTTCCTTTTGTCAAATAAATTAATCCCAAAAAAAAAACAGGGTCCCACCTTAATAATGTATAAATTTGATAGCTTTTTTGATTACAGTACACAGTGGGCCAGGATCTCCGTTTTTTGGCCAAAAGTTCATTTCGCTGCATCCAAATTCTGTTGATGTATTTAAAATCTTAGCATGTTCAATATTATGTAAATAAAATATTGTAATATTGTGGCTAACTGATTTTCTTTGGCAAGAGGTCAAAGTCAAAATTTCGAATTTTTGTAACAATTTTTTTCTTTTTAATATATTAAAAAAACTTTGTAAATTAAAGAATTTTTGACTAAAAATCATTCAGAAATCACTAAAGAAGTACTTATTTATATCGTCCATTCCACCAGACATTTGGTGATTTTAGGCATTTTTTGACCGAGGGTCTTCCGATTTTTGTTATTTTTTTCATACAGATACTCTATGGAGCCAATTTCAAATTTCATCCATCAGATCGAAAATATTCAAAAATCTCGCGATTTTATTCACGATTTTCATTTTTAAAAAAGTCAAAAAAATTAAAAATCTGCGTAACTTTGAGCAGCTGTATTTTCTAAACTACTTATCGCATTTTAACAATCTATAGCGCATACGAATGGTATGTAAGTCTATTTTAATATCTAATAAACTGAAAAAATATCGGTGCTTTAAAGTGCATTTTATATGCAAATGCAGTTTTGAAGTGCATTTTGCGAAACTTTTACCCCTTTTAATTTTTTTTTAATTAGCATATTTGGAAAATTTAGAATTTTTGCTACAAAAAAATGTTTTCATTACAATGGACCGAGAATGTATGCTATTTTTAATATTTATTTTTAAAAAATACTTCCTTAAGTTTCCCTTATAATTTTTTTTATTTTTTAAATTATACCAAAATCATGTAAAAAGACATGTTTTTAAATCGTTACATTTTCAAAAGTACTAATCGGATCTTATACCCAGCAAAACTTAGATTACCAAATAAGGTATAAAATAAGGTATAGGATCTCTTATTTTATACATTGCAGCATTGATGATTTTAACAGGCGATGAGACTCAAAGTAATGCATACCAGTAAGGTATATAATATAGCATACCAGAACGTAATATATAAGGTGTTACGAGTAGTGAAAAAGTAATTTTGTAAATTAAATTCACTCACGTGATTGTAAGTGAGTGTAAGTAGATAAAATATGCTCGTGAGTGAGTGGCGTTAGAAATTTCCTGTCGTGAGCCCATCTCTAGTTTAAACTTATGCATTTTTTTTATAAAATAATTATTTTTTATGTTATTGTAATGCATTATGCATCCAATTATAAATAATACATTATTTCAAACTTTCAAATAATACATAATGTAACCAAATATAAGTCATCCATGATTTAATGTTTAGAAATAATAAATATGAAATAAATTTTTTCCAATAATCATGCATTACGTAGCAAATTATTAGTAATGCATTATTTTTCACTTGAAAATAACACGTTGTGGAACAAATGTTTGGTAAGACATCCTAAAATAATGCTACAAATAAGGTATATACATTACCTGGTAATGTGTTATATAATCACTACCCATTACCAAAGTTTTGCTGGGATTGTTTTTATCCACATTAGAAAGGTATTTTTGTCCATTTCTTCCATTTAATGACCGCAAAAATGTTGGTGTTTCACAAATGCATTTTAAATGCAAATGCAATTTTGAAGTGCATTTTTCAAAACTTTTACCCTTTTAATTTTTTTTTAATTATCATATTCGAAAAGTTTATAATTTTTACTACAAAATAATGTCCTCTTAATAATGGACCCACTGTGTGTGATATTTTTAAAGAAATTTTAAAAATTTCCTTAAAACAAATTTTAATATTTTTAATGAAACCAAAAAAAATCTGAAATTACATGATTTTTTAAAAAATTCTAAAAAATAGCACACGCATCGGGCCCATTATAAGGAGGACATTATTTTGTAGTAAAAATTATAAACTTTTCGAATATGATAATTAAAAAAAATAAAGGGGTAAAAGTTTTGAAAAATGCACTTCAAAACTGCATTTGCATTTAAAATGCATCTTTGAAACACCAAAATTTTTGCGGTCATTATATGCAAAAAATTGACAAAAATACCTTTCTAATGTGCATAAAAGCAATAATACATGATTCGTACTTTTGAAAATATAACTGTTTATAAAAATGTCTTTTTACATGATTTTGGTATAATTTAAAAAATAAAAATTTTTATAAGGGAAACTTAAGGAAGTATTTAAAAAAAAATATATTAAAAATAGCATACATTCTCGGTCCATTGTAATGAAAACATTTTCTTGTAGCAAAAATTCTAAATTTTCCAAATATGCTAATTAAAAAAAAAATAAAAGGGGTAAAAGTTTCGCAAAATGCACTTCAAAACTGCATTTGCATATAAAATGCACTTTTAAATCACCGATATTTTTTCAGTTTATTAGATATTAAAATAGACTTACATGCCATTCGTATGCGCTATAGATTGTTAAAATGCGATAAGTAGTTTAGAAAATACAGCTGCTCAAAGTTACACAGATTTTTAATTTTTTTGACTTTTTTAAAAATGAAAATCGTGAATAAAATCGCGAGTTTTTTTGAATATTTTCGATCTGATGGATGAAATTTGAAATTGGCTCCATAGAGAATCTGTATGAAAAATATAACAAAAATCGGAATACCCTCGGTCAGATTTTTTAAAATGTCTCATGGAATGGACGATATATAAAAATCTAAAACACTTCAATAATTATCTAAAGAAGGTATAAAATTTTAGTTTCCCCAAAAAAATAACAATTTTTTTGAAAATCGCCATTTTTAAACATCGATCTCCAAAAAGCTCCAAACGATTTTGGAAAACCTTTAATGCCAATGTGTTCCTTAATATGTCCCCTAACTAAAATTTTGCGACCATTCATAAAATTTCGAGATATTGTCCTATAACTAAAAAATGGCGTTCAGAATACACTTCTACACTAGCACGAAAGATAAAATCACTTGCACTCCGATTATTCTGCAATTCACGTATGTTATAGAAGGTCGAAATCTAAGATTAACCTGTTTTTTTAGGTGCCATCTCGGTGGTTAAAGAGGGGAAATGGGAGAGGGAAAACTGTATTATTTCGTTTTTTCATATCTGTTTCAAAGGAGCTATATGAACATTTCATACAGATCGAAAGGTTTTTTGAAGGCTTATTAAATGGTGTATTGGACTTAGCGAAATTCGGTTTTATTAAGTTGTAATTGTCAAAAATCTGTAATCTATACTATATACATATACAGATAGGACCCCCAAATTTATGTACATATAATAATCTCTATTATGATTAAGCCGACACTTGTTTTTGCTTGTGGCGATATTTTTGCTAGTTCGGCTTTTATTCGGACTTTTATAAATTCTTAATGCTCACATATTCAGTGGCGCATTTAAGCGGATGATATTTATGGGTTACAACTTTAATTAGCCGATAGTGGCAATTGATGAGCATTTTTGAGAGGGTTTTTTTTAAGAACAACATTATCGTAGAATTCATATAGAATATATCCAGTATAACTGCGTCCTTAAGTTTTACTTTTTAATGATACATTTATGCTGAAATTTCAATGCAGTTTAATGGTCCGGATTAGAATTTAACCTTTAACTGTCGAGGTGGTGGTAAATTTTACCCTCTCGTTAAATTTTTTTGAATTATTCTCTTCCATTGCACTCTATTATTTTCATTTTCTTAGTATCTTCACAAATCGCAATCTTTAATATATAGTTGTGTTTTGGTGAAGCTAGGCTTAGCATGAGCCGAGCAATGGACATGCTGGTGTAAAAATTACCACTCGTCGGCATTTACGTAAGTTTTTCTTTGGAAATATTTTACCCCATGTCAGCATTAGCGTAAGTATTCAGTTGAAAATTATTGACCACACCTCGAAATAAACGTTAGGTTTTAATAGAATTATTTTTACCACTCCTCGGATATGTTGTTAGTAAAAAATTAAAAGAGTCATTAAAGCCAAATTAAAGGGGAACTTTGTATTGGTGACCAAATCTAAACACGAACCGGTGATTTCCACTTGATATAAATTGGAATTTCAGCAAAAGCGATTGTTAGTTGCGGTGTATCGCGCTTACACTGCGTACGTGGACAGATGGTCGGACGGACAGACAGATATACTGTCAGACGGAAATCACTAAATCAACGCAAAAAAAGATTCTGAGTTGTTCGGCATACTTGAAGGTTGGTTAGGACCTGTATTTCGGGTAGTAAGTTTTTCTTACTTTTTTTACTTACTCTGTTATACCCTGTACCACTGAGTGGTGGAGGGTCTAAAAACCTCCAAAAAGGTTGACCTGTAGTTTCTTCAATTAATTTTTTTTCTCTACGATCTCTTATATTTCTTAAAATGAATACATTTGACTGTAAATTAACATCCATAAAAATTTTGGTTTATATTTTATTCATAATTTTTTTATAAGTTTTCCTTGTGACGTTTTTTTTTTACATAAAAAAAGGTTCGTGAAATAAAGTAACTGTTATGATGAAAATAGCTTACTATATTTTTTTAAGTTTTACATTTATTGTTATTATAAATGATGTAACTTAGTTTTAAAAAACAAATAATTATAAAAAAATATTTTTTATTAATTTTTGTTTAAAAAATTAAAAAGGGGTAAAATTTACCACCACGTCATAAACTATGCTCTAAAAATTCACCTCGTCAGTTAAAGGTTAATAACTTTTTTATCCGTGTTTTTTAAATGCGGTCTTTTTAAAATGCGCCATTGCGATTTTATCGGAGTTTGAGCATAAATTAATTATTCGTTTGAAAGCGTCAACAAGTTGACATGTTCAGTTAAAGTAGTATATATTCGATTCGCAACACATAACCGATTCTTTGGAATTCAAAATTTTACTGGGTATATTTTGGTGCAATATTTCATCTTTAGTTTGATTTCATAATTTCTGTATGAGAAAAAAAGAAGTCAATTAAAATAAAGTTAACACCTCTTCATTTAAGTGCATTTCCATAAAATAGTTTGGATGTAATTTACAATAACAAAACTTTTCTGCATTTTTTCTTGTTAATTACGACTTTCTTGCACTCAAAATAATCACTCTGTTAAAATACAGAGATACTCTGCTGAGCCAGCAGAAAATACCATAGATTTCCAACCAGCAAGATTTTTTGTTATTTTACGAAAAATCTCTGTAAAATGATCTTGATAAAAAAACTGTAAATTTACAGAATTATCTGTAAAATGCTGATGAAAGCAACAAGAATTGTACCAAGAAGCATGGATAAGTAATAACTTGGCACAAAATCAAGGCAAATGCCACCATTTAAATGCGCCCACTTAAATATTTCGCACGCGAATGCTTTACTTTGAAGAAATTATTTATAAACTCGCTTGATGTTCTCACGGTTTTTTCATAAACTTTTAATTTTCAGTTCCACATTTGAGCGGGGACATTTCAATAAACACTTTTATAAAATTAAAGGAACATTGTTTAAGAATGCATTGACTTCCTTATATGTATGTCTTATTAATGCGCTTGATATGTCTTTTAGACAACGGTCACTATTTGATTCGTGATCAATTTCCCCTTGCATAATGTGCAACTTGTGTTGACAATTGGAAAATGCCATCGTGTAAATTTGACCGCTTAAATGCTTCCAAAATTACCAGTTTTTTACGAGTACCTCCAATTTACACGACATCCTCGTAAAATTTAGCAGCTTTTATGGTAATTTAAGACGCTTTTTAAAGAGGGGTTGAAATATTTGGAAGTTTTTTGAAGAGATTTTTTTTATTATAAAATTGTATTACAGAGCGATAAATAAAATTACAGATAAAATTTTGTTTTTTGGTCACAAGAATATGCAAAGTATTTTCGTAAAATCTGTATTTCGGCAGATAACTTTGTCAAAAATCTGTTGAAATGAGATTACAGTCATTTTACAGAGTATTTAACAGAGTTATTATTTTGAGTGAGGATTTTGTTTATATGATGGTGCTCACGAAAACACTTTGCTGCTAAGCTCTGTCTGAAAATGTTAGTTTGAATTAGAAAATTTTGAATTTTAAATTTTCGTTATCATATTCATAATCAGGAAAGCCATATCGTTTATAAACAAATAATTGAAGTTCAATATATTTAAATTTAAAATGTATGGCCATTTTGAATCCACCATGTTGAATTTAATGTTTTTTTATTCTATATTCGCAAACATCGAAGCCATATCAAGTAGAAACAAATAATTTAAGTTCAATATTTACCAATTTTTAAATTAAAGGCCACCATTTTGAACCCGCCATTTTGAATTTAAAATTTTCGATTTCATATTCGTAATTAGTGACGCCATATCATTGATAAACAATTAATTGAAGTTTAATATTTACAAATTTTAAAATTTTTGGCCGCCATTTTGAATCCGCCATTTTGAATTTCTATTTTCCGATTCCAAATTTGTAATTAGCGACGACATATCCTTCATAAACAAATAAATAAAGTTCAATGTATACAAATCTAAAAGTTTTTTACCGCCATTTTGAATCCGCCATTTTGAATTTTAAATTTTCGATTCCATATTCGTAATCAGCATTGCCATATCCTTAATAAACAAATATTTTAAGTATTATATATTCAAATTTTAAAATTTATGGCCGCCATTTTGAATCCGCCATTTTGAATTTTAAATTTTTGATTCCAGATTTGTGATTAGCCACTGCCTAAACCTCTTTTGGCATATTATAAAGACTTCTATCCTCTGTATTCTAGTTTTGGCCAAAATTCTTTGATGCTGGCCCACAGTGCAGTATATGGAGATTTTATCTTTGATGGATCATTCCAAGAGAATGGGTGCACCGATGTTTACAAAAATTACACACAAGGTGCAGCAAGTCATAATTAATACAATAGTGCATTCACTTTTTTTAATTTAATAATTTTGTTTTTTTAGTTTTGGCCAAAAAAACTACCATCTCGGCCCAGTGTGCATCTTAGCAGCTAAGATTTTTAAAACAAAACAAAATTTTATTCACTTTTTGCACATTTAATTTTAAATAAAAGTTAAAATACTAAGGCTGGATTACTCAATGTTCCGTTTTAAAATAACTATCCGTTAAATTTAACTTTTTCGTACAAATTTTGACATAAGGCTCCGTTAAATCGGCAGTTAGCAGATAACTTTTCATTGAGTAATCCGTTAAAGCGAGTTTTTTATAAGTCAATTATATTTGTTTTAAATTTAAACGAAGTTAATACTACAAATTTTATTCAAATTCTGATTAATTTTTATTAAAACATAAAAGTTGTTTTATTCAAGCATTAAAAATTAGATTGTGAGTATGGTTATTCTAGCTCGAGGACATTTTTCCTTTTCTAGTTAACATAGAATAATTTTCAAGAAAATATTTTTTTTGTAGAAATTTAAAAAGATAAAACTCAACTACTTAAGGAAAGTAAGTTGTTCGGTTTTGAGGTATTCTGTTCAGAAATAAAATCACGGAATTTAAACTTATTAAAACAGCATGTAAACATTTATTATTTCAGATAAATATACAGTAAATGCTAAATTCAAGCTATTTTTTTATTTTAAAACAGCTGAAGATCAAAACATAACCAAACATGTGACACTAAAATTTTCGCTACAAATTTATATTTTGAAACATTTTTTCACCGGTGAACAACTTACAGGTCTTGATTAATGTTGCCAATTTTAAAAACAAAATATTTGGTACCATTTTTTCTTTGTCAAAACGTTTAATATTAAAAATATAATTTCTTTCTTAAAAAATACCTACATTTTGATCAAAAAAGAAAATCTGTCCCTTTTCCCCTACGATATCGTTTTTTATGAAAAAAAAACCCTATTGGCAACTCTGACTCGGAGAGCTTTTGATTATTTTGCGGTCTTGTTCTACGTGTTAAGAGCTACAAAATGCTTTTGGACTTTTTGTTCTGTCGGCAATATTTACCGAGATATGAGCATTTTAAAATTTTCGGGAATGCTAACTTTTTTGGATCCAAAGTTAGGACCCATTAGGGTCCACACATGTGAAGGGGACCGGCGATCTATCTGGCTTAGTTTCCGAGATAGGACCATTTAAAGTTTTCTGAAAATAAAAAAAAAATTACCATTTATTTTTGCTAATATTAGCAAAAGAGCTTGTAAAAATTTCGTCAACTCAATTTTAAATTTAGCAAAAAAAATTTGTTCAAATTTTGTTTAAAATTGATAATGCGCTAAATGAAGTTTCCAAGATATTTTTGCTAACATGCTAATCTCAACTAAAATTTTGCTAAAAGTTAGCTAACCAGCATTAGCAAAAAAAAAAAAATAGTAAATCTACTAATGTATTAGTTTGAGTGTATGGCTCGTTTAGGTCTAAAAACTCTGTATTTAAATTTTTAGCCAAATCGGACAAAATTAACCCGTGCCTTTAGGGGGTTAGTTTTGTTCCAAAAAATTTTGTCCCATACAACATCAAAAAAAAATTTCGATTTTTTTTGTTTAATTAATATTTTGCTTGATTAACTTAAAATTGAGATCAAAAAAAAATTGGCCCGTTGCACTATGGGCCAGGATTTCCATTTTTTGGCCAATAAGGTCTGTAAGGCAACACATATTTAAAAATATTTTTTCAGATTGTCAACATCTTGAATTTTGTGCATCTTTAATATCTTTTTATTGTAGCTTAAAGTTTTTTTTTTGCATGAGGTTAAATTTTAAGTTTGAAATTTTGTTAATATTTAATTCCTAAAGACATACCTGTTAGTCCGACACATAAGATAAACTGTCAAAAAGTTAGCTAAACATATATATTTTTTTTAATAAATTATGGAAATTCATACTTTTGTTGAAACCCGCCTTTTTTCAACACCAAAGTCCAAAAAAGTCCAAACGACATTGACAAACCTCGAATTACGATCTGTCTCTGACAATGTATTCTATTCACATTTTTGTGACCGTTCATAAACTTTTGATAAAGAGGCAATAAACCAAAATATGGCGTTTAGAAATGCCCTAAAATGGAACTTCAAAATTTTTTTGATATTTTTGTTTCTATTGATTTCTAATAAAAAATTTCCCACTTTGACAACATTGGCGTGATAACTGGAGATGTGCGCGTGAGTGAATTTTGACTCACGTTCACTTACGCTCACGCAAAAACAACATAAATTACTCAATCGTTTTTATTTTCTCACACTTACTCACTATTTACGTGAGTAAACAAAACACAACTCACGTGTAACTCACGCTAAACATTTTAAACACAAAAAAAATTGTAAAAACTGAATTAATACACATACATAATTTTGACTCACGCAAAAAAACGACACTCAATACGAATCACTCACGCAAAAAATGTCTCACTCACTTGTCGTTCGCGAACAAAAAATTTGAGACACGTTCACTTTCGATCACGCGTCATTCGCGTGACAAGCGTCCACCTGTAGTGCTAAACATTGAAGCTGGAAATACATTTAAGCGGGCATATATCAATACAATTAAATAATTTTGACTCACGCAAAAAATGAAACTCAATACAAATCACTCACGCAAAAAATGTCTCACTCGACTAATCACTCATGAACAAAAAATTTGAGTCACGTGACCAGTGTCCATCTCTAATGTCAAACGTTAAAAATGGAAACGCATTTAAGCGGGCATATTTTGGATATAGCATTTTCAATATTTTTTGTGAAATTGTAAGCTAGTAGCATTATTTGTACATTTAGAATGGCAAATGCCAACTGGAAATAAATGAGTTCTCTCTTAAATGTTCCACTGAATATATTAACTTTTTGACGCATTTAAAAGAGAAATATTTTATTAAAATTTTCTGATAAAAGCAAAAAGAGGGATTTATAAAAACTTAGGAATGTATACATGTGTGCATTGTACATTTTTTTAAAATACTATGTCCTACATTTGGGATCCGCCATTTTGATTTCAAAAAGTCTAAGTCCGTATTCGAGTTACGCAATCATTTCCTAGTGATATTAATCAATAATTTAAATATCTTGTTCGCCATATTGGATCCGCTATTTTGAATATTTGATTTTGAAATCAGATTTGGCATCCATTAAAATCAGACAACATAGAAAAAATTTATATTTTATTTGTCGCCATATTGGATCCGCCATTTTGAATTTAAAAAAATGGAGCTCATATTTGTAATTACCGACCCTAAGTACATCGAAAATGGTTAATTTTGGTACAACAATTAGCTAAGAATTACAAAAGCATATATTAGATCCGCCATTTTGAGTTTCGAATCATTAATTCCAAAAACGGGTTTTAACATTCGAAAGACCATTAAAATCGAAGTTTTTTGCAAAAATAAACATATAAAAAATCTTAAATTTAAGTTTGTCGCCATATTGGATCCGCCATTTTTAATTTTAAAAATGTGAGCTCATATTCGTTATTAACGACCCCAAATACATCGACAATGATTATAATAAATACAATAAATGAATAATTAAAAAATCATGTCCGCCATTTTGAATTTAGAAAAAAATTTTCCAGAATCATCATCAGCGATCCTTTAACACCCATATGTAATACGTTTTTGACATTTAGTTAAGCGGTCTATTTATGGCCAAAATTCAGGATGCTGGCCCACAGCATTTTTTAAAATATTTTTTTAGTCCAAAAACTTTCCCTGAACTTACCTACCCTCTATCTTAAAGGCTGGGTTAGCCATAAAACGTAACCGTAGAACCTATTTTCAACAGGTTCTCTCTACGTTTTAGCGTGACATAAAATACCATGCGTTGGAAAAAAACAATACATAAATAAAAATGTTCTGTACTATTTTTGCTTACTGAATATTGTACAGAGTCTACGCTACGGTTACGTTTTATGGCTAACCCGGCCTTAACTCTTAAGGCGGTCCTCATATGGCAACATTTTTTGCTACTAGGCAAAAAAATTTAAAGAATCGATAGAAGTTTTCCACAAAAAAAAATTTTAAAAATCGAAGAGGACACACATTTTTAAAAATGAAATTTAAAAACGTAAAAATCGCAAACAAGAACACTTTTAAGAAGTTTTTTAAAGTACGCAAAACAACAAATAAAATGGAATCTGGACCAGTTTTTTATAGTAGAGGATATTTTAAGTTCAAGTGCAAAAAACGTTTTTGCATTTTTTGAATAGATGGAAATAAAATGGAGTTGGGTGTGTCCAACAGTTGCGCATCTTATAAAATTGAGATTGTACAGCGAACAAATTTGAATAAAACTTTTAAAAAATGAGTTTTTTTTTATGAGATGCGAAACTGTTGGACACACCCAACTCCCTTTTATTTCCGCCTATTCAAGAAATGCAAAAACGTTTTTTGCATTTACACTTTGAATATCCTCTTCTATATATCGCTCTTGTATTGTGAATGATTCCACAGCAACTTGGGATTCCACTTGTTGACGTAACAGTTTGTCTGCTCATTTGGTTTCTTTACCTTTTCGTTGAGACGTTCTTGATCTTGTTGTTGATGTAATTGTCTCAGTTGGGGCAAAGTTGTTTATTAATTAGAACTGCTCTGATGTTGCTGTTGTGTTTTTTTTTGCTTTGAAATTGTTTTTGTGGCAACTGTGTTTTTACAGGAGACCTTGTTGGCGTTACGACAGCCACTCGGTTAGTTCTTCTGGGGGGAGATGTTTCCAAAACTCTCTCCACTGGTTGTGGTTTTGTTGCTCCAAAAACATTACCACCAGGAGTATCAGCTGTTCCGGTTCCGTTAAATTGTGAACTTATTGGACCACCACCGGTTGCGGGCATATTGCCATTGTTCTCAATATTTTTTTCTTTGTGCGGTTCGTCATATCTGCCCAAATCTAAAAGAAAAAAAATATTAGATTTGTGAACCAAACAAGTGAATGAAAAATACCTTCTTCCATTCACTTTCGGATCTATTGGGAACTCCAATTGAGTCAACCTTTTCGGCGACTTTATTCCAGGTTTCTTCATTGCTGCCGAATGTCATGGTTTCTCTAGCCAGATGTCGATAATTTCTGAGGTCAGCATTTTAAATTGTTCAAAGTCGTATTTTTTGTGGTAAAATTTTTTTCTCAAATATATTTTTCTATTTTAATATCAAATTCGTTTTGAAAATTTTCTTTATTTAACTAAAAATTTGTTTTCTATATTTTCGGTATATCAGCACAGTTCACTACAAATGATGTTATAGAATCAAGAATGTTAGTAATGGTTGAATTAAAGGGACAAAGCTCAAGAACGCCCAAGCATTTATCGTTCAAAGTTTTAAATGTGCTTAATAAATATGGTATTCATTTGAAAAAGTAGTTTCAATTACGAATGATAATGGCTTTAATATGCTTAAAACGTCAAAAATATTATAACATGCGTCGTATGAAGAGGACGAGTATGAAGAATCTTATAATAATGAGGTATATTTTCAAAATATATATGCAATAGAAAACAGTACAAAGTTAAACATAGGTGATATAACTGTTTGCAGATGTGCTGGGCACAACGCACAGTTATGTACACAATGCACTTGATGCTTCCAAATGTAGTGAAATTAAAGCGTACATATATAAGAAATTGCAGAAATTTGGTAAAATTAAAAAAAAAGGAATAGTAACGGTTACAAGGATTCGTTTGAAATCAAGTCCTTAAGAATCCCTCAACTGTGGCTGATTTCTGTAACTCTTGAATTGAAAAATTTCTCGCACGAAACATGTGAAATGAAACAAAAACGTTGTAAATCGGCACAAAAAACTGACTTCACTTTTGCTGTTTCTGTAACTTTGTTGTTTTTTTCCAAACTTATTGGAATGATGCGAAAAAACTGTTTCTGTAAATTGGTCGAAAGGTTTTGTATTTGAAGTCTCAAAAAACTGACATTTTAAAATGGTGCGAGACTTCTACAATAACGAATACAAACAATACAATGATAGGTCCGTTCGATTAACCTACTACAATCTACCCTATTTTACTACAGGTGGAAATTTTCAATACACAAAGTAATCAAAATTTTCCAGTTGTAGTAAAAATAGTTGGAATTTTTGGTAATCGAATAGACATAATAATAAATTGAAAAAAATGGAGTGAAATAACAAGAAGACAAATTATTTGTTTCGTGTTTCTATAAATACATACATAATTACTTTATTTTTTCACAAATTAAAAAAAAACACTAAAATTCAAAAATAATTACTGTTAAATTACAGATACACTGCTGAGCCAGCAGAAAACACCATGGATTTCCAACCAGCAATACTTTTTGTTGTTTTGCGAAGAAAACTGTAAAACGACTTTGATAAAAAAACTGTAAATTTACAGAATTTTCCGTAAAATGTTGATAAAAGCGATAAAAAAAAGCTGTAAATTTACAAAGTTTTAGTTAAATGCATTTTATGAGTGGATAATTTTACAAAAAAAATGTACATTTACAAAGTTTTAGTTTAATCCATTTTATGAGGAAAAATTTTACAAAAAAGACTACGGATCTTTATGGAATTGGCTTTATTTTGTAGAGCGGAAAAAATAAGGGGGCACGTATTTTTTTTTTTTAGCGGCCCAAATTTATATTTAGGAATAAAAAGGAAGGGGGAAGACAAGGCCATTTTTTAGTTTTTTTTGTTTATTTCCTATATTATGCAAAGAAACCTAGTCATGTTACATACCAAATGAAAGGTCTTTGGAAAACCTATATAATTGTGCTAAGAACGTGTCCAAACATGCACAAGTTTTCGTTATATTGAGTAAAATACTAAAATGTTAGGACATTTTTGGTAATAAGTCGAAAAATAATAACTTCTTTGGCCCGTTGTTAGCACCACGAGATAGGTGTTTTTAATACCATTAATCTGATAGTATACATGCCTATATTAATTTTTAAATAGGCGTAAATCGTAAAAAACTGAAAAAGGTCAATTTCCCCCCAAACAAATCGACCCTCCCCCCTAAAAATGAGTTTGGGCCGCTAAAAAAATACGTGTCAAATTATTTTTCGTTCTTAACAACATATCCAAATTTCATGAAGATCGGAGGGTGACACCAGGACACCAGGGAGACTTCCCTTGTAAGTTTACAAATTTTAGTTAAATATAATTACCTACTCTGTATATTTACATATAAGGGGTGGTCCAATAACTGGTATCTTTTTAAAACATGCAATGAAATGAACAATACTCAATAGTTTTGAAACCTTATGGCTTTATTTGAAAGAGCAAACATTCCTGTTTTTTATGGCAAACGACTTCATTGATGCGTCTTCGGCTTGCTCCGCTGTATCGCGTTGTAGCGCAGTACTGCGCTGCCAAACTGCACGTTTTTCGAAAAGTTTTTAACCGAAATAAGGCACTCAAATGAGGTTATGTTAACAAACAAATTGGTACATCTTGGGATCGTAAAACTCGCAAGGTATTGTAAAGAATCCAATTCATCTATAGAAAGCAATAGATTTGAGTATCAGCATCATTACACAGTATTTTCAAAAATACAGCTGAAACTCCCATTTTCGTCAAAGATGAGCGCTACATAGCCATGATTACCGACTTTTTGTTGGCCGTAATAGAATATACCAACTTGGATGACATTTATTTTCAGAAGGATGTCGCAATATGTCCCACAGTCCATCAAACAATCGATATTTTGCGCACTTAGTTCGGAAATCGTGTTTTTCGCCATATTCGCGGTGACAATTGATCACTTCAGAGCTGCCGATTAACAACTTTAAAAATTTTTTTGAGGGGTCTCGTTAAAGATTCATGCAACATGGGAAATCCAGAAATGTTCTAGGCCCATTCGACGAATATCGTTCAAGCCATTCGTGAGATAGAACCAGAAACATTAGAAAAATGGGTGCCGAGAATGAGCTACTGCGGAGCTAACCCAGGCAACCGCATGAATGAAGTCGTTTGCCATAAATAATGGGAATATTTGCTCTTTCAAATAAAGCCATAAGGTTTCAAAACTATTGAGTATTGTTCATTTCATTGCATGTTTTAAAAAGATACCAGTTATTGGACCACCCTGTATTTGTAAAAAATCTGTAAAACAATAAAAAAACTGTAAATTTACCGAATTATTTGTAAAATGTTTATATGTGACCAGAAATTTAAAAAAAAACTCTGAAAATTTAAAAAGTTTTTGTTAAATTTAATTGATTTCAAACTTGAAATAATTGGCAGAGCTTCGAACGAATTAATTCTATTGGAAATTAATTCACCAAAAGTTTAATTCTGTTTTAATAAGTTTTGAATTATCATTCCTTACCAGCATTCAACACGAATTAATTCAAAGGCTTAATTCTCAAAGCTTAAATTAAACTGAATTAATTCCCAAGAGAATTAATTCCTTGCAAGCAATCATTCGATTGAATGATCAAAATTTTTCATCATTCAAATCTATTACAAATTGAATGATGATTTTTTCACTTCATTCCCAAAATGTGTTGCTTGTGTGCATTTTAAGCATCTTCGTGTGTAAACGATCGGTTGTTGTTTTGTCGACGTCTCGTCTGCTGCTTCCCACACAAGCATAAATATGTGTGTATGTGTGTTGCGCTTCACTGTTTTAAATTGAATGATAAGAATATTTCACCATTCAATTTGTAGTAGATTGATTTGGATAAAAAAATAGTTCATTCCTTAAGAATGATCATTCTTAAGGAATGAATTCTTGAAAGAATTAATTCAATGATTATGAAAGTTGAATGATTTTAGTGAATGCCAAATTCTATTTTTTTAATTCGAATTAGGAAATTGAATTAAAGAATTAATTCTTTCGAACCTTTGATAATTGGGAACAAATATAACAACTAGGGTTGCCAGAATTTTTTTTACAAAATGCGGGACAAACACAAAAAAATTACGAAAATGGCGGGATTTTAAAAACTTTGGCGGGACACAAATAATGCGTTTATAAGCAGTTTAAAACAACATTTTTTTTTTGAACAGAGATTGAAAAATTCATACGAGTTTTAAAGATTAATCTTGACGTATATATTTTTTTTTTCTTGAAAGCCATTAAGCCTTAGTGAAAAACTAAATTTTTTTATATATTATCTGACATTAGAATGAACCCCGCCTAGTTTGCGGCAAGGCCTTAATATATTTGTCATTTTGCCCTTAATTAGTTTTTGAGATATTGGCATAGTTTCTTATGCTTAATTATTCCGTAATTCGCCAGACATGCAAGCCTTCATTTGGTTTTGTAGTTAACGTACAAGAGTGAACTCTATTCCACTCGCATTTTGGTGCAGTTGAAACTTATATGCAGTTTTAGATCACTAAAAAATTTTAATGAAGCAACTGATTTTTCTGATTATTGGTGAGACCAGTAAATTTCTGTGTCCAAATTTCTGACGGCTAAAAAAGCGGGAATTTGGAATCCCGCGTGGGACGCGGGAATCTTTAACACAAAGCGGGACAATCCCGCCAAATGCGGGACGTCTGGCAACCCTAATAACACACATTTATAATTTTACAAATTTTAATTAAGTAGTCATTCCAACGGCGTTCAAAATTATTCTTCGCGTATTACGTGTATTTTAAATTATTAAAGCTCACATATTTAGTGACGCATTTAAGCGGTAGACAGTCACCGAGGTTTTTATAAATAAATGACGATTTGAGCAGGGGCTATTTAAATGTGAAAATTGTGTTTCCTATTAAGAAGTACTTTCATAAACTTAGATAACAAATAAAATTTAAATGCGCCTGATTAAATGCATTCCCCACTTTAATGGTGCGCACGCGAAACGTTATTTTTTAATTTTTTGTTTAAATTCACTTTTTATTAAGTGGCAACTATAAGAATTCTTATTAATTTTAACTTGACACAAAATAAAGGCAAATGCCATAATTTAAATGCGCCCGCTTTAATGATTTGCACGCGAATGTTTTAACTTTGTTGTTGATGTTCTCACGTTTTTTTCTTTTTTCATAAACTTCTCATTTGCAGTGCCACATTTGAGCGGGGTCATTCCAATAAATACTTTTGTAAAATTAAAGGAAACTCGTTTAAGAATGCCTCGACTTATATATTTTTTAATTCGCCTTATGTGGCTTTACACAAGGGACACTATTTAATTTATGATCAATTTCTCCTTCCTTCATGTGCAAGTAGTGTTGACAATTAGTGTCCGACCGAACAGTTCGGCCAAAAAGCGGTATTGTCCAAAACTTTATATTTGCAAGCATGTTTAACAGCTTTTTCTGATGGCCGTTTGTTTGTTTAGGCGATAGAAGACTATTCTTATTCTGACTTTCAAATTTAATGGCGAGGACGAAGTTAAGCACCAATTTAGATGTTCGGTAACCGAACGTTCGACCTGGATTTCCTAAAATGTATCTAATTGACATCACTAGCAGAATATCTTAGAGAAACGGAGTGGTTTAAAAAGTAAAATTTGTATATCGGAGGGGAGTAGGGAAATAACATTTAATGGAATCAAAGTGGGCTTTATGGCCTTCGAGTGAATACGCCTAATTGTCAGACTCTAACCTAACCTATGCTTGTGTAGCAAGCAAAAAGTCAACAAAGCAACAGAATTTTATTGTGTACATTTGTCGACGCCGCACAAGCAGGATTTATTAGTATATACCCGCGGGCATAGGAAATAAACAAATGTTCCTTACACTAGTTTAAATTTAAGACGTTATTGCTCTCTTTTTCAATTTTTTTTAAAGAATTTTTGAATGAGCATTTAAGGCTGCAGCCAAAACTTCCATCATAGATGTCATTTTATCCATGCTTTCTACTTGCTTTTCTGCTTATTTGAAAAAATTTTGATATTTCATCGGCTTTAGTATTTCGATTTCGTTTATTTGTATTTTTATATGAACATGGTGTTTCTTGAATAGAAGTAGGAAATGCGGAATCAGTATGTCATTTTATCCATGCTTTCTACTTGCTTTTCTGCTTATTTGAACAAATTTTTATATTTCATCGGCTTTAGTATTATTTCGCTGCCGTTTATTTGTATTTTTAGATGAACATGGTGTTTTTTGAATAGAAGTAGGGAATGCGGAATCAGTATTTTTTTCTGCCAGGAAGGAAAACTTTTTTTAACTTCCACTTCAAGATAAGAGGTCTAATTCTTTAAACTCAACCACTTAAACCCATTACCGTATGGGTTGGCAGCTTACATATATTAACACTTTTGTAACCAGTCTGCTCAAGTGACGTTAGTTCCGAGTATTGTGAAGGTCTTCCACCGGTATGGATTTAATTCAGTCTGGTTACTTGCCAATTTTTTTTGTTTAATCTATCTTTTAAGTCAGTCCACACCTAAAAGTCAAAATTTGTTTATGTAATTCGTTTAATAGTGAAATTCATTAAAGGCCAATTGAAAATCAGAAAAGGCCCATTGAAATTCAGAAATTACAATTGAAATTCAGAAATCACAATTGAAATTCAGAAATCACAATTGAAATTCTTCAAAGTCCAATTGAATTTTAGAAATATCAATTTAAATTCACAAAAGCCCTTTTGAAATTCAAAAGATAATACCAACCTTTCTCCAGGCTAGACTTGTGCTTAATCGTTCAATTGAGTGAACGCTCATCTACAACATTTACAGATGTAATTCGTAAAAGATCAATTGTAATTCAAAGATTCTACTTGAAATTGTAAGATTCCATTTGTAATTCTAAGATTCGATTCTAAAATTCGATGTAATTCTAAGATTCGATTGACAAAAGGATATTAAATGAGAAAATTTTAAAAAGATCTTTATGATTATAAATTTCTTTAAATACTTTTGTTTGAAAGTAATACATAAAAGATCGCTGATTACGATTCTGGAAAAAAATTCTAAATGGCCGAATCTTGTGTAACAGACTTGACGCACCTTTTTACGTTGTGTATTATGGTAATTTGGGAAAGTCGTAACAGTTATTTTTAATTATTTCTCATCAAATATTTTTGAAAGAACATGCCAAATTTATTATTTTAAAAACATGTCAGAAAACCACATTTGAGCATACATCATTATAAATTTCATGAATATTCTTACATGAGTTTTCCGAAGGATTTATTGACCCCACATAAATTCTCATAATTCTATTAGCTGGAGTTACCCACCTGGGTGTGCAGTTTTCACTGGTTGAGGATTATCTAGCTCCTCTGAACAAAGGCCGGATTTTATGGCTTGGCACATTTCGAACATATATTTCTGCTCGGTACACATTTTATCTACATTTTTGTCAATATCCGAAATAATGCTGGTAATTGGAGAAAACAATATTATTGGGTTTTTTCACAGTCAAGTAGAGCTGCTCCAATTCGCCTGAAGTATCTACGAGGACCAGTTGTTGCACTATCTACCCACTTGAACGATACAGCCTTTTCGACCAGTGTTAACCACAGTTCCATCGCAACTAACACAAATAATATCAATATTGTCCTTTTCTAATTCCATAATAGAACCACATATTGTTTTTCCTGTGTCCGATGAATGGAGTAACATGTCCTAAATATTGGGAATTTGGTTCAACGATTACTGAAATGTGTTTCTCTTTAACGTTTGATCTATAATAACGACCATTTTGTTCTTAGTTTTATAAAGTGTTATCTTTTTGGCCATCAAAGAAGAATTTTTTTCTAGATGCCAAAGCTCTACACTAAAACGAAAACCTTTGTTTAAAAATCTGACTGTAAATTTAAAATAAAAAGAAATTTTAAATATTTTTCTGAATGAATATTTTAATAGAATTCGGTTCAGTTTTGCAGTATTTTTACTGATTCTATTTGCCTAACAAAGTTTTTGTGCAGATTTTCAGCACATTATTTGGCTAATTTAAATCCAATAGCTCCCGCTTAAATGAGTCACAAAATATGTGAGCGTTAAGAATTTCTAACGAATAAAAACAGAAACAAACCATCATACATAGGGTTGTCATCCGTCCTCTTTTTTAGGGCGTCCGGGCAGTCCTACTTCTTTTTTAGAAAGTGTCCGGGGTTGTCCTTCTTTTTCGACTTTTTCCCATAACTTTTTTTATTGCTTGTTAACTTTTGATTTATTGGTTGTATTTTAGCTTATCAGTAGGGATGAGATTTTCATGCAAATGCATGTTTTTTTGTCGATAGTCTAAAAACGATATCGACCACTTATCTTTCTGAATCAAGAAATTTGCGTTAAAATGGCATCGATTTGTTTTTGCATATTTTTGCATATTTTAGCAAAAACACAAATTCAAATTTATTTGTATCAAAATCTATTTTAAATTTTAAAAATTTATTTTGAAAATAAGAAATTTTATTTTTTTCTTTTAATTTTTTTATAGATATTCCTAATTTAAAAAAAAAATATTGTTTGCATAATGTTACTATTTAAACACGGCGTTATTTTTAGCTTTTTAAGAAGTTTTTCCTATGAAAACAAGATTTTTATTGCACACATTTTGTTCTTTAGTGCATATTTTTAGGTTTTTTAGTGCATATTTTGAATTTTTTAGCGCATATTGTAGATTTTTTAGTGCATGAAAATCTCATCCCTACTTATCAGAAATATGTCAACTGTTTGAGAGCAAACCGCGAACAAAAATTATTAATACATATTCAACTCTTCATTCATTGAGAATTAGAAGAAGAAATTTGTACAAATTCGTGATCTTACTAAGAGATCGTACAATATTTTTAGGTATTAATATTTTTGTTTGACTATTAGCGATTTATCATTTAAATTCCCTTTGCTACTTGTAGTATATGGGTTTTTATTAGTTTAATAGTCTTGATAATAGAATCTGACAAAAATTGGATAATAGAATCTGACAAAAATTAGAAGTCCTAAATTTACCAACATAAATAAATTTAAAACAAAAATAATTTTTGGAAAATTATTCTATGGGAATATCATAGCTTTAATTAATTAGTAAAGGCAATAATGACCTCGAGCTAGAATAATGACCTCGAGCTAGAATATTTTAATGTTCGAATAAAACAATTTTTATTTAATAAAAATTTATCAGAATTACATACATATTTCAAAAATTTGTGACTACCTTTCAAAAAATTTAAAATATATTTCACAAATTTATATTTTATTTCAAAATTTTCCAAATGCCTTTCAAAAATCTTTAATAAACAAATGGAATTTTTTGAAAAGCATATAGATAATAAAGATATTTTGAAATAGAAATGGAAATTTTTAAAATACATATGGAATTTTCTGAAAAGCATTTAGAAAATTTTTAAATAAAAAAAGAAAATTCTGATATAAAATTAAAAAATTTTGAATTATATATAGAAATTTTTGAAATATAATTGGAAGTAATTGAGAATAATTTTTATCAAAATATTATATATTTTTGAGTTTCAAGTGGAAATAAAAAAACATTTTATTTGTATATTGTATCGCGTTATTGATTTTCTTTAAATTAATTTACAAAGAAAATTTTCCCCTTTTTTGGGTCAAATGTCCTCCTTTTTTGAGGTTGACGTCCTCTTTTTCTCAAAAAGGAAATGGCAACCCTAATCATACACAAAAGATAATTTTGCTGGCTTCTCAGTTTACTGAAGTTTTTCAAGAAGAAAAGTTCTGAAGTTTAAGAACGCAAACATAAAAAACCACTTTAAACCGATTGAAGATCATGAATAAATAAACTGTATGGTGTCCAAGATAACGGGGTCTTTGAGGTGTTACAAGTGAAATGACAAATGCCTTCTATCACGAAGTGGAGAATATAAAAATCCAAATGTTAATAAAGGGTAGGTATTTTTATCTATATTTTTACATAATTTGTTTGCTTAAAACCTGGACAAACGCTTCAATGAATTTAAACAGTATTAAAAAATAAAATATACATATAAAAAAATTAAACGCATGCAGACAATCAAAAATCAAATTGAAATGTGTTAAATGCAACCGCTGGAAAGTCGTGAAATAAATCATGGGAAAATTATAGATTGAATTGATTTCACAATACATACAAGTATGTACTTGTTTAACAGGGATGATAAAAGCGGCACTATTTTAAATTGATAAACATTTTGAACCTGAACATTGTGATTATTGGTTAAGTCAACAAATTATGCATTTCACAATTTTTTTTTAACCACTTCAGAGTATAGACCAAAACGTTTTAAACTACTACTTCTAGAATTGTTATAGAACTAATTACAGAACTGGTTCAGTAACAAATAACCAGTGTTCCAAAACTATTTTTAAAACTAGGTCGGGAATCATCTGTTTTAGTTTGTCAAAAACGCGGAATTAAATGAAAAGCTCTTAGATTTTCAGGTTCTCAGACAAATATCGAAAAGCTTTTTGGATCCAGAAAATTTGTTCTTCTGTAAAATCAATTTTTCTTTCTATTTCCAAAAAAATGCTTATTCAAAATATATATGTATGTATGATAGAAAACTTGGGGTCAAACTCGTTTTTAAAATGTAAGCGTCAATTAATTTTTCTTTAAGGAACTCTTTTTGTTTATAGATTTTTTTACAGAAAATAGGTAAAGAATTAGAAATGTTTGCTATTAAGAGAGTCTCAGATTCTAAGACATTCTAAGCATTTTTCCAAACTATTTTCCAATCATGCGCGGGTACAAGGGGGGAAAGGGAAATTCCCCCCCCCCAGACCAAATTTCGAAAAGAAAAAAGATAGAAAAAGAAGAAAAAAAGAAAGAAGGAAATTTTCTAAAAAAAATTTGAAAATTTTAATAGGGAAAGTTTATCAATTTTTTAAGGAAAAAATGAATAAATCTGAAAATTTTCTCTGAAAAATATCTGTCAATCTTATAATGAATTTTGGCATAAACAAATTACTTAGAATATGCTTTTTTTGTATAGAAAAATGTTACAGGATCTTAGTTTGGTTTATATAAAAAATGTTTATCTTCTACATAGCAATAGGAATAATATCTTAAAATTTAAAAAGGTTGATAGTCGAATGTACATATGTAAAACTATTTTTAAACTTTTTTTTCTAAAGAATAAACATTTTCTAAAGAAAAAATTCTCAAAATCTGAGACTTTTTTATGTTAAAAAGGTCTCAGAAGTTATTTATAGGAAAATGGTCGCAAAAGAATTTTTCTATGGGAAAAAAGTCTCAGAATTTCTGAATTTGAGATTTATTTTAAGGAATCAGAATCTGAGTCTTTTGTAAAAAGAAAAAGTCTCAAAGTCTGAGACTTTTCATTGTTGAAAAATACTCTCAGAAGTTGAAACTTACTGAATTGGTAGAAGGTCGCAGAATCTGAGACTTTTTCTACGGGAAAAAGGTCTTAGAATCTATGACTTTTTTTTCTAGGATTAAGGTCTCAGAATCTCAGAAAAATGTGTCAGAATCTCAGACTTTTTCTATAGGAAACAGTTCTCAGAATCTATGACCTTTCTATAGGAAAAAGGTGTCAAAGTCTGAGACGTTTTCTATACGATAAACATTTCCGAATCTGGGACTTTTTCTATAGGAAGAGTGTCTTAGAATCAGAAAAAGATTCTGAGACTTTTTCTTTATGAAAAAGGTCTGGGAATCTGAGCCTTTTTCTTTAGGAATAAGATCTCAGAATTTGAAAATTTTTCTTTAGGAAAAAGGTCTTAGAATCTAAGACTTTTTCTATTGGAAAAAGATCGAAGAATCTAAGACTCTTTCTATAGAAAAAAGGTCTCAGAATCTTTTTTTTTTTTTTTTTTTTTTATTATGCTTTTATTTTTTAATATTGAATCTGCCTTTATTAGGCCTAACAATATGTAAATCAAATCTTAAATCTAATCCTAAAAAACTAGTTGCTCCTATTCTGGAGCCATTTTTTCATATGGGCCTCATATTACACGGGCGGCATATCGGCTCTATGAAGCCTAGTGTGGACACGGTTCTGAGATAACTGCCTTGCAAGGGGGTTTGGATGACATTGTAGTTTTGAAATATATATTTCCCGAACTCGCATAAACTCTTCTTTTACCAAAGGAACTTCGAGGTCTCTGTGTATGTTTTCATTTCTGATATACCATGGTGCTCCTGTCATGGTCCTAAGTATTTTCGATTGTGCCCTCTGTATAAGTTCAATATTCGAATTACTGGCAGTTCCATATAGTTGGATTCCATATGACCATATAGGTTTAAGAATACTCTTGTACAGGGTGACTTTACAGTCCAGGCTTAATTTCGAGTACTGACTGATAAGCCAGTGCAGATTTAAGGCTTTAAGCTTCATTTGAAGCCTCTTAGCTTCTATATGACGACGCCAAGTTAGTCGTCTGTCAAGATGAATGCCAAGGTACGTAACGTTGTCAGACTGTGGGATTTCCACTCTATTAAGGGTAACAGGAGGGCAATTTCCCCTACGTAGAGTGAATGTAACGTGTTTACTCTTAAGAGCGTTTACCCGTATACGCCAATTCTCAAGCCACGTCTCCACACGTCTGAGATGGTTATTCAGTTCCAATGAAGCTACAACAGGATTAGCATGAGAGCTAAGAATGGCTGTATCGTCAGCAAATGTTGATATCGTTAGACTATCACACATTGGTAAATCTGAAGTGTAGATTAAATAAAGTGTTGGTCCAAGAACACTTCCTTGTGGAACACCTGCCTTTATTTCGTAGTTATCCGTTATATATTCATTGTATTTTACCCTGAACTGGCGGTTTAAAACATATGACTCTAAAACTTTATGGGTATTAGGAGGTAATAGGCACTTTATTTTATATATAAGACCCTCATGCCAAACTTTGTCAAAAGCTTGAGCGACATCAAGAAAAATTGCAGAACAATATTTTTTATCTTCAAAAGACTTTCTAATCTCTCCAGTTAAGCGATTGACTTGCTCTATAGTTCCGTGTTGTTCACGGAAACCAAATTGGTGGACTGGGATTATACCCTGGCTATCCAGGATTGGTTTTATTTTCTTAAGAAGTGTTTTTTCAAAAAGCTTTGACAGGCATGGTAGCAAACTAATAGGTCTAAATGAGGATGGTACTGTTAAATCTTTTCCTGGCTTGGGAATCATTTTAATCTGAGAAATTTTCCAACTTGGTGGAAAAAATCCTAATTGTAAGATCGCATTAAATAAAATTGAAAGAACAATAATTGCCACGTTCGGTAGGTTTTTAATCATAGCAGGCGTTATCAAATCGTATCCCGGTGACTTCTTCGTATTCAGGTTATCCCTGATAACTTCCCGCACGTCATCAGAGCTAATATTTAAGGACTCTAAGGACTCAGAGTGCTGATGTGGATTCATGAGAACAAAGTCATTTGTCGGAGGATTTGGCTGAAATACTCCTGACAGGTGATTAGCAAATACCAAAGCCTTATCCATATCACTTCGAGCCCATGAACCATTAGAGTTCCTCAGCGGGGTTTCGCCCTCTACCGGTGGTTTAATATTCTTAGATGCCTTCCAAAGTGAAAAATTTGTATGCTTCGTGTTTGACAGACTCTGAATATAAGAACTATTTCTGCGATCCTCTTCCAAATGAAGGGCTTTTCTTAATTTTCTACAAGCAAGGGACAGCCTCTGCTTAGCAGCAGGTGATCGGCTACATTGCCACTCTCTTCTTAATCTTCTCTTTTCGAGCAGAAGTCGTTCAATATCCGAGTTTGAGATATGTGACCTAGGCTTCGCCTGACGCATTCTTCTATATCCCCCTCACACTGTAAGAAAGGATCTGTGTGGATGTGACTGCTTATGTATTTCCTGTATTTAAGCCAGTCGGACCTATATGATGAACACATAGGGGACATATTCATAGAAGTCTTGCCATAATAATTAACTATGATAGGAGAATGATCTGAAGATAGATCATAAGATATCTCAGTGGATATTGCATTTCTATCAATATTCTTAGATATGGCAAAATCTATTAAATCAGGAATTTTTCTAGGATCTGTAGGCCAGTACGTTGGATGTCGAGGAGACACAAAATCCAAACCATTTTTACGATCTACTAGTGTGTAATAAAGCTGTTTACCCTTTGGATTAATTAAACGAGAACCCCAGTAAGTATGTTTGGCATTGTAGTCGCCACAAGCCAGGAAACGATCTCCTAGAGTGCTAAAAAATTCTTCAAATTTTCCCTTGGTTATCGCGAACCTTGGTGGGCAGTATACGGAACTAAGAGTTAAATCCCCAACTAAGCATTCTAAGTGAATAGTTGTTGCCTGTAAATAGTCCCTTGAGAATTCTTCTAGGGCATAATGTTTTATTCTATTTCTAATTAGAATGCCAGTACCACCATGAGCCTTGCCGTCAGGGTGATTTGTTTTATGGAATGTATAGCCTGGAATGTAAAAGTTATACCTATTTGTTAGGTGAGTTTCTGATATTAGCATCACATCGATGCTCTCTTTTAACATAAAATTAGAAACCTCAGACCTATGCTGGTTAATACCATTTGCATTCCAAAAACAAATTCTCAATAAACTCATTTTTGCGACAGGAGGATTTGTAGCATTTGGTTCTGCGCTCTCAAAAGCTCTTGTATTGTGTTTTGCATGGATGACATAAAGTTTGTCATATTCTGATTAAATGAGGTAATGTTAAGAGTAAGTGTCTGAATCAGTGATTCTAACCCTCCCGAATTTTGGGGAACACTGGGCTGTTCTGAACCCGATCTTACAGTATTAGCATACGAAGCACCAGAATTTTCTGGACCAGAAGATTGGTTTAACTGTGAGACTACAGAGGTAATATTCTGGGCAGCAGTTGATGCTTCAGGATTCGATGAAGCAGAGCTACCAGAATTAACTGGTACAGGCCTAGTGTTCTGGTGTGCTGAGGCTGGCACAACTATATCGCCCCTCAATTGCTGTTGTCTTCCTCTTAACCTCTTCAATAACTCTTTGTAGACTGGGCATCCGCGGTAATTGGCAGTATGGTTGCCGCCACAGTTTCCACATTTTCTTTCGAGACCTTTTTTAATTGCCTCACATTGAGACGAAGAATGTAGGTCTCCGCATGCAACACATACTGTACGTAAAGTACAATAGGACTTTGTATGTCCGAATTCCTGACAGTTGCCACATTGGACAGGTCTGTTCCGCTTATGAGGTTCCTCTACTGTTATCCTACGGTGAATTAAGTATTGAAGGGAATAAATTGGATGGGTTCCGTTCCTTTTGAGTTTATTGTTATCTGGTTCCAATTCAACCCTAAACATTGGTTGAGGAATTTTATCCCTATTAAAGATATTGACCACAACTTTTATATTATAGCCCAGTTCTTCTAGGGCCTCCTTGATTTCTAACGGTTCTACACTGGACTCTATGCCTTTTATGACCACTATCAACCCTTTACTACTTTTCAGTTGATAGGTATAGAAATTTTTATCTGTATCATTGAGATGTTTACTAATTTTACGATAATGTTCCTCAGTGTATACAACTAGTTTCGTCTCGTGTACATTGCCCTTTCGAATCGGAATAATATGGAAAGTATTTTTTCCTATTAGTTCAGTAAATGTTTTTACCAGTGAACTGGACTCACTTTCACGAATAAATATTGGGGGAGGTTTAGAAGCTTTTGGGCTAGTACTCGGATTTTGAGGATTATTTTCATCACTCAAAAGTGCATAACGATTATTGTACAAGGGATCATTTTTCTTTTGTTTTTTATCAGTGCCATTACCTTTTTGAGGACTTAAATTTCTTTTATTAATATTAAAATATCTAAGCATACCTTGTGGAACCGTTGAATTATTATTGGCTTCATTCCTTTTTTTTGGTATTGCACCTTTTGACGTACCAATGTTGCTACTTACGGTTTGTTCAGTGTTAAACTGTTTACCATTTTCACTAGTTAAAGTTGTTGCTGTTGGTTGTGGTGATTTTGTAGAAATATCCCAGCAAAACTTAGATTACCAAATAAGGTATAAAATAAGGTATAGGATCTCTTATTTTATACATTGCAGCATTGATGATTTTAACAGGCGATGAGACTCAAAGTAATGTATCCACATTATCACAAAGAATACCAGTAAGGTATAAAATAAGTCATAAATTTATAACGAAGAATACGAGTAAGGTGTAAAGTATATGATATTTTATAGGTTACGAGAAATGAAATAATATAGCATACCAGAAGATAATATATAAGGTGTTACGAGTAGTGAAAAAGTAATTTTGTATTAAATTTACTCACGTGATTGTAAGTGAGTGTAAGTAGATAAAATATGCTCGTGAGTGTGTGTCGTTAGAAATTTTCTGTCGTGAGCCCATCTCTAGTTTAAACTTATGCATTTTTTTATAAAATAATTATTTTTTTATGTTATTGTAATGCATTATGCATCCAATTATCAATAATGCATTATTTCAAACTTTCAAATAAAACATAATGTAACCAAATATAAGTCATCCATGATTTAATGTTTATAAATAATAAATATGAAATACATTTTTTCTAATAATCATGCATTACGTAGCAAATTATTAGTAATGCATTTTTTTTCACTTGAAAATAATACGTTGTGGAACAATGTTTGGTAAGACATCCTAAAATAATGCTACAAATAAGGCATATACATTACCTGGTAATGTGTTATGTAATCACTACCTATTACCAAAGTTTTGCTGGGATAGCCTGTGTGCTATACATTGTTATACTAGGCTGTTTAAGCGTTGTTGTTGGTAAAGCCAGATAATTTTCTGTTTCCTTTTTGTTTATTTCTGCTGATTTAACATTGTATATTTTTTCACACGAGAGAGATGCGGGGGAACAAGATCGAGCTCTCTCAATAGGTTTGGCGGTTAAATAATTTTTATTATAATTGGGATTATTTATATTTTTTTGAACACTCTCTGCATTTACAAAAATGTAGGCATTATTGTTGTTTATTGTCTCAGAATCTAAAATTTTTTTCAGTAGGAAACATTCTATTGGACAAATGTCTCAATAATGCTCTAAAATATGAGACTTTTTCTATAGTAAAATGTCTTAGAATCTGAGACTTTTTCTGTGGAAAAAATTCTTAGCATCTGAAAATTTTGCTATACGAACAAAGTCTCAGATTCTGACACATTTTTCGTAAAGAAGTCTTATAATCTGAGACATTTTTCCTATAAAAAATTCACGAAAAAATTCTCAAAATCTGATACTTTCTATGTAGGAAGAGTTTCTTCTATTAAAAAAATTCTCAGATTTAGACTCTTCTTATGTATACGTAAAATATACAAATTTCTTTTAAAAATCTGAAAATTTTTTAGGCTTGTGCTATCTCGTTCAATTTAGTGAGCGATCATTATAGTTCAATTTCGTTCATTGAACTAGATCGTTCATATCGTTCAATCGTTCTTTTTTTCATTTTATCTGTTTTGACATTTCGTTCACTCGTTCTATTTTTAATGTGTATCAGTGCCATATAATTTGGAAAAAAAAAACAAAATATGAAGAAAATATTTATTATTATGCTGGTTTTCTTTATAATTTTAAAGGATACAACAAAATAAAGTAAACCCTAAAAGTATTAAGGGAAAAAGTTTGCAGTGAGACAGACGGAAATTGTGTTAAAGGAAGTTAATTGTTTATATTTACATGAAGCAAATATACAAGTTTTTTGTTTTATATTTTTAGCGGATGTATTAGCCAGCTAAAGTCCAACAGCACTTAAACATTTTGAAAGAAATGGACTACATTGAACAATATTGAAAGTGTTCCATTCATCATTTAGTAAATTTTTAAAATGTGGAAGACTACTAAACGTATTTGTGCTTTTACGTGGGAAATGGAACTTTAAAGCCTCCACACTTAATGGGAATATGGCTGAATTGCAGTTTATGGGGCACACGGAAATTAAAAAAAATAAAAACTCCACCCGATCAAGAATTAATAAAGAAAAAAACCGAAATTAACGATAAGTGGCGCCGGACTCGGGAAGCTCCTCTAAGCCCCCCATAAAGTAACGAATTTAGCACTGATTTTAACCGGCCAAAAGGCTTGATACACAAAAAAAAACTTGATATAGCGAAGCCGCTAAACTAATTTATGGAGTTTGTAATCCCTAAGCTCGGCCGAAAGCCGGATACACAGAAAAAAATTTAAAACAAATTTTTTTTTTTTTAAGATGTCCCTTCGCTGGATGTCCCTATTAAAGAGGACCACAAAAAAGTTACCGGCTCCACTAATCAATAATTTTGTTTTTTTTCTTTTTTAATTCTAAAGCGGATGGCGTTTTTTTTAGTTTTTTCGATTTCATTGGGTACAGCCGGATATATCATTCTTACTTGATAATTCTAGAGCATATATACTACACTCTTTTCTTTTGTTAATAAAACAACAATTGTTTAAAAGTAACAAAAATTCATTTTTTATTTAAAATTAGAGTAACAAAAGAAGATTCAGTCTAGGCTGACCATACGTACTGATTTGATCAGTACATGTACTGATTTTTGATCACGTGTACTGATCAAAAGACGTTGTACTGATTTGTACTGATTTTTTTAAATATGTACTGATTGTACTGATTTTTGAACATTTCAACATAAAAAATTATTTTGTTCGAAAATTTTATACAAAAAATTGAATTTTCATAAAATAAGTCATCGGAGTAGTTTTTTATAACTTAAGTATGACAAATAGATAATTTCAGATAAATCAATTCTAAAAAGTTTAGAGTGTGTGAATCAAGAGATTCATTAACGCAAAAATTAATCTGAGAATTAGGTTATTTTGATCCTATAAATATGAAAAGGTTTATATGAAAAGGCGACCATAATCTTTGAGGTTTTCTAAACGAAAAGTTCACGGGATGATGGATTTTTTATATTTTTTTAGAAAGATAATGTAATTGCATCAATTCAAATGATTCTGAGATGTTCGATTAGGTAATGTCTTCCGAATTTATTGGACAAATCACTCAGAACATCAGCCGCTATTTAAAAAACATGTGCTTTTTATTCCATCAAAACTTATGGAAAAGTCCTCAAAATTTGAGGGATTTTCTTAAACTCAAAACCTTTGGGTTTTTGTTTGTTATAATTTCTGCACTGAAACGATCAACATTGAAATTAAGTTGTTTGCAGTCAGTTAAAATTTTTACAAAATAACGACAACAGTTTAAGGCAGTTGTTTTTACACCTTTGTTTTTAAACAGTTCTTTTTAACCAGTTGTTTTTAAATAGTTGTGTTTACTGTAATACTAGCCCTGTTTTTTGCAGACCGGATTAAGATTAGGATTAACTCTATTTAGTTAAAAAATGGATCAAATCAAGTCCAGAAAATTTTTTTATATTTTTTTTTTTGAATTTACATCCAATTAGTTAATATAAACAGGAAAAAAATTAAGCGTTGTCCAAATTGTAAAACGGTATAAATAAATTTGAGTTAATCCTAGGATTTAACTAAATTTATTTTTCATTCTTTGCATTTTGGACAAAGCTTAATTTGTTTTTCTGTTTATATTTACTAATTGTGTGTAATTTCAGAAAAAAATTATAAAAAAAAAGTTCAGGACTTGATTTGACCCATTTTTAACTAAATAAAGTTAATCCAAATCTTAATCCGGTCTGCAAAATACAGGGCTACTAATTGCCCCAAGTTTGTTAGTTTAACCGAATTTTTTTGAGTGTTGAAAAAATTACCAGTGTTTTGCCTAGAAAAGAGTTTTTAGAAAGGTATTTTACGAAAATTAAAACGTAAAAGCTTGGGCGTACTGATTTGAGTTCAGAAAAAAATGGTCACCCTAATTCAGTCTGATATTTGAAAAAAAAAAATAATAATTAAAAAATATTTTTTGTACATTGTACATACAAATATTTGTAATATGAAATAACTTTAATGAAAAATTTTTATGTTTTTAATTTGGAGTTTCAAAACAAATAGTTGCATATCAGGAATTCAAAATTATATTTCAAATTTGAATAATATTCTTATTTCTTAAATTGTTTTTTTTTTAACACAGATAGAAATTTGAATATTTCAAAAATTTTTAAAGTTTTTTAAAGTTTTTTTAAAACTTTATTGGAAATTTTTTAAATTTAACCGATTGTTTAAAAAAAAGAAAATTTTTTGGTAATTTAACTGAAATTTTGTGAATAAAAAAAATTATAAGTAATATTTACATGTTGTTGTGCAAAAAAACTAAGCTTTTTACTTTTTCTGGTTTTAAAAGAGTGCGCCTTTCATTAATAATTTGTCCAGTTGCGGAAAATATTCTTTCACAAGGCACAGATGTTGCTACTATGCACAGTAGACTGGGTCGACCATAAAGGAGAAAAAAAAAGTTCCCACTGTGCGGGCTTAATTTTAAAGCTTACCTCGAAAAAATTCCATAGCCAAAATATTAGATTTTTAGGTCGCGATTTGGTACCGCCGAAATCGTTATTTATTCATAGCTTTGTCATTTGATGTCCGATCGTTATAAAAAAAAATTTGTTAGAAAGTCCTCAGCGAGTACTAAATTTGACCCATATCTGGTTTTTACCTCAGAGGTCATCTTCTTCTAATGATTGTTAGTTTCTCATCTTTCTACCCACTTAAATGGATTTTATTTTTTCATTAAATTATAGCACTAAGAAAATCATAAAATCCTTCCCTTGGAAGTATACACTCAAAATAATCACTCTGTTAAAATACAGAGATACTCTGCTGAGCCAGCAGAAAATACCATAGATTTCCAACCAGCAAGATTTTTTGTTATTTTACGAAAAAAACTCTGTAAAATGATTTCGATAAAAAAACTGCAGATTTACAGAATTATCTGTAAAATATTGATGAAAACGACCAGAATTTTACCAAGAAGCATGGATATTAATAACTTGACACAAAATAACGGCATGCTATCATTTAAATGCGCCCGCTTAAATGTTTCGCACGCGAATGATTAACTTTGTAAAAATTAATTATAAACTCGCTGGATGTTCTCACGGTTTTTTTTTAATAAACTTCTCATTTTCAGTTCCACATTTGAGCGGGGTCATTCCGGTAAACACTTTTCTAAAATTAAAGGGAAATCGTTGAAGAATGCCTTGACTTTTTTATATATCTTTTTAATGCGCTTGATATGGATTTTACACAATGGTCACTATTTGATTCCTAATGATATTCTCCTTCCGTAATGTGCAAGTTGTGTTGACAATTGGGAAATGCCATCGTGTAAATTTGCCCGCTTTAATGCTTCCAAATTGTAAATTTCCTTTTTTTATTTTTGTGAAAATTACGAGTTCCTTCAATTTTGCACTACACCTCGTAAAATTTAGAATCTTTTATTGGAATTTAAGACGCTTTTTAAAGAGGGGTTGAAATACTTGGAATTTTTTTCAAGAAAAACCGTACACTCAAAATAATCACTCTGTTGAATTACAGAGATACTCTGCTAAGCCAGCAGAAAATACCATAGATTTCCAACCAGCAAGATTTTTTGTTATTTTACGAAGAAAACTCTGTAAAATGATTTCGATAAAAAAAAAACTAAAAATTTACAGAATTATCTGTAAAATATTGATAAAACCGAAAAGAATTTTACCAATAAAACTCTGTATATTTACAAAGTTTTAGTTAAATACATTTTATGAGTTCAAAATTTTACAAAAAAAAACTCGCTAAAATTACAAAGTTTTAGTTAAATCTATTTTATGAGTAAAACTTCACTGCTTCAAAAACATTAATTAAAATTAAATTAATTAAAATTAAAATTTTGTAAAATTTCCCGCTTTAATGCTTCCAAATTGTAAATTTACTTTTTTATTTTTGTGAAAATTACCAGTTTTTAATGACTAACTCCAATTTTAGAAAATTTTGTTTTTCGGTCACAAGAAAATACAAAGTATTTTCTTAAAATCTGTATTTCGACAGATTACTTTGTCAAATATCTGTGGAATTGAGATTACAGTCATTTTACAGAGTATTTAACAGAGTTATTATTTTGAGTGTACAGTTAAATTAATTAACAAAAAAGTTACATTTGATTTAAGATTTTCATATACAATATAAAGAAAATTAGAAAAAACACTTGTTATTACGCCTTTAAACTATATTTAATTTTTTTAGTTCGTATTTAAATACATACAAACAAGTGTTTTAAATCTTTTTCTATGGAAATTTAAAATCGAATGTAACTTTTTTGTTAATTAATTTAAGAGGGTACTTCCAACGGAAGAATTTCATGAATTTTTTAGTGCTATAATTTAATGGAGAAATAAAAATCATTTAGGTGGGTAGAAAGCTGAGAAACTAACACTCATAACACGAAGATGACCTCAGAGGTCAAAACCAGATATGGGTCAAATTTAGTACTCGCTGAGAACTTTTTAACATATTTTTTTTACAACGATGGGACATCAAATGACAAAGCTATGAACAAATAACGATTTCGGCGGTACCAAATCGCGTCCTAAAAATCTAATATTTTGGCTATGGAATTTTTTCGAGGTAAGCTTTAAAATTAAGCCCGCACAATGGGAACTTTTTTTTTCGACCCGGTCTAATGCACAGCCTTTTTAATGCATAAGTGTAAACACGGGGATAGAGATTTTTTCTTTCTTTCCACCACAAAAGCGGGTCCTTTTTCCGATCCAAATACTCCTCATTTAAGTATTTGTCAAATTCTCGTATACTTGCCACAGAATTATTGTCCGGCCTTACAGTCTTATTGAAATCCTGATCGTAAGCATTCCAAATACTAGACTCAGCACTACTGGTTAGCTGAGTTGTATTCTCTTCGCTGTTGTCAACCGAGTTTGGCAGGCGAATTAAACAAATTCGGCTTCTAAGGGTTTTGATTGTGTTTTCGTAGGCAGAGTCGTTCTTAAAACCTTTTCTTTTAAATCGCGGATCCAGGATAGTACTTTCAGCATAGAGAGAATTTCGTTCGTATTCTCCAAAACGGGATATTAATTCTTTTTTGAGTATTTAAATCATAGCCGATACCTTGCAGTTTGATGAAAAGCGTTGCGAAGTAAACCTTTCCAAAAGGTTACACAAAACAGTAGCTTTGGAAAGTGTAACATTTTTTTCCGCTGAAATCTCGACAGTTACTTCATAAAATGGTTTCAGAATCGGTATAATTTCATTAATTACATCCCATTCTTCTAAAGGCAAAGCTAAATCAGGACGAGTAAGCGAAAGAGTGGATATTACTGCTTCTTTCACTAAAACAATTCGCTCAAGCATCTCATAGGTTGAGTTCCACCGAGTAATTACGTCCTGCTTGAGCTTAAGTTCCGGAAGCTGCATTAGTTTTTGTGTGTCCTGAAGTTTTCTTAAGCCGATTGAACTTTTGTGAAAATATTCCACAATACGTTTAACTTTTGCAACAGTATCACATATTTCTGCTATTCCAGCTTGTACTATAAGGTTAAGTGAATGAGCAAAACATCCTATTCCACGCCACTGCCCATGACGGATTGCTGCAGTTATATTGGCAGCATTGTCACTTACTATGGCAGTACATTTATGTCCAACTTCAAAATCATCCATAATTTTTTTTAAAAAATTGGATAAATTTTCAGCAGTATGCCTTTCGCCATATTCTTCGCATGCAATCAAGTGAGATTGCAGCTCAGTATCTCCATCTATGTAATGGGCCGTGACAGCCAAATAGCTAGCATTGGTTCTCGATGTCCATCCATCCGTTGTAAGACAAACAGCAACCGCTGATCGAAGTTTCACTTTTATTTGTTCTAAAAGTTCATTGTGAACGCTCGGCAAAAGATTATTGGACAGAGTTTTTCTAGTAGGTAAATTGTACCCAGGACATTGTGACACCAAATTAATCAGTTTTTTGAATTCTGGTTCTTCTACTATTCTCAAGGCATGGTGCCCCTTTGCAACCATTTTAAGCACTTGTCTATCAATTTGCTCCACTTTTTTAACTGGAGGAGGTTTGCGTATAAATTGAGTAATACTTGGCTGTGTTGACTGTATTTGAACGCTAGTAGAAGGCTGTTCCGTTTCCACCAAACCTGTATCTAAATTTATAGTAGCAGGCTCGGACGCTGTGTGCCTTTCCAAAATCATTGGCGTTAATGGATGCTTAAATTTAATATGTCTGCTTAGATTTCCCAGTGACCCGCCAGCAATGCTTAGAGATGCTGAACAATATTTGCATTTAGCCTTCTGCGCTCCATCTTCCGAAAAATGCAGTCATATTGAACTAGTCTTTCGCTTTGTTGACATATTTTTATTTATTTTAAAAAGATAAAAGTGGAAATATTAAATTTTTCTTTGCACTAAAAATTTTTAAAACTTTTCTCATCAAAATTCATTGGAAAAGAAAAAATAACGTTTAAAAACTTAAGTTCAAAAAGAAAATACCAAAAAATAAAATCCGGCAACTTTTAAATTCATTGAATACTGCTGAATACTCAAATTTAAAAAAATCATGAAGTCTGGTAACATTATACATAGATTTAAAAAAGAGAACGACAAAAAATAAATAAAATGAGCAATTGAACGAAATGAACGATTGAACAAAATGAGCCGTTGAACGAAAAGAACGATTGAACTATAAAAGCTGAACTGAAAGAACTATGTCAGATCGTTCAATGAAGTGAATAGTTCAATTGAACTAGTTCGTTCATGAACGACACAACTCTAAAATTTTTCTATATGAAAAAAATTTCAGATTCTGAGACATTTTTCGTAAAGAAATGTCTTATATTCTGAGACATTTTCCCCATAACAAATAATTTTTTCACAAAAATTGTCTCAACATCTGATATTTACAATGGAGGGAAAATTTCTTCTATTAAAAATGTATCTTCTTATGTATACGAAAAATATACAATTTTCTTTTAAAACAAATTAAAAAAAGTTGATCTAAACGAAATATGATCATGAAAAACAAACCTCCTTCGGCAAAAACCGAAGGAGGTTTTACAAAGTAGCCATTAATTAACTGTGATATTAAAGATAAGATGTGTTTTATTGTTAAATTCGTGTTTTCTGTTATATGTTACATGTTAAATGTTAAATTATCCATAATTTTTTAATGTAAAAATATACAAATTACGAATCCCCAGAAGAAGTCGACAAATAATCGACGAAACGTCGGGAAAAAACCTGTAAACAAAATTTAGTTTTATTTACATGAAAATTATAGGTCCAATTAGCTCAACAAATCAACAAAAACTAATAAATTTGATGATTTTATAGCTTTCCCATCACTTTTTTGCAAAAAGAAAAACGTATCCCTTTTATTGCTCGTCAACAAACGTGAATTTATGATTTTTTTTTCGAAGTAAAAAAAAAATTCTGTTTTCACTGTTTCCAATAGAAAAGTGTCTGACTAGATGACATTTTTCCAAACAAAATTTAAGAAAGAATGGAAAAAATCTTATTAAAAATATCTACTGTTACGAAATTTTTCCCTACGAAGTCTCAGATTCTAAGAAATTGTTAATTCCAAAAATATCAGTTTTAAGACATTTTCCCTGAAGAAAAAAAATTTAGGCTCACTCATTTTTTATAAAAAAATGTCTTTGACTCTGAGACATTTTTTCAATACCAAAAATCTTAAATTAAAAAACTATAACACCTTAAGAAAAATTTCTAAGACGAGTCAGATTCTGAGAAACTTTTCGTATACACAATTTTTCACATTCTGCGGAATTTTGTCAATAGAAAAATTCTCCGACTTTAAGAACTTTGCAACAGAAAAAGTCTCAGAATTTGAAATATTTTTTGTTAAGAAAAAAGTACAAGATTTTGACTCATTTTTCTTTTAAAAAACGTTTGCATTTCAAGAAATGAAAAATCTTCAAATTCCGCCCACTTTCCTGCAAACAAAATTTAGACCACAATTTTTAACACTTTTCTATGGAGGAACTCTAAGAATCTGAAAACTTTTTCTGCTAAATTTACTGGACGATTTTTTTTACGAATTTAACTTTCTCAAAATTTTAATACAGATAATACTAACCTACTTGCAGAGCTGTAGTTCTTCTGTCATTCAATGAAAGAGTAATGGCATTTGAATAAATCGTACGACTCCCAAAAATATCATCTATCTGCTCCTCAAACGGTGCCGATTTACGTCCCGACTCTTTTTGACGAGCAGCGTCCTTTGCGGATTTATATGCCGCCAACAAATTCTTCATTTTAATGTTAAGAATTTCAACAGTAACATATTCTCTCTGAAAAAAAAAATGATTTGTAAGTTTTAAATAAATTTATTTTGTTTGTACTAACAAAGGTTCTTTGGGATATTTAATCTTCCAAAACGTGCTGCATGGCATTTTTCTTTTTTTCTGGAGTCCTGAAGCTCTGCCTTTCTTGCAGAATATGCGTTTAAAAATGCTAGCGTCTCTGCATGCGTCCAGGTGTGTCTTCAATTACAATAAAATTAATTAAATTGCTGAAAAACAATTAATTTTTCATAAAGTTAAAAAATAAACAATACTTTTTTAATTGATTCTTATGATTTTATATGAAATAAATTCAAGATTTAAAAAAATGTGTCCTTTTTGTGTGATTGAATTTCAATTTTTATGTCATCCTTGTTATGTACGTATTGTATATTTTTGTTCAAATATATAAAGTACAAACATAAAAAAAAAATTAAACGGGATTTTAAAATATTCAGAAGGGTGTGAGTTAACTTCTCACTTCATTTTGTGCCATTTGTTAACAGTTGTATTTAAAGTATAAGAAAGGATTTACATAATTTAAAATCCTAATAATTTGTCAACATCAGATTGTTGAAAAAGTTTTTTTTTGTATTTAGTGTATTTTATAGCAATGCACCAGCAGCAATATTTGAGGTAAATCTTAATGACGACTTCAATTCTTTTTTAATAAAAACTGTTTTTAAGGGTTGTTAAGATGTATGAATTGAAAATCACTTCTTTATTCATGTAGAAAATTTAAAATATGTTTGTGCATTTGTTTGTTAATAGAATTTAATCTTATGAGATTTATTGTATAAAATTTTTATTACTCTTTGCGTTAAAAAAAAGTCGCAAAAGTTAAATATTGCTTTATTTAAAATTCATTTTCAATTCTTGTGGGATTTTAAAGAAATAAACTATTACGAAATACAGATATTTTTACTTGAACAAAGGCAATGACCAGATTGCTATTCGACGTTATACGGGATTACAATATTGACTAGATTACATTTGGATGACAATTTTTCAAAGGCTTTTTCTATTGAAATCTCAAGAAAAATAATAATTTAATTATGTTTTTACATATGTCAATAAAATCATCAATTTCAGTGTTAGATAAATTGATATTTGACGGCGGAAAATTAGTTTGTAATTGATTCTCAATGTCACATTTAAAACTTGCCCAATTTGTGTTCCTATAAGAGGTTATTAGTACTCCTGGTTGTTTTAAAAAAATGCAAAAGTTAAGAATTCTAATCGCAATTTCAATGGAAAATGGTCTGAAAAGGTTGGTAAAGTGATAATGTTATAATATGGATTAAAAACGTTAATTAAAGTAGAGCCTACTAGGAAATGATACAAAAATGATAAACCATTTGGAAATGATGGTATTGTATCAGATATTCTTACAAAATCGTAAGAAAAATCTTGTAACCAGTTGAACCGTTTCAGTTACTAAAGGTATCCCCCCATGTAACATTTCTAGAATTTGAATCTCCTCCCAAAATAACCTCATCATAATTTCTGGAAAAGTTTCTAATAGTACCGAGCCCATCATAAATAATTATTTCGTTTAAGTAACATGGAATTTTCATAAAGGAAAGAGCTAAAGAGTTGGGATACCAGTTGTGTAACGAGCCCATAACAGTGTCCAGGCACCTGAATGTCTTATTAGTGGTAAAATGTGACTAGACGCGAACAGCTCCTCTCGGTCAGTGTTACCGTTGTGCGACTTTAGTGGCAAATTGCAACCTTTTTGACACTCTGAGACTTTTTGTGCGACTTTTTAAACTTGTCTAATTTTGCAACTTTTTCCAACTTTGTGCGACTTTTTTCCCCTTCTTTTGATAAGTGAAATATATTTTTGTTTTTTAAACCATATACTGCGAAATTACACAAATTATAATTAATTTTACCAAATATTCGAATTTTAGATTTTTACATTATTTACCATGTTAAAATGCATAGTCAAATGAAAACAAGAAACGGAATTACGATAAAAATACGTATCGTCCATTCCAAAAGATATTGCCCATTTCATAAGATTTAGCCCATTCCTTTAGATATATACTATACTATCGTAAAATATTGCATGGAAACACACTTATGAAATGGAGATAGGTTGTTGGTATGGTCAGAAAAAATTTTGGGGGGTAAAATTGAATGAGGGTTGGGGTAAAAAAACAATTGGGCTTCGGTCATACATTTGACTCCTCAAGAGGCACCCTTGAACAGTTAGGGCTTAGGTATGTTTGGAAAAAAAGTTAGGGAGGAAAAACTAATGGGGATCGATCTCACATTTTATTTATGTTTGAAAGTAAAAATCCACAAAAAGCCCCACAACTGCCCCGGAGACGCCAAAACAGAGTTAGATTTTGATATTTTTTACCCTAAAAATTTTTTCCAAACATACCTAAGCCCTATCTTCACTCCCTAATACAAAAACAAATTTTTTATAAAAATCTTCAAATGAGCCACTCTTATTTGGTAAAACGACTTTTTTGTGCGACTTTTTTTGTAAAAAACGACTTTTTCTGCGACTTTTTCAAAATTCTCAACGGCAACACTGCTCTCGGTTGCCAGGACGAGGAGTATTTGTTATATTTCTGTAATTTTTTTTATACCCTCCAACCTCAGTATGAATGTATACTCACTTTGTCATTTCGTGTGTTACGCATCGAAATATCGGTCTAGGACTCCATAAAGTACGTAAAAAAAACTCTAGTCAAAAAATCTGTAAAATGACTTTCAATTTGAATTAGTAAACTTTTATGCTGAAATGGATATTTTAAGTAAATTCTCTGTCAATCAGTTCAAAATATTTTTGTGCAGATTTTTTTGGAAATTATTTTGTTATTTCACAGAAATATTCTCTTGGCATTTTTTTTCCAAAGAAATGTTGACTTTATAAATAGTTTCTTGAAAATTGTTGCTTTGACAATATCATCGTGATGATTGGTAAAAGAAATATAACTTTGAGCTAGAATAATCTTTCTCAAAATATTTTTTTAAGATGATTAAAACTAATTATTTAAGCTCAAGGGCCAATGTTTGTTAATATTTTTTTTATTTTATTTATTAAAAATCGATATTTCGCTAACCCACTGGGTAGCATCTTCAGGAATCTACAATTAATCAAAATTTCAACAGAAGGTCGAATAACCCACATATTGAATATTTTTTTAAGATGTAAATTTTTTTTAGATTTTGTGCAATTTAAAATTCTAAAACTAAAAATTATCAAAATTAAAAAAAAAAACAAGTAAAAAAGATCTTTCACAATGCAAAAATGATTATTGCAAAAAACTTTATTTAAAAAAAAAATAATTCTGAGACAAAAAAATTTGTAAAAAATTTCCGCGAAAAAAACTTTGTGAAAAAAACGCGATTTTTTTCTTTATTTGTAAAGAAATATGTTTGTAATTGATTAAATACCATTCGGTGTTCAATTTTGTTCACATATGTCAACCAGCATCCGAATTAAAGCATTTTGTATTTTTAGGTTATGTTAAATGTACCAAAATTTTCGAGGTGTCCTTACATTTTTATTCATAACTTTTGAACGACTGAACCGATATCGCTCAAATGCAATACCGAACTTCTCGGGGCACCAACAAGTAAATATGTTAAGTTTCAGTCATATCTGTGTAATATTTTGGCCGTAATAACCATTACCACAGACGGACATCGCTCGAATATGTTAGAATCGATCACTGATCAATAATACTACCTCCGTCCCGAAATATTCTTTACATTTCTATCGTTTTTTTTTTGTCCCAAAATAAACTTAACAATTTATTTAACAGTGTTTTTATTGAAATAAAAAATAACAAAGTTAAAATAACACTTCTTATACCAATATTGTGGTAGAAAAATTAATACCTAACATGAGTATTGT